>BMAV01025220.1:0-341556 GCA_019973955.1 Trichonephila inaurata madagascariensis | reverse complement strand
CAAAAGATTAACATGAGAACAATTTTCGAATAATCCCTTCACACTAAATACAAACATGACCTATATTAAAGCCGTGTCAAACACCACTTAATCAAATTTGACCGGAACCTATAATTACCATTTGTTCTTTTTTGAGACAGGAACCCAATTGCCCGCGGGTCGATTTGCATTTATTCATGCTGAGAAATCAATCGCTGCTGTGACGTCACGCGGACAGAAAAAACAACTCATCTCCCCTCTTCAAATTGCAATGTGACGTCAACAGAGTTAATATCGAATCTCGACAGCTGGCCGGCCTTTTGATTTAAAGTGGTCCCGTGTACCCTTCCGATCCTGTTTGCGCAAGCCTCGAAGATGGATTGGAAAGATGGGGTCATTTTGGACGTCTTGTCTTTCTTCGCTAGGTTAACGAAGAGCCAATTTGTTCCGTCTTTTCTTTTCGTTCTTTTTGTTTGTTTCAGTTGCTTTTTCCACAACTGTTTTGTTTATAACTTCTTTTCTCTACATCTATAGTCGGACTAGTTTCTACTGATAAATTGCCTTTTCCTGTCTTTTTTCTTCTTCTTCTTCTTTTGGTTAGATTTATTCACTTTTTGGCATGCTTACTTGTAATCAGTGATGCGTTTTATGCGTAAAATTTCCACCACACGCTTCAAAATGGCGAAAAGGTTTATTAGGTAACTTTTCGCGGGGGAGAATTTCAAAATAAAATATTAACTAAATTCAAGCTTATTTTCTAGAATACAACAGCGAACGTTGTGTAATTGGTTTAAAACAAAGGGTTGGGGGACATGTATTTTATATGCATTGTATATCAACAAATACAAATATTATGCATTATCAAATTAATGTTTAGATATGGAATCGTGCCAAAAACAACTCTTCTTTATACTTCATTAACTCATTTATTACTTAATGTAGAATTATTCATAATACCCACCGGGGTTTCGAAGCACTACAGTAAAACAGCTAAGTAAGACGAATGCAGTATAAAAGAACACTTGAAAGAATAAAGAAACAATTTAAGTTTTATTAACGTACTTTACTGGTGTTCTATGAGTGAAACCTTGGTAACACGGCACACATCAATGCGATAGTCCAGTTCCTACTCTACGCAGCATGGTAACGGCAACGCTATTGACAACAAATGTTATCCTTTCATACAGTATTGCTACATCACAAAGTAAAGAGGGCCGAAAACTTGGTCTTTGTAAAAGACCAAGTTTTTACAGGTAATACGGAAAGGATAACACGTACCATCAATAACGTTGATAGTACCATGTTGAGTAGAGTGTAGCAGGTACTGGACCATCGCATTGCTGTATGTCAGGGGTGTCAAACTGGAGGCCCGCTTGTCGCATGCGGCAAAGACCAAGTTTTTTCAGGTAATACGGAAAGGATAACACGTACCATCAATAACGTCAATAGTACCATGTTGAGTAGAGTGTGACAGGTACTGGAACATTGCATTGGTGTATGCCAGGGGTGTCAAATTGGAGGACCGCTTATCGCATGCGGCAAAGACCAAGTTTTTCAGGTAATACGGAAAGGATAACAAGTACCATCAACTGATAGTACTATGTTGAGTAGATTGTGGCAGGTACTGGACTATCACATCGGTGTATGCCAAGGGTGTCAAACCGAAGGCCCGCTTGTAGCATGCGGCCTGGTCAACATATTGGTACACAATAACATATAATAAAATATCAAAATTGCTTCCGAAATAGGAAAGATACTAGCAGAGAAGAAATATCAGGTCTCAGGACGTACATGTTTAATTTTTCTTGTTCCTTTATATATGTTTATATTATAATGTATTATTCGAAATAAACTCTTACGTTTCTATGAATTTTGATTTCCTTTGCAGCTCAATTTAAGTTAAATCTTGTTTATTTAACTCAAGCCTGTCTTTGAGTTTGACCCCCTTGATGTATGCCGTGTAATCACGGTTTCACACATACTAAAGTATGTACATAAAACTAGAATTGTTTCTGTATTCTTTCAAACGTTCTTTATTGCTGTATTCTCGTCTTAATATTTTTACTATCGCGCTTCGAAACCCTAGTGGGATAATAGATTATCTGCAAATTTCATACTTGATTGCTTCATGAATAATGTTCAAAATTAAAGCAATATTTTTTTTAAAAAAAACTAAAAATGTTTCGAGGTTGTACAAGCATATAAGTAAATATTGTAATCGGTATCTTGTGTTTTCTGTGCAAATTAATAAAAAAAAACTTAAATTGCACTCTTTTCCCTCTCTCTCTCTTTTATTGACCGATGTTTCTGCAACGCGTGTTTGTTTCATATTGCTCTTCGTACGTGAAATATATGATCTCACTGTCAAAATCTTATTCTTCTTTAACTACCCGAAATTTGTTAGGATGCAAGAAGACTACATTGGTATTCTGAACTGCCGAAAGCCATTGAATAATTTCGTTATCAGTCTCTTTATTTTCTTTTTCGTTCTTTTTTTGTAGTCTATCTAATTTTCGTTCGGTAAAGATTCCCAATAGGATTGAATAAACTTGTCGTACTTTTCTTGATAATTAATTTAAACACTTTTACTTAGGGGTACATATGAGTTAACTACTGAAATATAAGCTTATTTAAGTGTTAGAAAAACCTTATTAACATTTTATGGTCGTTGTAAATATATGAAAACGACATTCAATGTAAATTTTTTTTTTATTTCGCATCAAATATTTCGAGAAAATTACTACATGGGCTTCTATAAAAGGAGATAGTTATGCTATATATTCTTAAAAAATTATTTTATATAATTTACAAGCAGTTGAAATTGAATAACAATACCATAAATCAAGAGTGGGAAATTAGAGGCCCGCAAAAGTTTTTTGCGCCCTTTTATCCCTTTATCTGCCGTTGGTACTTATAAGTACCTCTCACTTTAAAATTACATAGAATAACCATTTTTACGAATATTCTGACGATACTTAGCAGGATATTCTTTTAAATCCATTCTTCTAAGATATATGGCAGCACGGGTTCTATGATGAGTATTTTAGCGGGGAAGGCGAATAGTTTTGTAGCAGAAATTGTGTTTTCAGCTGATGGCATTTTCAGCGGATTGCGAAGATTGCTATTTTTGTTCCGAAAAATAGTTAATGTTAAAAGGTGTCTGATTTAATGAAGACCTTAGAAAACGATTTGACTATTTTAAGTGAACAGTGTATATAATTAATTTTGCGGTTGAATATCTTTAATTAATTAACTAGCTCTAGCTGATTAAATTTCCAGAAGTTGAGTATTTTGTTTATGTATATTTCTTAATTTTCAATGTAGTGATTAAAAAAAAATATTGCATGAAAAAACTGCAGTAAACCAAAATGAGGTAGATAAAGAGTTAAAATAGTCAGAAAATTACTGAGACACAGAAAATGTTTTCTATATTTCGGTTAATATATATTTGTGAGCAAAGTTTTTCTTGCAGGAAGATCAACAAGAATAAGTATAAATGCAAGTTAGCTGACATTAACTTGCAGGCTGTGAGGATAATTTCAACAATCAATCTCACTCTTGATTTTAAAAAAAAAGCATAGAAGAGTGTGACAGTTATATTTGTCTCATTAAACTGATTATAAAATTAAATGTGCTTGCATTTAAATATGAAATTAGCAAAATAAATAAATTTAATAAATTTGTCACTATTTTATTTATATTATTGATTTTTATGGTACAATTTATACCTCCGGTATCCTCCGCTTCCTCAAGCCAAAATAATTATCCACCCCTACCATAAGGTTTATGAAAAATTTAACACATATGATTCGTCTCACAAAACCATTAAAAAAAAAATCTTAAATATCTTAGTTAAAAATCGAAAACAAATAAATCCAATAATTAAAAGAGCTTTAAGACTGCATATCCAGAAAGGATTTCACTGAAATTGATTTTAAGTACAAACACTTTTTATATATACATTTTATACTACCATATTGTCTGGGAAAAGTTTTTGTACTTATTAATATGGATTAAGATTTCTATAAGGTATAGTGTCTCGATATCTTCTTTGTTACTTAAAATCGATATACCGGTTTTTATCAGTTATGTATTTTTATTATGTGTTTCATGATTCCAAGTAATATTCATCTAGTGTCATTACGCGCCTAATTATTCCAATGAAAAGAGTTCTCAGAAAAGGAGTAACGTGACTATGAAACACATTTCCATTTTTTTTTTTTTTTCTTCTAAAGTAGGTAAGAAGTATTCTGGAAACATTTACAACATATATATGCAAATGTGTTTCATATATATATTGCAAAAAGCATTATGTATGTGCATGTGTGTGAAAGAAAGAGAGAATTTATTTCTTTTTTAAATTTTTAAAAAAATTAAAACGAATAAAACCATTTACGATTTATTGTATTACAAAAACAACGACGTTATAAATAATACTTTTTCACACACTAAATTAATATATTTTGCTCTTTCAAAAGTCCCCCCAAAAAAAAAAAAAATGACGTTGATTTGGAACATATAAATATATCGATTGTGTTTTATTGTTAGACATGGGACGCGATTGATATTTATATGTTGTCTATCAGGTTTTTAATTCATGTTTATATATCTTTCAATAAATATGAATCGTTTACGGTTTTTGTTAAATTAATTCTAAATAATTCGAACATTTTTTAATACTTAAAAATTCGAACATTAATATTTAAGAATTTGAGCATTCTTTAATATGTAAAAATTTGATCGTTCTTCAATATTTACAAATTCGAATATTCTTTAATATTTAAAAATTCGAATGTTCTTTAACATTTAAAAATTCGAACATTCTTTAACATTTAAAAATTCGATGATTCTTTTGCAATAAAAGTATTAGTTTCATTTCGATTACAGTATAATTATTGGTTTTATATTATTACGTTTATCATCAATATTTTATCATATTAATCCATAAATTAATAAATACTACATACTATATCGCGTGTGTGTGCAGTATTATGAAATCAAAAGTACTTATATGCTGTTTCAAAAAAGATAATTGTAAGAATTATTGTAATAAGTAAACCAGAATAATTAGCACAGTGGGAATGAAGAATACATCTCTTTCTTAAACAAGAATAAAAGACGAAAAACTCAGATAAATATCTGTATTTTTTTTCAACAATTTTTAACTAATAATGTTAATGTAGGGCAATGCTTTAGATTACAATTAGAGAACATTGTGTGTGTGTTCGGAGCAATATTCATAATAAATACTCATTAAATACTAGCCTTGTTGCTTGACCCATATTGAATACAAGCAGTAATTACTTACTGTTTGT
Organism: Trichonephila inaurata madagascariensis; assembly: GCA_019973955.1. Taxonomy (NCBI): domain Eukaryota; kingdom Metazoa; phylum Arthropoda; class Arachnida; order Araneae; family Nephilidae; genus Trichonephila; species Trichonephila inaurata. The sequence goes on along the minus strand of BMAV01025220.1, from coordinate 336,262 downwards.
TTCATTATATAGATAATATATCATTTACAAAACGTTTGTTAAGGTGTTAAAAATATAATCATTGCTGATTCTTTTTTAACATAATTTTTCTTTGCTTTATGCTGTCGTGTTTTTCTGTCTCAGAGTAATAATGCTTATTTATTTTCTGCCAAGTTTTGATTAATTAGTTTATTACAAAATTTTAATGACATTCTTCCAACTAATGAACGGAAGATTCCTTGATGTGGATTTAGAAATAAAAAAATTAGTTATTTCTAAAAAAAAAATCTTGAGCTGTTGAAAAATTTATTGAGACCGGAAGTATTGGATATTTTTTAGAGATTTTGAAAAAAACACGAAATAATTTAAGCTCTTGATCAAATTTTTTTTAAAGTTGCAATTCTCTCGTGAGTTCATTTACAGATTTATTGTATGATTATTCCAAACTTAAAAAAAAATCGTTTGATCTTTGAGACCAGAGCGAACTGTGCGTCACTGTTGAAAATTGAAACTGGAAGTCTAACCACAAAGTTTTTACATTTGCTGTTGATTTCTGAAGCTCATTTTTTTTTAGTTAAAATGTATTCTTAGTAATGACATCACGTGGAAGAGCTTGTTATGGCTTGTTTTCTTTCACTCTCTATTTTCATAACATTTTACTAGCTGTGATTTGTGTTGGTTATTAATTTGGGATCTATTGTTATAAAATAAACTGCCGCGTGGTTTCTAAACTTTAATTCAAATGGCCCAATGGTTCAGGGTGTGAATTTCGGCCATTATTTTTATACTTATTACAAAATAACTCAATTTCTCACTAGTCATGGTAACTTTAAAAACAACTTGAACAAATTTAAGTTAGTTCCGTCATCTTCCTGTGATTGTAATATTTGTGGCGAGAAAAATGTAGAACATGTACTCCTTCTGTGTTCCAAGTTTGTCAGAGAAAGAAAGATCCTGAGACTTGCGCTTAAGGGACTTAATATAAATTGACCTGCGAATTTTCATCAACTTATTTCCACCAGAAGTGCTTTTAAAAAGCTCTGTGAATTTGTTGTGAATATTTGTAATCCTTCATAATCTCAATTTTTTTTTCTTCTTTCCTTTGTAATGTGTGATTAATACTTACTTCTGTGAGCCCCGTGTGATACTTTATGGTGCACAGGATTTTATAAATGTTTTCAATAACTAATAATAAAAGAAAAACAGCACACACTAGTTAAGTCGAATTTTCGATACACAAGAGACTCTTTCCTTTAAAATAACACATTACATTCAACTGGACTTCAAGAATTACCCCTATTCCTCCTATTACTTATGAAAATAAAGAAGTTAAAGCTCTTTCATAATCTGACGTTGGTTAAAGATTACGAAGTCATGTCCATTGCCAGTAAAACTCGTATATTTTTAGAGTAGCGTTATATAATTTTCACTTATCAATCAAACAAACAGTCTACATGAGTTTTTTTTATCACTTAAAGAAGTTTCTGCGATATCTAAAAACAATAAAGTAGTACTTTTTGTGTTCTTTAAGGCTGTTCTCTTTGCTTAATGTTAAAGAATAGAAAGCGAAGAGGAACTTTTTTTTAGATAAAAAAATTTACTTTCCTACAGATAACATCAGATTTTGTGATGCTACTTATTTCTATTTGAGTCGATTCATTTTGTATATGTGTGTTTCACATTTTTCCCTACATTGTAATGTTAAATTAATTGTCACATATATTTAAGGGAAAAACTGCTTATTTAGGAATGTTTTCAAATTTTAAGAAACGTTGCATAAGTATGAATGGCAGCGTCAAGCATTTTCATGAACATTTAGGCATTCTTTTATCTGAAAATGTGTTTTGAGCACATTTCAAAAACCGATGTCATACTCAAATTTCTTTTATGGGGGTGGGGTTATATTTTAAAAAACATGCAGTGGAAAGCGCCAAGGCGTAATCTTTATGCTAAAAATTAAAAATCTATTGGCTTGGTGGGGTGGGAGGCATTTGGCGAAGAAAATCTAAAAGGAGTTTTTTGATATACGTAACACACGTCACATGAAATTGAAAATGATATTGTCAAATTTCTTTAAATAAGTTTCCATTTTGTGGCCTAATAGTGTGTTAACGAATTTCGTAAACTACATAGTTTTTGCCTTTAGAATCGAATTGTAGGTTTGAGTCCTGGTTGCACCAAAGCTCGTCGTGAGGAATAATGGCAGGTTTTGAGCGTTGGAATTCACATGATGTGGTTTGAAAGTTTGATAAGTAAGAAAACTGTACAAGTGTCTCGCCATACGACCACTGATCAGATTTGAGAGCACGACATTAAAGTATTGTGGTAGCGAATATATATGTGTGAAAATTTTTGTGTTATTTATAGTTACTTAGCTCTTTCTTCACATAAAATTTCCACAAACACAAAAATCCCCCCCTCCCCTCCCCCAGAATTTTAGGGATAAAATTTTCAAATGAGTTATCTTCAGTGCTACATATTTTAATCTACGTCTGTGCAAACACAACGATTGGATACTAAAATTTGTTATTCTATACTTTTATATTCAATAACTGCCGGCTGGGTGGCCTAGTTGGTTTGTCTCTGGCCTTACACACTTATGTTTGCAGATTCGACCGCGTCCGATGTTGGTGGATTTTCATGATGCAGAAAATCCATATCGTAGGATTATGCAGCATGTTAAAGATCCCTAGCGTACCTGTTAGGCTTGGATGCTCTCAGCAAAATAAAATTCGTAATCCAATTTTGTATCTTCAAAACTCAGATACCTCTCGGGAGGAGACTGGGTGTCAAAATTACGTTACGGCGAATGGTATTCCACCTGTGTGGTGCCGCACTAAAAAGTGATACCAGCTCCGGGGTAATGTTCTAGATCTGCAATGGTAACTTCCAATCGAAGCTCTATTGGAAATAAAAGAAATATTCAAAAAATTTAAATTCCATTGAGTTATAAAATATAGTTGTTGAGAGGAACTTGAATCTTATAGAAAGTGTAGAGAGCTATTAAGTCAGATATAAAAAAAAATATTTTGTTCCTGACATTCCCCCGTCTTCTGATGTAAAAATACACACGAGCATTTCCACTAAATCCCTTCAGTAACATTTCAGATGCATTTTTTCTCTGAAGAAAAACACTTCTTTTTTTCTCTTTTGTAATCCCTCTTGTACACTTCTTTCAATCACCTCTGGGCTCCTAGATTACATTACGATGCATTAACTGTTGAGATTGATAAATCTGGTATTAAATCATCTCGCCAGAGATAATGCTGTCTTATCTATCACTGCCTTGAACGATAATCATAATAAAAATAGTCAAAAGATAAAAGTGAGAATGGATGCTTGTGGGATATTTTTTCTTATCTTTTTTTTTCTTAGCTTACTTAAGATTGCTTTCGTTTGAGCTTTTAAAGAACACGAACGCTTTTTCAGAGCGGAAGAATCAGTCTCAATATTTAAATTAGTTTGCATTCTTTATTTAATATGACTTTATTATATTCTTATGATTGTAATTCTTCCAGTGAACTGACGTTCATTTGCTGTAGCTAGTTGTTGCAGATTTGTTTTCTGAGCAGATGTGACCAGATTCTGTCTCTTACTAGTTTTGCAGTTATTAGTCTATTTAACCAACCCTTATTTAACGAATTTTTCTCTTTTTCTGTTTGAAATGCAAAAAGGCTTATTTAACGAATAATAAACCCCGAATTAACGAATTGTTTCAGCTGCTGGAATTTTTTTTCTTTTTATTAATTTGTATAAGAACAAAATTGATTTTTTTTCAAGTGACATTCTTTTTACCCGAACAGAAAAAGACCTCTTAAGAGCAAATTTCAACGGAAGGGGTAAATATCATTATTATACCTAACAGGTGAAGATGAGTCACGAGTATAACGTATCGTGTGAGTCTTGAATAAGACAGCACTATTTTTCTAATATTAAAGCTCATTTAATCATTTAAATCTCTTAAAATCATTTGCGGCTTAGAATCGAATTTAAAAAATATGTTGGATGGAGCAATTAGTGTAAAATAGTTTAGAACCTGTAATTGCTCTATTTTCCACTTTCCACAAAGAATTTAGGGTGCGGCTTAGGTTTGTAATATGGTAATATGGATTTAGTAAATATGGTATGGGGTGCACGTTATAAGTGAGGTATAAAAATGATACTTGTAAAAAAAAGACGACCAAAAATTAAACATCTACGTATATCGAAATACTCTTTATTTAAAAGAAATGATATTTTATGTCCTTATGAACTTAAAAAGAGTTGTAGTTTTAGAATCGGAATAATACCTCTAATAAATGACTTCAAAACATATAAGCATTACTCACGTACATTTCAGGTTTCTTTGTAAAAAAGGGAGTGCGCGTCATACGGAAAATATACTAAAAAATTTAAAAATTCAGCTTGAAAGTGTAGGTGAGCTTTTATACGGCGGTGCGCGTTACACGCCGGATTTTACGGTACATAATTTGCTCCATTATGAACATTTAAATACAATTTTGCCACCTTTTTCTAACATAGAAACGCAGTTTATTATAAAAAAAACTTACAGGCAGGCCTTCTTAAATTTACTTAAGTATTATATAGCCCATATATTTAATTTTTAAAATTAATTTAATAAAAAATTATAGATTAATTTAACTTAAATTTCTCAATATGATAGTATTGTTGGAGTACATTTTACAGTTACAAATTATTTATTCAAAAATAATAATAATTCTGAAGTTACTAACATGATTTTTGATATATATACTATTTTTCAGTCAAAATAGTATATAAACTACACACAACTATCTTTTATTTATATGAAATTATATATACCCCAAACGGTTTAAACCCAAATTTATTTGTAAATGTTAACTTGCGAATGAAAAATTGAAACTTTCTTCATCAACAAAATAAAATATAGAGAAAGAAACAAATTAATACTACACCTGCTTTTAATTTACTGTAATTAATACTTAAAATCAAAAAATTTTCATACGTATAAAAACTTTTTTTTTAAATGAAAAAATAAAATGCGGAAACGAATTCGCACTAAATTCAAACAATCCCTTTGCATCCACCATAATTAATACTGAGAAAAGTGAACACTTTCAGATAGAAAACCAAAAACGATTAATCGAATAATATATCGAAATTATTTCCCTGTTCCCAAACATCAGCATTCCATCTCGTGCGGTTATTTCGATCAGCATTTTTCTACCGCCATCTTCACCTGTTGATGCCGCTGCAATAATTAGCAACAGGCATGCGGTGAGGCAAGGTGAAGGGGGTGATTGAGTGTACGCTGTGCTCTTTTCACCGTTTCTATCCAAACGCGTTGCGGAACTTGCATTGAGATTCTGCAAGCTCGCATCACTGCGCGGTATATTGTAATTAGAAGGTGGGTTTCGTGAAAAAAGAACCTGTTAGATGACATCATTGTGCCTCATTTGGCTGCTTATAGCCTCTTTGGCGAAATGAATTGTTTCGATAGTGGAAAATTCTCCGTTAGTTTTTTTTCTTAGTATATCTTGTGATTTATATCTCAGCGGTTCTTAAACTATTGATCACCCCTTTTATGTATCAGGGTGACATCGCGGACCCTAACAATATGAACATCCCTCCCCGACTTAAAATTCTGGATCAAAATATAAGCTTCGGTTGAGTTTCTTCATTGGGGATTATTTAGTACAGGGGTGTCACAACACGCGGGACGCATGTGGCCCGCCAGTATGTAAGTTGCGCCCGCCGACTCTTTTTAAAAAATTTTAAATATCAGGTTTTTAAAGTTTTTTCATTTTGAAATTTATTTAAGGGGAACTTTATATATATGTTTATTAATCTACAATGTATTTGCCTGTTAACTGTTCTTGTTTTAAAATTAAATCCTTTTTGATAATAGAAACGTCCTTTAGATTAAAATAGATTTATATTTTATCAAACAGTTACGTTTGATTTTACTATCATAAATTACTTTTTTAATAAATTCCGAATTGCATTATGCATATCCTTTACAATGGATGGTACTCTCTGTATGTGCGGCTTTCATTTCTCCTCCTTTTCTGTTTGGAGTGCCCAAAAAGCAAGCGGCAGTCATAGATGTTTTTTAAAGTTTAAAAAAATCATTCAGGACGGTTAAGATAAAAGGCAATGTATACTTAATCGTTTGAGAATGACAGCACAATCAAATTTCTACAATGAGTAAAGAAAGATCAATTCCAAAGGAACTCTTGTAATTTTCAAAAAAATGGCAACTATAATACTTTAAACATTATTTGATCATTTTATTATTATATTATCTAAACATTATTATATTATCTATGTCTGTATACATGAAAAATAAGGAAAACAATAATAATTCATTGCGTTTTAAATTTTCACTCCAATAAACATTTTTTTTGTTTCCAAATCTGATATAAATGTACATATTTTTATGTGCGGCCCGCGAGATTATAATGTTTTTTTCCGAAGTGGCTCGCAAGGTCATTTGGATTGGACACCCCTGATTTAGTAATCTACAGGGACGTCTTTAAACATGGGCCAACTGGGCTCGCGCCCTGGTCCTCGGCCGCAAAGGGGGCCTCGTCTCGTTCTCGACTCAAAAGATCATAACTCGAATAATTTCAACGGTCAAATGTTGTTTGTGGTTGTACTTTCCAAAAAACTGGGAATTTCAGATAATATATTAACTGGCTACATGGGATGACCGTTGTCTACGTACAGGCCTAGGCAGTGGGGTAACGTAACCCTCCCCCCACATTGCGGGGGCCCCAAAGCCTGACTCACACCAAGCTGCAATTCTTTGTAAGAACCGACTTAGGGCCCAAAACCTGACTTTGCAGAGGGGCTAATGTTCTCCGTTACGCTACTGGGCCTAGGTTTACCATCATACACCATTATTACTCAGTCAGTCAAAAGGCGGCAGTCGGTCGATCCGGTTTGTACGATTGTAAGTCATGCACACTAATTTGTTTCGGGTTATTGTTTTTACGAGTATTTGACGACATATGTTACGTACTATCTACTTTTAAGGGTCATAGGTGGGGCCCTGGGCCTCAATTAGTCTTAAGACGTTCCTGGTAACCTAGTCTAGTATAGCACATCTTTCAATTTTTCCCTGGGGCGTTTCTGAGTCTGTAAAAGCGGGAAATCGCAATGTTACGTGAGAGAGTCCGGGGACCCCTTAAAAAACACTGCGGATCCCGGGGTTCACGGATCAATGTTTAAGAACCGATTATTTATATCATAAAGAGTACCTTTATTTTTATCGATTTTTCCAAGATCATGATTGAATTTATTGGGAAAGTGATATAAAAAATAAATATAATCTAAGTCAGTTATTAATATTACAAAAATTTTCTTTTAGATTGAACATAGTAATTTTTAATGTTTGAAACAAAATATTTCTAATTCGAGAAGAAAAACAAATCCCGAATTTTTAAAAAACAAGAAATTTATAAAATGTATCAAATTTAATTTTATACGCGTGTACTTGTAAAATTACATTAATTGCTCTAATGACGATGTTCTGACTTGAATTCATCAATGTCTATCTTTAAAAAATTTTATAATTTAATTTAGATAGAAATAAAATTCGTATCATATATATATATATATATATATATATGCCCTTTTTATAAAAATATATTATTTTCTGTGCACTTAACTTTTTTTTTAACTGATTGTTTCTTGTTGTTATGTTAAAATACAAAAACCCAGACTTTCAAGTGATTATGAGTTTTGCTTTTTGAAATATTTTTACATGTTGAAAATTCTTTTAACTTATAATTATTTTTCCTTATTTTTTCTCTTAACTTGTTTGTTTTCTTTTATCTTAATAATTACTGCTTAATGAGCTTATACTTGTGGTGTTCTGTACTTTTTATCACCTCATTACTAAGTTTATTCTTCTATTCTATTCAGTTGATTCTATTTCTTACAACCAACCCATATTTGTTTTCTGAATTTCCTTATGTAAGGAACTGAAGTGAAATTTGCTATCTATTTTAGTATCAACAGCATTCTTGGACGCTTTAAAAAAGAACTGATATTTTGAATTAAAATTTCCTTAAGAATGATGCCTTTTCTTTTATGTAACTTTACCCACCTTGTAGAAGGAGCCGATGCCCGTTAAATCTGTCAAGGCTGAGTGTCCTCTCGTTGGTGTGGTGTGGAAGCTAGAAGAGGGAGGTGCCAGTTCAGGTATCATCCTCGTCACTTAATCGAGGTTCAAAATTACGAGATCCGTCGCCAATAGCCCTCGTGTTGCTTTATAGTGAGGCGTTAATATAACTCTCCCCCTCACTCACTTATGTAACTTTAAAAAATATAAACTGTTGGATAACTTATAGCTTCCTGAATGATTTAATTGCAACATATAATGATATGATTTTCAAGATTTTCTGTTTAATTATTTATTTACCTCAGTTTGGGGAAGAGAGGTGAGAGACCCCTGATCCCTCCCTTCCTTTCCCAGGGTGTCAAAATCGAAGTGGAATTGAGCCAAATCGTACTGCCACCTGTATGGTACTCAAAACTACGGCTAACGACAGGCGTACAACTAGCCCCTTGCGACGATGAATTTCGTGGACCTCGATCTGATTTTACTGTCGATCGGGTGGCATAAGTAACAACACAACAACAACAGCCTCAAGTTGAGGTTTGATCTTAGTTTATTGCTTATTAATAAAAGAGCCATTTTAATTCGTAGAATGTCTTGAATCAATTCGGTAGTGCACCAAAAACTTTCTTCAACTACTTTACATAAATATTAAAATAAATTTCAGGAATAATATGCTTATCAAGGTAACATAAACTGTCATATATATTCTTATATTGAGGTTTTTACTTTTCTATGACCTTATCGAGTTTAATAGTATGGGCAAATGATAAAAACGTTTATTTATGGTAATGGATAATGTAAAATGCGATAAAAGACAAAATGAAGCTTGCTAATATAGCTTAATAAGCTAATAATAATGTGTACAATTTCTCTTCCTTTTTTAAATTCTAATTTAGGCATTTTTAATCAGCAGTCATTTGAATTGTCAAACACTATTTTCTAAATGAAATCAAATTTTAAAAAATAAATCCTAATAACTTAACAAATTTTTATACATTTTTTATTTGTTGAAGTCATGTTAATATATTATCACCTACGATTAATCTTTTTAATAGTTCATAAATATCTATAATTCGATTTTATATCCATTAAAGATATTACTTAAGTATTTGCTATGCTCATAATACGTTAAACCTTGAATTAATGTGAGAATTAATTTTTCTCCTTATAATTGGCCCTTAAGCCATTAAAGGTTTAGAATTATTATAAAAAAGGATTTAATACTAAATGATGATAATGATAGAATTGAACAAAATGTTTTACAAAAGCCTTCATATTATTAACCCTTTATAGGACAAAAGATCAAGGTAAACTTTCAGAATCTAAAAATAAGCGTAATTTTATTGGAGAGTAGTGGTTTCAAAAAACGCTGATAATATTAATCTTTGAATAGTCATTTATTACAGCTTATGCTCACAATTTGCTTAGCATGATTATTCCCTGAGCTAGGGTGGCAAAATCGAACGGTAGAAATAAAAAAACTCTCGAATATTAAAACTCATTTATTGATTTGGTCAGCACAGTTGAGGAATGATGACCATTATAACGCAATCAAAATGAAAATTGTACTCGAAGATCCCACAAATGTGTAAATTTTTTTTTTTTTTCAAATTCTTACAATTTTAGAACACATTTGCTATGTCAGAGCTTTTTTGTGTGTTTCATTTTGATTTGTTGGGAACTTAAATCATCTTGTTATAATTTACAATAGCAAGTTCAGTATATAGTTTTATTTCATTTAGTCTCGCTCTGTGGTATTGCAAAAATGCACAACGTCTTAATGTTTCTAATGTGAAAATGTATTCGCCAACGTTTCTCAACCTCGGCCTATTTTTGTCTAGTGTGTGGACTGTTTCTGTGACTAAGTTTCGTTGTAAATAAAAATAGTCGAGTCAGTTGTTTTTTAAACAAGAATATTTATCTTTGCCAGTGTAAAATATTTTAACTGTGTTTATTTGCATGCGCCTTACGAGTTATCTCGGTATTTTAGTGTTCATGGTTGGCGTGTCATGAGAATTCGAGACCTTGTACCACTGAAGACCCACCGTTATAGAGGGGCTGTTGTACATCAAAACTATCGAATCTCAAAGTCCTTCCGTTGCGTTGCTGTGATGTAATAGTTTGGAGAAGGGGAAGCAGCTCGGATGTCGTCTTCGTCACTTGATCTTGGTTCAAAATTATGAGGCTCGTCGCCAATGGCCCTCGTGTTTTTTGATAGTGCAACGTTGGTACTCACTCAGTATGCGCTTATACGTGGCTCTAAATTAATATACTATTCAGATATTAAGATATAAAAAAAATTAAGATAATAAAGTATAAATATTTATCCATTTTAAGTGATATTCAAAAGTCATAATCATTCTGAAAAGGTAGTCGTCTTGAAAGATTGGTATTTGTTCAAACTTACACAAAGAAAGGAAGAAAAATAAAACACGTTTTACAGGAGGAGACATAATTTTAGAGTCCATTTTTTTCATAATAAAAATGTTTCAACATTAATATTGCATTCTAACTTCACTTCTTATATTAAGAAGAATATTGGGTATTCATATATATATTCGATTTTTTTTAGTTATAAAAATATATTTCTATATTGTCTCTGGTGTCGGCTGGATGGCGTGGCTGGTTTGTCGCTGGCCTTCTGAACCCAAGGTTGCGGGTTCGATCCCGGCCCAAGTCGGTGGATTTTTATTATGCAGAAAATCGACAGCGGCCATACGACATGTAAAATATTCCTAGAGGTGCTTTAGGCAAAATTAAATCCTAGTACAGATTCGCATCATCAGAGCTCAGGTGCCTCCCTCTAGGTTGGAAAGTGGGCGTCTAAATTACCTGCGGCGATTAGTATCCGCCAATATGATGCCGCACTAAAGATAGACACCAGCTTTCGGTGATATACTAGATAGATTGATGAACTCTGTTAATAACTGTTCACACATAATCTGCCATTAGAAATAAATAAAAAATATTGTCTCTGGTACTATAAAGCTAAAGTGACATTTAATTTTACTTGTGTTTTTAAAATGGCTGAAAATTTTAAGACTGAGAAGAAGTAATATGTTAGAAATATGTTCTGATTTTTGTTCCTGCTCCTTGACAGGGGCGTAGCTACTGCCGTATCAATGATACGGGGCCCCCAAGCTATAAAGGCCCCAAAATGCGTAAACAAAAAATCGTAGAATGTTAAAGGGTCCCCCCAAAATAGACCCCAAAGAATTTTGATACAGCGCCCATTCAGGAATAGCTACGCCAATGCCCCTTGATATTACGTTAAAACAGTGTTAAAAGCGAATAGTCTGTCATTTAATGAAAAATTCTTGCCTGCTTATGACAGATCACGTAAATATTGATTCATTGTGATGTAGTCCTCATACTAATTATACTCTGATGAGTAATAACTAACTCCAAATTTTTCCTTAAAGAAAACGCACGTAATACATATGTTTCCATCTAGACGGAGGTATTTACTCAATTTGACAAGGAGGCTTGAGCAGGAAATTTGTGATATCTCACTGCCTGTTGCCTAATGCGTACTTTGTATTGATGGATGCGACAGACCAGCTATGCTAATGACTTCTTAAATAACCCTTTGATGGTCACCTGCCAGACGCTGCCGCAGTGAACTGGAAACAGAAAGACGCAGAACTCGTGAGCCGGGCAAATGCGTGGGCGGAGGGTGAATCTTCCTGTTCGTTAGGGTTAAAAAAAAGATTACCTGGCAGAATAATTTTGACTGGTTTTGATTTCGAGTTGAGTGTCACGTATCCAGTGAAGACTGCATTCTTTCTCGATCACCAGCACGATGCATTGGGCACGTGGGAATTAAAATGTTTTATGGTGCTTGTCAATAAACTTTGTAGCTGCGATAGAAAACATGCTATTTTCAATGTTCTTTTTTTTCTTCTTCTTGCGGGGAAATTTGTATTTTCAAAGTCCCTAGTTTGAATTTGGTTGCATGTCTTTTGTTGATCACCAGTCTGCGGAAACTTTCACGAAAATGAAACTTTTTTTTTCTTTCTTGTCAAAATGCAGCAACGCAAAATCTTGTTAAGATGAAGAAGTCGCGCTGGCGGATTTTCTTGCCCTTGTAAATCGTTATAAAATTTTCATCTCCGATCAGGATTTTTATGTAATTTATAGAGTGAATATATGTTAAATATTATAGAGGAAATTTTATTTCAAAATATTCTTAAAAACTAGTCTAATTTTTTTTTTATGTGAATTATTTCATTTAGTTCTTTGAATGTTTTCTAATGCTGTTCTTTGATTTCTTTTTCAAAAATTTTAGAGGTTTATATCAACCCATTAAAAATCTTCATTGGGACAAACTTTAAATGGATAGCTTTTAAGTTCGGTAGAATTTTTTGTGATGAAATTAAGTTGAAATAAAAAAATAAAAAAATAAAATTAAAAAAAAAAAACTTGAATTACAACATTTTAAAGCTATACATTATTTCTGTTAAGACCTTATAATTACATTTTTTCCAACTTGTAAGTTTCATTAACTCTAATTAATTTCAGGCTTAGGGTTTATTTTAATTATTTTTAAACGATGATAAATGCATTAAAAATGTTTAACTAGACAAGGGGTTGGCTGACTCGAGAAAGAGAAGAGCCAAGTTATAAGTTAAGGTATCCGACTACGTTCGGAGCCGTAATTTTGCAAAAGCGTATAAATGGATAATATTTGTGATATTTAGTGTTACTTAAATTAGAAAACGTGTATAAAATTGTTTTAAGAATGTTATTACAATAAAAAATTATTTAAGTACAATATTTTGATAAAAAATGAACATAGAATGTCCCATTTTCAAAACATTCTCCTTTCATGAAAAATGCTTCTATTATAATATGTTGCCTGTATATAACTCAGACCTCTGTACAGAGGCTCCACTAGAATTTTTGAAATATATAACTTAGAAGTGGGTTTATCCATGTTTTACGACAACAGAGGGGAGAAATTTTAAGAAAAAAACGCCGATAATTATTTCAATGGGTTGTAACTCTGAAAATTATGTGAATTTTTCAAAAATTATAGTTGAGCTTCTGTACAGAGTTCAGAGCTATATATGCAGGCAAAATATTATTATAATAGAAGTATTTTTGACAAAAGGAGAACATTTTGAAAAAAGGTTATTCTAAGTTAATTTTTTGCTGAAATATTTTATTTAAATAAATTTTTTTGTCAAAATGTCATTAAAACAATTTTATACATGTATTCTAATCTAAATATCATGAAAATATGCATTTATGCGCTTTTTTATAATCATGGTTCCGACCGTAGTCGAATACCTTAACCAAGATAATTAAGGTGTCAAAGAACCATTTATATGCATGCGCGTGCACATCCGGGAGCGAGGATAGTTTTTTATTAAGACGGAGACATAAAAACCTAAAGAGCCACAACCAGTGGCGCACACAAGGGGTGGTGGTGTCCTAGGGGTCCGGACACCCCCATAGCCCTTGATTTTTTTCGATTGGTTATAATCCTAGGTATATATTACGTAAAATTTAATTATGTATTTGTTATTAATAATTAAATTTATTAATTAATGCTAATTATTTATTCAATAATTAATTTTGTATTGTTTTTGTTCCCGAAAATCGACAAAATCAAAAGAATATGTTGGTCGGCGTATTGGAGCACGATACCAAAATGGTGGACTTTCGACCCTGGACTCCCCCCTTGAAACATTTTTGTGTGCGCTACTGGCCACAACCGTCTATTCAAAGAGCTGTTTGAGGCTGACGACCCGTGGTTTGCCGACCGAACAAGACCTTATACACTAGTGCTCAAAATTAAGAGAATTTTTAGATTTTGTCGATTATCTCTAGAACTACTGGAGAGATTTTAATAAAATTTGGCATATATATAGGGCTGATACAATTAAACAAAAACAATCACTCAGAGGTTAAAATAAACACGCATGATCATGCGTAATACTCATCGAAGTTGGAAGGTATGAAACAGCAGTTGCAGAATTAACAAACAAACACAATTGGTTAATAGGGGGTATGGTCCCTTTGTCAGATAAACAGGCCTCACACTGGTATTTTACAAGGAAGATCTAACTGACCAATCCATTCGGCGAATATCCTCATTTTCAAAAAATTCGTCAACCAGATGAGCTGTATGTGCTTCTCGTTGTCATCCATTTAAATAAAATTAGGGCCAACTACACACCCGAAAAAGCAAACATAGGGTTCCATGGCATCATCCTATACCACATAGCAGTCACAGTGCCTCTTGCAAAACATAGAGGCGCGAGCGGTCATCAAATATGATGACCGTCAAACCTCCGCTATCTTAATGGCCGATTTATCAGACATTGGAAGGCAGGTAACGGGTCCCTGGCTCTTTACTTATGAGAAAATCTAAAATTCTCTGAACTTTGAACACCGGTGTTAAAAATTAAATTATGCGCAATATCGGATTTGATACGTATGATTTATTCAAGTTTAGTCTAAATGACCATAAAATAGCACTTTTTTTTTTCAAATAAAAATATATCTATGAAAATGAAAAATTTCTTTTTCTGATCTTGATTTCATTTCACTTTTGATGGCCTAAGAACCCGCTTGCGGCCTTAAAACTCCAAGACTCATTCTTCACCAATCAAAACTCAGGAACAAAAAGATACCTTTAATAAAGACAAATCCTTGACAAAGAACACGTTTCAATGATCCTCTTGCTCCAATTGTTTATCCACAATATCTCCTAGCCTGCCCTTACTTAGTCAGGATTTTTCTGTTTTTCTGCCAAGTTGCTGTCAATCATCCTCTCTCATTAGATGTGTCTTCTCCACCATTTTTCAGGCTATTGCCTCTCATCTATATATAGACAGGTCGGCTTCTTATCATTTTACGCAGCTGTGAAGGAGACAACTCGCAAACAGCTGTGTTTATAACTTTTGCACTTCACCGATAAGACCTTTTCCTCTCTAACATCTTCTGGGATGTGGAGCTTTTTCTTTTCTTTCTGCGGAGAGAGGGAAAAAGTAGTGTTTTGTTTTCATTGCTTATACTATATTGCTGATTGGGTAGGGAAATTCTTCTACCTTGTTTTTCTAAAGGCTCCCCCTGGGGTTCAGAACCTGTGGTCTTTGTTATTCCAGCATCTGCTTCCTTCATTTAATCCAGATTCTTCAGAGTTTCCTTGATTTTCAACAACGTAATTTGACATGAAGATGTATTTATAAGTTTAAGATCGTCTTTTCACGTAATGTTAAAAAAATAGGATTTGAAGGAATACTTTTTGTAGACAGAATGAATGCACCAATTATATTCTGAATCCTATATTCTATGAAGAGTACCTATTTTACTACGCTTCTCTTATTTGCTCTAGTCAAAGCATTTTTCTAGTACAAAATGCGTTCCACAATTTTTCACATGCTTAAGCCGTTGGGTGGCGTAGTTGGTTTGTCTCTGGCCTTGTACGCCAAGTATTCGAGCTCGACCCCGGCCCAAGTCGATAGATTTTCATGATGCAGAAAATAGACAACGACCATGTCGTATGATTATACGGCATGTAAAAGATTCCTTTAGTGTCTATTTGGCTTGGGTACTTTCGGAAAAATTAAATCCTCCTACAGGTTTGTATCATCTGAGCTCAGGAGCCTCCTTCTAGGGAGGAAACTGGGCGTCAAAATTACCTGCGGTAATTGGTATCCGCCTATATTGTTCTGCACTAAAAAGAGATACCAGTTTCTGGGGAATGTACTAGGTCTGCAATACTAAATACAAATCCGAAGTCCCATTGGAAATGAAAAAAATTTCCATGCTTTTCATTTCTTATAAGCAGATCATTTATTTTTAATCATTTGACACTTAGTCTTCCATCTTCTCTTCTTCATCAACTTCACGAGAGAACTTGCGGCTCGACGGCTATTTAAGGTACCCCCATACCGGGCAAACACTATACATTTACAACCATCGATGCCCACTCCAGGATTCGAACCCAGGTCCAACGGCACAGAAGTCAGCGTCACTAACCACTGTACCAGATGAACGGCTTATAGGTATAAATCGCCCATCCGGTATAATGGCTAGCGACGCTGACTGATGTGCCGTAGGGACTGGATTCGAATCCCGGAGAAGACATGGATGTTTGTAAATGTATTGTGCCTGCGCAGCATGGGGGTACTCTGAATAGCCGGCGAGCCGCAAGTCCTCTCGTGAGGTTGGTGGAAGGGGAAGAGAGGTGGGAGACCTCTGACCATCCCCAGAGTGTTCTCCCTCTAAATTGAGGTGGAATCGAGCCAAATCATACTGTCACCTGTATGGTGCTCAAAGCTACGGCTAACGACAGGCGTCACTTAGCCCTTTGCCATGATAAATTTCGTGGGCCTCGAACTGGCCTTTGCCGATCAGGTGGCATTGGTAACAACATATTAAAAAATAGCTGATACAAATATCAAGATTTTGCAAAGTATTATTACTTTTAGTACATATATTCCAAATGTATCCAAAGAAACATCTGTAATACGAAGTTTGATTTCAGTTTTGAATTTTTGCCGTTTTATTAAATCATTAGATGTGATTTTCAGTGTAAAATTCTCCACCTTGCGATATCTTATATTGAAGAGAAAAAGTTAGATGAAATGTGAAAACAAATTTTTGTTTCAAATTTTTCTTTGAATATTATGATTTTATATAATCAGTAATCCCATGATTTCCCGCTGCCAGCTATATACCCCCCATTTATTTAAGTATTTACTTCACTTCAACTAGCATGCATTGTTTTTGATTAAAAGTCCTTTTTCCTTGCCTTTGTTATACTCTTGTACGTTCACTCTTTCTAATTATTTTTGCCGTGTAATTGCCTATTTACTAATTCTAATTAATTCACTTGTACAACAATCCTACGTTTTCTCCATCGTTGTACCACTTCATCTTAAATATTCCGCTTTTTATCATTTCACTACGAAAGTTTGAAATTACTTCAGACGACATCCAATGACATAAGAAAGAAACCTTCCTAAAAGACTTTCATGTATAATTGGCCCATATTTGTGCAACCCAAGAAGAAAATCCAAAAGTTCTGAAGCCACACACAATATATTTGATGCGATGACAGCAATATGATTGTTGCTCATGTCACACGACCATTCCAAACAGCTGTAATAAAGAAAATTGACCTCTTTATTCAAGTCAACGACAACTTCATTTATTTTGCAGTCTTAACCCATTTGTCATATCATTTTTTTCCGGGCATTGAACAATGTGTTTAATAGTCATCGGGTTCTGAAGACCTTTTGTTCCCAGGTTCCCAATTAAGGTTTTAATTTAAGATAACGTAAAATATAAATTTTGTTACGTTTATGTTCGTCTGTTTTGATTATTTCTCACACTATTTAAAGAAATGACGGATAAATTAAAAAAAAATTTTTTTTTCTTTTTAGTGAATCATATTTCTTTATTTTAATTAGTATAAAAATTTTATGTTGTGTACTATGTTTTCTTGTAGAATATTCAGGATTAGAGTATGCCAAAATGCGTGTTTTGAGAATGAAAACATTTAAAAGGGCTAAATTCATGACGTAAATTGAGTAAAGAAACTCAAATGCATCAAAAAATTTCCCAAATATATTTTTACAAAATTTTTATACCTCACGTATATTTTTAAATCGAGTGCATTTTGTTTACCTATGTACGTTATTATTGTTGACAAATACGTTCTTTTTTAAAGAAAGTTTCAGCAAAAAGCAAACGTTGGCAACAACGAAGTACATTAACTCATTAGATGCAAGCACGTGATTGTGTTTATCTCGTACCTGTGATGTCACATGAATGTATGAACTTATTGGCTAGAAACACTTATGTCGTTATTATGTGTCTATGACGTCACATGTGAATTAAGCCTATTACGCAAAACTTGAAAAATATTTTAAAGATGATCTATGTCTGATCCATGGTCAAGTGTCCTGGACCAATTCGAAACAATCAATTATTTTTGGTTCATTCTTCAAGATCGTCCCATCTTAATGCTTTTTTTTTTTTAGTTATAATATATTAAATATTATTTAATTTTCCTAAAAATATGTAGTTATATATTTACTTGGTGATTTAGTGGATACTAAAATTCTCGGTATTTTTCCTTATTTAACTGAAAAGTATTCCTTGGCATTCTGTTTCCTACTCGATTTCACTGTTTACATTTTTAATGTTACATTTCAGAGATATATCATTTCATTTATCTGATGTATAAGCAAAAGTTATTTCCTTTTCTAGAAAAAGAATTCTTATTTGCATTTAATTTTTTACCATTGAATTCTAGGAAATCACATTAAATTATTTAAAAAAATTAATAACAGCCAAGTCAATAACCCACGTATTTTTCTCAACTCCCAATGAACTTTTTTATGTAAAGTGTTGTATATGAAATTATTTCTTTATTTTCTTTCTGGGAATGGCATCAACGTGGTGAGTGACCGAACAAAGTTTGAAACATCAACATCATTAATTTTTATTCTTTTTTAGCTGTATTCACTGGATTTCTCAAGTTTGTTTATAGTTATAACCTTTTTATATATCTCTGCTTTTATCGGCATTTCTATGTGGTTTTTCTTAAAGCATTTTTCTTTCTCTGTCAACCTTTTTTTGTTTGTTTATTTGTAAACAAATATAGTAAATAAGTAGTCGGTATAGGTTCTTTTTTTAACTCCTCATTTTTTCCAGGAAACTTTATCTAAGTAAATAAATATTTTGTCATTAATCATTTCTACCCTCTGCTGTAACCATATGTCTGGCTCAAGTTCTTATGAGGTCTTTACTGTCATTCTAAATCAAGTGATGGAAGACTATTTTTAAACGATCTACCACAATCATCGGAAACTTGTACGCGATATGTTTGTTGGTGATAGGCCGAGAAGAAAGAATTAAATTAAACTAATCAGTATTTTAAAAGTCCTGTTTATTTATTAAATCTTATTTATGATTAGTTTTAAGATTTTGTTGTTTTTATGAGTTATAACTGAAACATTATAGCGACTTTTTATGACTTACCCTTTCTTTCTTTTTTTTTCGAAAATTATTTAAGATATTTTTTGTATATGTCCTGCTTGTTTATTAAATATTATTTGTGAGAAATTTTTTTTATTTTATTGTTTTTATAAGTAAATTGAAACATTATAAATTTTTTATGACTCATTTTTTTCATTTTTTTTAAACACAAAAACTGTCTATTCATTTCGGGATACCATGTCGCCACTTTGAGAATACCATCTTTTTCCCCCTCTTAATTTTTGCTACTCTTTTTGACATTTAGAATGACGGTTCTCTCTGAATTAATCAAAAGAAAGTTAATATTTCCTTTGAGTCTACTTTATTGTATCCTTTTATAGCAAAATTTTAATTTAATACATTTTCTCTCCCTTTCTTAAGGTACTTCGATGAAAAGTAAATTTTAGTTATACTGATAAGTATTAAATATTTAGTGTTATTTTACCAATATAAATGTGTGTATGTGTTATAACCATTCTGTTATTTTTTGGATTTCGTAAGACAATGAAAACAAACAGAAAAAGTCGCCAATTAAATAAGATAGGAGTGGGATGAGCCCGTCTTATAATAAAATTTAACATAAAATATGGCACTCATATGCATATCGGTTTCTCATCACTGCACCTCTATTTGCTTTAAATACGTTATTAGAATTTCGAATTTTTTTATGTATACTAGCCTCATGACCGTCAATGTTGGAATGAAAGCTTTTAACATAAAAAAATATTATCTGTGAATAAATTAATAAATAATTACTTTAGTTAATATTTTAAGACTATAAAATTGTACAACGCTGAAATAATATGTCTGTTTAAAATAGTTTACAAATACGTTATAAAGGGTTATTTACTCCCCCTCCTACCGGTTTTGGAATGTTTTGCTTTGAAGTGATTGGTTTAAATAGTTCCTTAGTTCAAAATTAGCTTGATATTCCTACAGGAGGGAATAAAAAGTAAAAAGATTCATTTTTATTATTATTATTATTATTATTTAAGGTATCCGACTAGGTTCGAAGATAAATTTTTCAAAAATTGATTTTCTGAATAATTTTATTGTTTTAAAGAACATAAATAGGCTCAAAAAGTCATAACTATTAAATAACTAAAATGTATCGCCCTTTTTTTTTGAAAAAAAAATTTATTTTTAGGAAAATTTAGCAAAAATGTTTAAGTTAAGAAAAACGGGATAAATAAAAATAAATTGCACATTATGCAATTTTAACGTCATTGATATACTTCTTGATCCCTCTGAAGTGTCACAAACCACAGGATAAAAAATAGTTTTAGAAATAAATATTTTATTAGTATTTAAATTTGATGATCATGATTTTTCGTCAAAATTACTGCATGTTCTAAGCTGAAAATGGCTGTAAAATGTGATTAAATGTAGATATCTTAAAACCTGCGGTTTTTTACACTCTGCCCATAGCATATATGTTATAAATTTCTTTTCATTTGATTGGATTATTTAGAAGATATCCCTTTTTCGTGCACAAATTATCATGAAAAGTTCTTTCTTCAAAAAACGAATTGAAAAAAAAATATTTTTATTAGTTAAAGTAAATGCTATAAAAAAAAACTTTAAAAACTGTCTAGTTTTATGTATTAGTCCTTATTCCTCAATAATTAATTTCTTTTCTCCCTAATGACCCAAACAACACCAAACATCAAACACCTAAAAAACACTTTTTCAACCTAGTCGGATTAATTTACACATTCCATGCTTCATGAAAACAAAAATAATAATACTTGAATGGTTGGAAAAGGCATGTTGAAATTATAAAATTACCTTACGTCAAAGCTGATCTTACCCTAAGTAAAAACCGTGTAGGCTGCTATGGTGATTGGTGATATTTTTATTATTAAAAGAAATGTAGCTTATCGCTCCTGATCAATAATTCCTCCCTCTAACGGCTAAGAACGCCGTTATATACAGAAATCCACTTCCATATTCATAGTATATTCTACTCAAACTACTCATGAAAATGAACCCAGATTCAGTGAAAGGAAAATAGATAGAACGGAATAAAATCTAATTAACAAATGCGAATCAATCTAAGACTTTTAACTTTAAATCTGAGAATTTAGCTACATCTGCACACTAAGGAGTTCATAAAATTAAGGGTGATACAGTTTCAGTAAAACGGAGATGGAGTATCTCATCATTCATAAAAAATATATATATAATTTTTTTTCTCTTTAAAACAGAAAAAGAGTGGTCTTTAGAACTTTTTCAGACATTCATTAAATAATTTCTTCACTAAGTCCCATTACGAACTTTTTTCTTTCCTTTTCCTAATCTCAGGATGTACTCCTCAAATCAATGTGGGCCGCGTGTCCCCATATGATTCCGAGAAATAAAAATCATTACTAATAACCTTCCTCACTGAAGCGCTTCAAGCAACGTAAATGTCAACCGGAACTGCTCGTCGTAAAACGCGAGAGGTTTTTTTCTTTATTGTTTTGTTGTTTCCTCTTGTTGACCAAGCGACGAAGATGATGCCTGCAGACAGCTGGGACACTTGATAAAAAGACGAGGAAACCCACGCAGTCTTCTTCCTTCGCTCTGAAAGATCTCAGGGGGAAAAGGAGAAGCGGTGTTGAAATATTTTCCGCATCTTTCCACTCCCCTCCTTTAAGTATCATCTTTAAAATGTCTTCCACACTGCTGTTCAGTTCCGAATGTTGAAAAATAAACAACTCCTTAAAAAAGAAAAAAGGTTTATGTGTGCTTAGGCTACCAGGGAAATAATTTCTAATTTTTGTTTTTGTTTGTCGCATCTGCTTGGATATTTTGTCGTGGAAAAGTGAATATTTCACAAATATTTTTTAAAATGGGAGAAAAAAAAGGATGTCATTCATTCGACGTGAATATATATATCTTGCAACTGTTTAAATAGTCAATTTTACGATCCTTTTCAGATAACGAATAGGAAATCGTGAAGTGTTTGACCGCGAAAGTGTGAAGGGTTTCTTTGAACACTATATTCTTTATACAGAGATCATTCATTTCTTACGAAATAAGGTCCCAATATCGAATAGATGTTGCTCTGAACTTTGGTTACCGTAAAATGAACTGATAAAGAGACAAATTAGGACTTGGGAAGTGACGCTGTATAAATGATATCATTATGTACTAAAAAGGAAAGGTCAATGTCTTTTCTAAAGAGAAGTCTATTCATATTGTTAAGAAACATACGCGAGTGTTTTGTAATAAAAGAATTTTAATATTTAATGAGACATAAAACCTTTAAGAAACCAAAAAACAAAAAGTAAAAAAATTGCAGGATATTTAATATATTCTTCTTTTTCAATAGCTAGACAGCCCTGGGTTTGCCCTGGAATTCTCCAGAAGTTTTCTCCAGGCATTTCTACTTTTGGCAACTGTTTTTCAGTTTTTGACCTTTAAAATATTTCGGTCTTTTTCGACACGTCTGAGGTCTATTTTCCATGGGCTTTGCCAGAAAGATTTTTTTACAGCAACGATCTTCGTTCATTCTAGCCAGATGACCAGCCCATTTAAGTCTCTGTAATTTGACAAATTTTACAATATTAGGTTATTTGTAAATTTTATAGAGTTCTGATTTAGATATTCTTTTCCTTGATCCATTCACTTGGATCCCATCAAGAATGCAGCGTAAGATCTTTCTCTCGAAAATTCCCAAAGCTTCATCATCACGTTAACTGAATGACCAAGTTTCTGATGCAATAGTCAGGGAAGACTTTTGTAAAGAAACAATTTAGTTCTTAATCCGAAAAGGCTGGGTTTTAAATAACTCTTCAAGGCATAAAAACACCCATTATTCAATGTATTAGACATAATTATATATACGTTAAAAAATTAGAACTGATAAATAAAACATTTTTTAATACATGACGTTTTTAATTACGTGTAAATGAGTAAGTGTTTATTAACGTCACACTATAAAGCAACACGAGAGCTATTTGCGATGGATTTCGTAATTTTGAACCATAATCAAGTGACAAGGACGACACCCGAGCTGGAACACTTATCTTCAAACTACCACAACATGTCACAACGAGAGGATTTTTAGCTTCAATAGATTTAAGGCTCAACAGCCCATCTACACTCAGGTCTTCAGTTGGGGTTCGAACTCACAACACTAGTTCAGTACTAGGGTCCAAACTCACGATACGCTGGTCCTTACTTTGTGACCATAACCACTTGGGTACTGCAGCTTATGTTTCTTTAAGGTAATCACACAGTAATAATTTCCAACTATATATTGTGAAATATTAATTTGCAAGTTCTTTTAAAATTACAAACATTAATTTTTATCTTGGATTTTATCTTGATTATTTCCAAAATTATATTTTGTTAACAGATTTCAGACCATATGTACAAGAAACAGATATTACCTGATGAAAAGTATTGTTAATTACGAAATAATCCTCATTTTAATTTCCATAACTTATGCAACACGAACCGTTGCACTTCTTTTAAATAACGACACAAATTATTTAACAACATTCTATAGTTAATATCTTCAGTTTGAAAGATGTAATGAAAAATGTAAGCTGAAAGGTATAAGTAAGGAACAGTTAGCATAATTCAGCGAAGTAAAAGAAATATATATTTATTTCCAGTGTCAAACGAAATTTCGAAATAAAATTTTGAAAAAAATACCAAGATAACGAACTTTTTTGTTTATAAAAAACTATAAGGAAATATAAATTATTATAAAATATAATTATTCTAAGAAAAAAAAGTAATCTAGGATTTAATTTATATTTAATGAACTTCTACATCGTCCATGTTATGATTTCTTTTTTTTTTAATTTAAGAACTGTAAAATTTACTCGTAACAAAAAATTTCAAATTAGAGAAAAATTATTTCAAAATATAGGATATATGTAGGTTTATTTTTAAATGAATGTTGAAAACTCTTCTAAAGCAAACATTAATTCATAAATTGTTCTAAGAGTTTTTGCTTATTATTAACATGAAACTTAATTACATTTAATTTTAATTGATTTCTGGATCATCAAATAACAAAGTAGCTATTAAGATAGAATTTAAAAAGAATGTAACAATGTTCTGTTTCATTTAATTTTGAACTCTTTATATAAAGGAAATTTAAAAGTAATTTTAAAATTAGGTACGAAAACTTAACACTACAAATTGCACGACTGACTATCAGTCAAATATTCACGGGTTTTAAATTATTATTTTATTTAATAAAATGGCAATTATCAGATTCTTTTTTGAGCCATAGATCATTTCGACGATCATAAAACACGTGTCTTATGTGAGACTGTAAAATTTCTGTTAAAAAGAATGTTTTTATCTAAACACTTTGTTTTCTTTTTTTTTCTTTTTTTTTCATTCTTTTTCTTTCTATTTTTTTTTTCTTTTGCAAGAAAAATGTCATTTATTTTAAGAGCGGAAGTTCCAACCATCAGAAGTTCATTTCCCAACTTCCCTCTTAATCCCAAGTTTCATATACCAAATTTTTGCGCTCACGAATCACAACAGATCCGTTGTTCTGATCTATAATAGGACGTGGAGTTTAAAAAACTAAGTCGTATCTAATTTCTTCCCAAATATCCTAATAAGTAGAGTACTTGTGGCTAACCAAACAGAAATGAGGATCAAAGGATATGCGGCAATGCTTCTATAATTAAATGGGTATTGAATTCTGCATTTGGCGATGGAAAACTATATTTAGATTTTTCATGAAGAATTATTGTAATAAGCTACTAAGAAAATAATGCTTCTAAATTTTTGCAAACTGTAACTAAAATCATTTAAAAAAAAACTTAATCATTTACAAATTTAAATCATTTTTTAATAAAGAGAGAGAGAGAGAAAGCAGGAAAAAAGAATCTGTATTTATTTAAATATAAAATTTGATGCTAGTTTCGAGGAACTAAGAAAAACATACTCTTTCATTAATAGCTATTTCAATTTAAATTGTTTGATATGTGTACTGATATGTATCATAAAATCACGCTATGCATTTTATTTTTATGAAGGAACTTTGCATGTAATTATATACCGCGAAATCTGGCGTATTACGCGCACCTATACTTTAAAGCTATAATTTTAGTTTTTAGGTATATTCGCCGTTTAACGCGAGTCCCTCCTTTTTTACAAAGAAACTTGACAAGTACATGAGCAGTGCTCTTATGTTTTGAAGTCATTTATTTGAGGTATTATTCCAAGCTTTAGGGGAAAAAATAATATAGAGTATACTTCTAGAACTACAACCCTTTAAGTTCATAAGGAATGTCTCTCTCTCTCTCTCATTTCTTTTAAATAAATAATATTTTGATACATATAGAAGATTAATTTTCGTTGTGCTCAAATTTTTTTTTATTCTTAAAGCTTTCATTTTTATACCCGGGGTATAACGCGCACCCGTAAATTTCGATCTTATTTTTTGTGCTTAAAGTGCGCTTTATACGCCGGATTTTACGGTACTTGAAAATTTAGAATTTAATTTGAAAAAATATTACAGTATTTATTGCATAATGTTTATAAATTTCTTCTTTACATTTTAAAATTAATTTAGTTTCAATATTGAATTTCAAAATTACTTGAAATAATAATCCATTTAATCAATTGAAGTGGCAAGCACAAAAGAGCTTATGTTGTGTGGGCTTATGTGTGAATATTTGTTTTATTTTTCACTTTATTTACCAAATTCCAAATCGCTGAACTTTTTTTCAAGGATTCTTTGTCAATAAATAAATAAAATAGGAATGAGTTCATTATTTCTCATGTATTTTTCAAGAACAAAATTTTGAAAATAACTTATAATTATTTTATTGGACAATTATTATTTTTTTTAATAAAGCTTTACTTTTCCTCTGTTTTTCTTTTGGAAAACTTTCGCACCGTTGGCATCTCACATTATAAATAGTATTGTGTTTCTCACTGAAAATAATTTAAATTGTTTATTGTTAGATACATAAAACAGCAAGAGGTGTGCATTTTTAAGAGATTGTATGTGCTAAAATATGTTCCCATTATCGTGGCTCGTAATCGATGTGTAGTCGTGTTTCTAATCCGGACCAAAAATTCACAATTCAAACAAGTGATATGTTTATTGTTTGGTACAATAATCAAAATACAGTATAATAATAGTGTAAATATAGGGAACCATTTTGTGGTAAAAATATTATACATCCTTTTAAGAAATAACAGGATGATTTTCGTCTATTTTCTGTTGGAATGTTTCGCTTTCAGATAATACCCTAAACCACAAAAGCGCAACTACAGTTTGCTGTTATCCTCATTTTATCAAATGCCGTTTGCAAACGAATAAATAGCTTATTTAAAAAAAAAATGGTCTTTTAACAGTCCTGATGTGTGTTCGAAAACTTTTCCTTAGTAACTAAATGGTAAACAGTCGAATAAATTCCAATTACGTTTTATTTCTGGTAAAGAAAACACTTTGGTGTTCTTACGAAAACTCGAAAAACACGATGCACGATAAATAGAATTTAAGCTCATTACAGTTTCTACAATAACAATATAAAGTATTGCCATTGGAAAGGGCTTTCACCCTGGAAGAAGTATGTAAAATGTCCTATTCTTCTCGTGGCTTATACCGTCCATAAATCATACTGTGATAAAGGATGAAAAACTCTTTTCAACTAAATACATGATATGCCGTGTTTTTAACCCTGCAATTTTTCTCCATTTAGGCTTCCAGAAACATCTCCAAATGCGGTTATCTTTTTGTCGCACCCGATTGGGACTTCAACGTGTCTGTCAACAGGACAAAAGTATGTATCCCATTACTGTAAATACCCTATTACACGGTACATTGCCTTAGAAGACATTCATAATGTCATTCTGGAAACGAGAATTTATTATTATTATTTTTTTTTTCTTTTAGAGGTGGCAGCGGAGGTGGTTTGTCCTGTACGATGATGGAGAACTTACTTATTCCTTGGATGAGTTCGTAAGTTTTCAAATATTCTTTTGTTTGGATATCTTTCTCTTTCTTTAATGGCATAAATACTGGATTTTTTCCGATAATATAAATAGTTTCGAATTTCAGAAATTCATTTTGAGAATGCCAAGTAATTTTTGGTTGGAAGAGTCATTATTTTTAAAGTACTGAGCCATAAAAAAATAATCAGCAATCATTAGGACATTTTTTTCCCTTTAGATCATATCTAAAAAAATGCATTGTATTAAGGTATTCGAACACGTTCAGAGAACTTTTTTTAAAGTAGCATAATAAAAAATTTCAAATGCTTTTTTTTAGGAATCAATACTAATAAATATTAATACTTAACCAGCAATATTTCAAATAAATTATCTAAATTTTACCAAAATCGCATTTATATGATGAAATTTTGACAATTTAAAAAAAAATCTTCATAGCAGTTAAAAAAGAAATAATAAATTGTATGATATCAATAAAAGTATTTACTAAAATAAACTATACACATTTATCTAGGGAATATACTAAAATTTTAATATTTTATTAATATATGAAAATTTTAGAACTGATCGAGTAAACATTATAAAAAATGTGGCGTAAGCTAGGGGCCCCAAAGCCGAACTGACGTTAAGTACGTACCCTTTGTAAAATCCGATTTGGGGCCCGAAACCTTACTTTGCAGGGGGGCCCTAATGTTCTCCATTACGCCACTGAAAACAGACCACAATTCAAAAAATATTTACGCGATATGAGTTACTTTAGTACATACATTTTCCTAAAAATATATAAGTATCAGGTTCAAAATGTTTCATAGAAATACATTTATAATACTTTTTTGAGTTAGTAGAGACACCATGGCAGATTTTAAACTATTTAAATGCCTACCTTCTGGTAGATTATAAAAACCCAATTTTCCTCTCGGTTTTTATAATTTCATGTAATTTATTGTAACTCGCCTTCTAGGTAAGGTAGAAACAAACAAAAAAAACTAGATTTTTCTTTTTTTAAATCCAAAACAACTGCTCTATTTATTCAATAAAATAAAAAACCAAAATATATTGTATGTTTTGATCGAAATTAGCCATTTCAACGTGTTCGGATACCTTGAAAAATTAGGCTTCCCTTTCAAAACATTCTCCGTAAAAAATTCGTCGCCGTAAAAAATTAATTTTTTTTTTCTAAATCGAATGGGACTTTATTAAGACTGTAAATGCAGTGGCGTAACGTACACCCCCGTAACCTCCGCTTCGGGGGGGAAGGCAAGGTACTAGGGGGCTCAAAGCCTGACTGACGCTAAGTATGGTTTTGCAATCCTTTGTAAGATCCTGTTTGGGGCCATAAACCTGACTTTGCAGGATTCCCTAATGTTCTCTGTTACGCCACTGATTAAACGCAAAAGAAAAATTCAAAGGTAAAAAAACTAATAAATGGGATAGCGTTAATTAAATACCTTTTTAAATGCTAAAGTTAATAAATAATTAAAATTATGCTTTTAATAATAGCTTTTTAATATCTGGTTGGTACAGTTATACCATTATAGATGACGAGTTGAGATTTCTTTGACAATTTCAAAACAAATCTCGTCATGCGGGAAACTTGCAAGTTATTAAATTTAATAGGATTCTGTTTTTATGTTAGGAGATGTAGCAATATGGAAAATGTGAAAGATTCACTTGTCATCACATAACTATATAATTACAAAACAAATGGTTGATAAAAAGCCATGGTTTAGTTATAAAATATCATTAATCTAATTAAATGTGCAGAAATTAATTCAATTAAGCTCTGATACATGTGTATCTCTTAATTGTCAGCAATTTGCAAAAAAAATTAATTGGAATTCAGACATATAAAATACATCTTTAATGTACTTCGGATTTTTATCATAATGCATCGAACCTTGACAACTTACTTTTCATGTGTTTATTTTTTTGTTTTTGAACACAGATAAACATTGTTTATGCAATTACACATATATAGTATCAACATAGACAATTACGGCTACAAAAGAACTCTGATAATTTGGTTTCTACCCAAGACTCTACTTACTAGTTTTTGGTTTCTACCAAAAACTCTACAATAGCTTATTTTGGTGGAATATAATGTTACTACATTATCTAGCTACAGTCGACTCTCGTTAATTCAAACCTTCGATAATACGAACCTCTCGCTAATTCGAAGTATATGCTCAGTCCCTAGAAAAACTCTTGATATTTCGAACTAAAACCATACGTTTTGGTACACTCAATATTTCGAAGTAAAATTTGTGGCTTGTCAGACTACAACACTCGATATAATTCTGAAGTTATCTTATAAAACACTCGACAATTCGAACACACACTATCGTGCACAGTCCTGTTGCAAACAGATTGGAGCTTATAAGTTTTGTGTTGTATTGTCTCTGCGTGTTTCCCCTTTATGACCATCTGTCTGCTACTCCTTCTTAGTGTTTTCTAGTTCCTCAGGCGAAAAGACACTTTTATCGCTTTCCTTCCTCAAGTGGACAATAGATCGACCGCACTTGTTGTCAGCCGTTCTGTATAATATTTATACTGTATAATAGGTACTTTTTCACTTGACCGAAACTTTTGCACATGCAACCCAGGGCCTAAAGTCACGTAAACTGAGAAAGGCACAGTAAGTCTTGACCCTCATGGGCTGTTGCGCCACTGAGTTCAGTTCAGTTCAATATGTACTTTTTAAAAATACTTTAAAGTAATTTTATGCATATGTGCAATTGTTTTTTTATTACATGGTTTCAAATTTAAATGTGCTAGAAAAAAATTTCTTTTCGTGCATTTTAATTTTTTTAACCTCTTGATAATTCGAAGTGTTTCTTTGGTCCCTCCAAATTCGAATTATCGAGAGTCGACTGTATATTAATTTAGTGTAAAATAGGCATTTATTAAATTACAGCAAAAATATTTCTTGCCATTTTCATGCTTGCAATTCAGATTAAAAGCAGGAAATGATTATACAATTCTATTGAAATTATTTGATTTTACGATTAATCTCCTCGCAAAGCTTCTTAATAGGTTAAATACACATTTTATTAGAAATTAAATATATATTAAAGCCATGTACTATTTACTAATAAACACTTAATCAAACTTGTTCATGAAATTTGGGTAAAACCGGATGTTAGGTATTCTTCAAACTAGGAAGTGTTTTTTTAAGGTTTAAAATTAGGGGAATTCCAGTGGATGATATTAAAAACTATGTATGTTCTATCTCTCTCCTAAGCGTATTTATTTTGAAAATATTTTACACTTATTAATCATTCATAAAAATAAAACTTGAGCTTTCAAATTTCTCGCGTGAAATTGTACTAAAGTAAAATCACTATATACCGATATACAAAAACGAAGATTTAATTTCTGCACTACAAAAGTATTAGAAAAAATCCTTCATGAAATTAATTCTATTCTTTCTTAATGCTTTGGTTTTAAGCGTATTTTTATAAGCCATAAATTTTTTAAAATATAAAATGAAAATCTGCTTCTAAGATTAAAAGATTTGATAAATAATAAACGA
Source organism: Trichonephila inaurata madagascariensis (assembly GCA_019973955.1). Classification (NCBI taxonomy): domain Eukaryota; kingdom Metazoa; phylum Arthropoda; class Arachnida; order Araneae; family Nephilidae; genus Trichonephila; species Trichonephila inaurata. The sequence continues at coordinate 305,720 of BMAV01025220.1, read as the reverse complement.
TCCTTAGTTCTTATCTGTTTTTATCAGGCAATACTGTTATGCGGTAGATTAATATACGCTTCGCGAACAATCGCACCAAATCATTATACAGTTAAGCAGATTGTATGTTGTCAGTTGATGTTATCGGCATTTACTAACCGATATCAAAATTTTAAATTTTATCATTCTAGAAATAAAAATATGAAAAGATCATTATGGAGATAGCTTTCACTTGAGTTCATTATTGCAATATAAACTAACATAATGAGATATCTTTTCTTTCTTTTTACGTTAACATGTATTATGTAAGTAATAAATCCATCAATTCAAACAAAAAAACTTTGAAAAGTTCTATAAAATAAAACTTAACACGAAATTCGCTTCTGTTTCTTTCATTTTTGCTTGAGAAAATGCTTAGAGACAGTAAGAAGAACAAAACAAAATGTATTTAAATATTGTTTTGGATTTTTAAACAGACATTGCAAACAGGTTCTGTGTAACCGTATGCGTATTATGGCATTTATCATATCATTAAAACTAGTTTGTTTCTTAGGATGGTTAAAAGTTTCTTATTTGTCTAAGGTTACCCCAAATAGTTATCCCTACATAAAGAAGTAAAAATTTATTATTATTTTTTTAAAAGTTGTTAATTTTTTTTTTCTGTTTATTTCTTATTTATTTATTGATTTTAAAAATTATATTTCATAGTTAAATTTTTTTTAAAAAGTGAACAAACAACAAGTTGACAAAAAATTGTATTAATTTTGAAAGGTTATAGATACTATTAATCGATTTATTAGATCAATATACTGAAATTAATAATAGTTGAATTTATTTAACCGTTATATAAAGATTAAAATTCGACAATTTTCTGTTATTTTCTTTAAGGAATTTACATAAGATTTAATTGCCATTATATTTAATACCATAAATTATTTCTCATAATTATAGCTTCAAAAAATGTTAAGATTTTTTTAATGTCTACATGAATTAAATGGTGGTTTCATTAAAAAAAACTACCCTTACTTTTGGTAGTATAGCCGGCTGGATGGCGTAGCTGGTTAAGCGCTGGCCTTGTACGCCTAAGTTTGCGGGTTCAACTCCGGCCCGATTCAGTAGAAAAAATTCCCGATTCAATGCCAAAAACAACAACAAAAAATCGACAGTGTCTGTGCCGTATGATTATGCGCCATGTCAAAGATCTTTAGGGTGTCTGTTTGGCTTGGGTGGTCTCGGCAAAATAAAATTCCTAGTACAATTTCGCATCGTTAGAGTTCAGATGCCTCTCTCTGGGGAGGTAGCGGGGCGTCAAAAGTGCATTATGAAAATTGGTGTATCCACCTGAAAATAGTGCCAAACGAAAAAAAACAAAAAAGTGATACCGGCTTCAGGGGAATGCATCAAGGTTTGCAATGGTAATTACCAATCCATAGCCCTATTTGAAAGGAATTAAAAATTTTGTACTGTTCCATTGAATGCTGGTTGTTTTAGCTCATTTAATTAGTAGATTAATTATAGGAATCGACTCTGAAAATGAGAAGAAATATATATTTTTGTGGAACCAATATTCATTTCCGTATTTCAATAAAAATTTTCATAAATCTTTCTCTAAATATTCGCAGTTCACATGTAAAAAGGAAAGAACTGGATTAATTTTTCTGTTGCTTGTAACTTAAATCCGAAATATAAATTATTAATGAAATAAGCAAAAATTATCAAAATTTCAGTAAATGTTTTAGATTTCAGTTAACACACACACACACATTTCTGTTAATATAAATAATACCAAAATCAGCTATATTTCTTTTAAAAGCAGAGATCTACGAAATTCTCAATTGAGAAGTTAAAAGAAAAAGAACGTGATTGAAAATACGAGATGAAAATATCAAAGCGAATGCGTAGGTGTAAATCTAGTTTGCAAAATTACACCCACGCTGTTCCATCTTATTATTTATGCATATTTCTTTCATTCAGTGATGCATAATTATATTAACATTGTAACGGGATACGGTAAGCAACAAAAAAACCTGCAAGACATACCTGAAATTTGTATGTCCTGTTTGGTACACAGTCATGGAATATTTATAATTGAACCAATTTCTTTGATATTTATGCTGTTTTTAAATATTTTAAATGAACTTTCAATAGATATACCAAGCTTTTAATTACTATTTTGTATCGTTTTCCATTTTAAAAAAATTCATTTTTAATGCTGAAAAAATTTCAGTACTTACGTATTACACCGTCGATTTCTTCAAGTAAAATACGCCGCCAAATGCAGCGATACGCAGCCAATAATGGAAAACTATTCTCGTACATGTTGCAAAACAATATCAATGACAGCATTTGGTGACCTTATTTGAACTGGCGGCGTCTTTTTACTTGGAGAAATTGGTCGACGATATAATGCGTAAGTACCAAAATTTGCAGTACAGTTAACAAATGTATGATTAATAATTTAACTTTTTATGTGTATATGATTTATAAATTTCATTTTGTGCTGAATATGAGCTGGAAAAGTAGTAATCAATCTCAGTAACAATATGTACGATCTCGCAGCCCGATACAATCCCTCAAGGTACCATTGATATGAACAAAGTGTTGGATGTGTCTGATGCCGAGAATGTGACAGGAAATGACTTTGCTATCTCAATTACGACGCCCGACAAAGTGCACTTCATCAAGGGAACCTCCAAAGAAGAAAGCAAATGGTATTTTTCATTTTATCTAGAGATTTTTTAATTGAGACATCAAAGTTGATTAGAATTAATTAGATTAAATTATGAGTGCTAACACATAGTTTAACTCGATTAAAACAAACTAATTCCTTGAAGTTCATCGCACCATGTAGGGGATACGAAAAAACACTACTGTCTCTTCACATGAAATATTTCGGTATGGAAGATTTTTTATTTAAAAAATCTCGCTTTAAGTTTGAAAAAGCAACTTACACAGTTTGCAAAATTTTTTTTTTTAAAAAAAATTATCCTTGCTTTAAGTAACACTTGAACAGATTTAATTTGTTAAACTCTTTTTTAAAAAATGTTATACCGTTAGTTAATTGTTGAACAATTTCAACCAGAAAGATTTTTTTTAAAAAACATCTTACTCTTCTAATTTGAAGCCAATTATTTTTTTCTGTGATATATTTCGATTCATTTTCTGTGACTTAGCTTCATTTTAATTTTAATTTTACTGTGCGCGCTTGTACATTTATTTTTTAAATGTAAACAAAAAAAACATGCTCAAAATTTCGTGTAAAGGGCAGGTGTTTATGTTTCAAATTAATTTTTTAGTTCTTCAGATTTTTTTACTGAAACTTATTTTTCGTATTATTTTAGTTTATAATTTATCTGCGTTGAAAATTTATATAAATATGTTAGTACTATTGTTTTACATTTCATTAATTTTGGTAACTTGATAAACATTTATGCTAAATAAAAGAAGCAATATTCGCATGACATCGCAAATTATTCACTATGGATTTTTTTAAAGAATATTTTTACAACATTCAGCTGTTGACTCGGTGGCTTGAAGGTAGCGGTCCCGGATGGAGTCGATAGGTTTTCTGGATGCGAAGATCGTTGGCACGCATGTCATATTATTATACGGCATGTAAAAGATCCGTGGAGTATCAATTTGGTTCTGGTACTCTCTGCAAAATTAAATCGTGGCAATGTTCAGCATCCGGTGAATTAATTCAGGTGTCCAAATTTGGTAGCGAAGACCACCACTAGATGGTGCCACCATGAAATGGCTCTCACATTTTGGGACTCTGCAAAGGCTTAATTGCCCGTATGCAGCTCATTGGAGAACTAAACAGCGTTCAGCTTAAGTTGAAGAATTATGTAATACTGTTTCATAAGAGTATTATTTGATGCTGAGTGTTGAGCGCCTTGCCATTTGTTGTGTTTACATCGCTTCGCAAATGGATGATCTGCGTGAATCAAAGTGAAATTATCTGCGTGAGGCGGCATGCCCACGCTGGAGTGAGTGTAAAGAGATGGCTATGAACCGTTGGAATAAAGAGTTGAGAAAAATCTACAATCCACTGTGTTCTTTCATGAGTATGAGTTGTTTTATTTAAATGGAGCTATCGAAAGACCTAAATACTGAGAGATTAATTATGTTTACTAAGCGAATGATTAATGCATGGCATTATTATAACATTATGATGAATACTTTGAATTTAAAAGGAAGGGCTTAATCAATGTATATATAATTCAAAATATACACTCTGAGAAATAACACTTAAAACATAATTTGATGTTTCATTTGCTTTGTTTCAATTATCCTGACATATTTTTTATTAATTATTATTTCCGTTTTTCTTTCAATAGCTTAATATTAATTTATTGGAAAGGATATATCTCTGTCTTAGTAACAAAATATTGTCTTTCGATTCTTTTGAAAAATACAAATTTTGATTTAAAAAGAAATATTTTTATGCAAAAAAATGTGGCAGAAAATTTGATTTATCAGCATCATTCTCTTATGCATTTTTATCGTTATAAATATTAAAGTATGTAAATTAAATTTAGCACTCTGTCACTAAATTCTAATTTTGTGGTGCGACACTGTTATTAATCTCCGCAGAAAATCAAATAATATTTGCTTACAATTTTTTCATGCTATGTCACATCACTAAAACTTTCATTATTTCAAGGAGTTCCTAATATTCTTATTCCTAGGTGGTTTGATGTATTCCAAAAAGTGTTACCTCGCCATCTGTCCAGAGGGAAGCATAAAAGGAATGCTACATTTCCTTGTGGAAAAGCAACCATTCCGAACGCTGCAGTTATTACTCAGGTAATGCACCTTTACATCTTTTTTTATTATGTGACAATTTTGTCAAAATACACAATGCAATGGTTAGGATTACGAAATTCACGATAGGTGTTGTACGTTCTCTTATTCCTTTCGTGGGTCATTTATTTCTATTTTGAATTCCTCACAGCTTTTAATGTTTTATTAACAATTAAACAATAGCATTTAAGGAATGTATATTTTATTTTGCCGAATTTTATGTTTACATTTAAATTTTAGGGGTGGGAAGAATACTTCTAAAGGAACCATTCCCCGTCATAAAGAAAATTAAATTAATGGTGATTATTTGCCATGAAAAGATGAGAAGCCTGTTGCAATGCATAAGGGGACATCACACTCTGCACACTTGTAGCGGGTCCTCTTTTCGTATCCCTTTCTGCTACTTTTTCTACAACGTCTATAGTTGGAAACATATCTTTGGCATAGGATTTCTCACACTGGCTAAGTGCATATCATCCGGAACTACACACTTCTTTGCTTGGAAGCTAGCAGGACGTCCTTTCCTTTTCTTGGGGAATATCCATCTGTTATATAGCTAACGAGCTAATGCTATACGGAATGTTAGCTGGTCTAAACTTCTATTTCTTTTGTTCACTCGCCACGGTATGAAACTATTTATGATGTCAAGGTCAAAAAGAAAATAAAAGATACGATGCCACCATTTTACGGATCTTACTTGGTAGCTTTCTTTTCTTTGATCGAAGCGATCAACCCCTTCCATGGCATCGTTATACAATACAGCGACAGCTTTTGGACAGGTGCTTTAGTACCATCTTTTTTTGTCCAATTTACAGATCTCATAATCGCTGGATTATGTGCAGTAGCACGAAACTGAAGCGAGGATCAGTCTCTTCTCATCATTATAAAAGTAAGGCCAATATATTATAATGGTTTTTGCGCTTCTCAAATGCGTATTTTGTTAGATCATGTAGATGGGAAGTAATCCTCCCAAGGCCCACGAAAGGGTTAATGACCATTGTGGTGAATATGAAAGATTCGCAGCATGTTAAATAACTTGCCATTAAGTCTTCACGTGCCTCGGAATAGAAGTTAGGAATTCGAGGCACCAGTTGAAGTGACGTCGTTGTCGTGGTTCTAAATTACGAGATTTTTAATAAATAGCTATTACGTAATTCTGGAGAGTGACTTTATTCTAAATCAATTCATTTGGTTACCTATAAACTAAATATGCTTGTATATCTTTGGTGTATTGGTTTACAGTTATTATTAAGAAACTAGACTATGCAATCGAAACATAACTTGGGTGTAAGCAATTAAGTTATTAATTAATGTAACAAGAGATTTGACGGAGACGGAAAGAGAATACCGGATCCCATTTGAAAGATGTTTCACTTTAAACAAAGTCTTTCAAGTTGAGGTATTTGTTCAAGCAATATGTTCAAATATACATACTTCAACTTGCCCATGTTCCAAAATTATGTGGTTCATTGCCAATAGCCATTTTGTAGATTTTATTCCTACTTTTAGCGACGCTGACTGCTGTGTCGTAGGGCCTGGAATCGAATCCCGGAGAAGGCATTGATGTATGTAAATGAAAAGTGCATTTGCGGCATGGGGTAATTTAAATAGCCGTTGAGCCGTAAGTCCTCTAGTGATGTTTGTGGAAGAGGAAGAGAGGTGGGAGGCTCCTCACCACCCCAGGGTGTTCTCCCACAAAATTGGGTGGAATCAAGCCAAAACGTACTGTGACCTGTATGGTACTCATAGCTAAAGCTAACGACAGGCGTACATCTAGCCCTCTGCAGCGATGAATTTTGTGGTAGTCAATCTGGTATCGTCAGACAGGTGGCATTAGTAACAACAACGACATAATTCCTACTTTAATGCTAATGAATTAAACATACAGATTCACACACACACAAACTTAAATTTTATCTTAATATTTAATTAATAAAATAGCTTTTATTTAGTCTATTTAGTATTACATAACTAATAATCATAATTAAAATTTCCATCAATTAATTATTTGGGGGAAAAAATGTCTTCTATAAAAACTATATCTTGTCGACTTTTGCATTATATGAGACGCATTTAAGTATGGGATCACCAACCATTTCTATTTTCAGGACTATTGCAGCGAAGATGATATTCGATTGAACAATTACAGCCGACCCAAATTCTTGAGCTCTTCGGATATCCTTCGTGATGATAAAGAATGGATCGAATCCGTGGATGCGGAGGAAGATGAAGATGTTTTCCCTCTTAATAATGACACTCCATACCTCAACGATGACTCGGACGGTGAAAGCAAGCGAGATGTTGAAGTACACAATGCCCTAAACAAACTCATTTCACAGTCTGAGGAACTAGAGAATGAATCTGAAGGTGAGCAAGTTAATCATTACGAGAACACACACCAAAGAAGAATTATAGGGTTGAAAAAATATTGTAGGATATATTCTACCTCTAGCAACACTAACAAAAAAATCGCTTCATACAGTTAATCAGCCATTTAGTGAACTTTTTTTAAGGTATCCGACTATGTTCGGAACCGTGATTTTGCAAAAGCGTATAAATGGATAATATTTATGATATTTAGTGTCACTTAGATTGGAAAACGTATATAAAATTGTTTCAAGAATAATATTACAATAAAAAATTATTGAAGTACAATATTCTGACAAAAAAAGAACCTAGAATGACCCATTTTCAAAATAGCTTAGCAAAATATATAACTTAGAAGTGGTTTTTTATCCATGTTTTAAGACAACAGAGGGGAGGAACTTTAAGAAAAAAACGCCGATAATTATTTCAAATGGTTGTAACTCTGAAAATAAAGTGAATTTTTCAAAAATCATAGTTGCGCCTCTGTACAGAGATCTGAGCTATATACAGGCAAAATATTATTATAATAGAAGCATTTTTCACAAAAGGAGAATATTTTGAAAAAAGGTTATTATAAGTTACTTTTTGCCGAAATATTGTATTTAAATAATTTTTTGTCAAAATGTCTTTAAAACAATTTTATACATGTATTCTAATCTAAGTGACCCTAAATATCATGAAAATTATCCATTTATGCGCCTTTTTAAAATCACGGTTCCGAACGTAGTCGGATACCTTAAATAAAGAAACCTAATTCTTTTTATTTTAATAACTAATTTATTTTTTAAGAAGAATGTTTTTTTTTTCCTTTTCTTTTTTGTCGTATTTTTTAGAATGCTTTTTGTGCTTCAATTTCAACATGAAAACAATATTTTAAAATGATATTGCTTATTACATAATTAAATGATTATACACATTGAGTGTGTTTCTTAAAAACTATTGTATTTGTATACTATAACACTAACACATGGATGGAGGACTGCTATATATATATATATATACATTAATGCATTTTAATTTTTGATTTCGAGTAATTTCCTTTCTTAGTGTTTGTATTAGATAGTTTGTTCGATTCAGTATAGTAAAAATCGTTAAAATATACGGAGATGTTATCATGCAAGATAAAGAATATCATACAAAGTAAGATCAAAACATTCTATATATATTCCTTTCCTTTTGTACAGTTGCAGTAAAATTTTGCAGTGCATTATTTTAAATTTAAGTTATTCATTGAAATTCGTGCGAATAATTATATTTCAGTACTAAATTAAGATTTATTTCAATTTTTTAAAGTTAAATTATCCAAATAACTACTACGGATCTGTAAAATTATTTGGGTGAAAGAATCCATGAATCATCATAACATTAAAAATAATTGCAATTAATTAAAACCTGTGTATAATTCATCATGTTAATGGTCTTATTTCTAGCTGATTAAATAAAGTAATATTGAATTTAAGGAAGTATTAAAAATCCAAAGATACTAGGGACAGTCACAAAGTTAATTGCACTGCTTAAAAAAACAAAAAAGATAAAAACTTTGCTATACACCTTTATTTGAATCCTAAATATAATACAAAATCTACTTGTTGATGTAATTCCCTCCATTATTTAAAAATTTGTTAACACATGGCACAAAGTTTTCAATATCTTCTGCAAAGAAATCCTATGCAACGCCCGATAACCACTCTATTATTTCACCTCGTCATTCGAGTATCCCTTCAAAAGTACCTTCATGGGATCAAAAACGTGGAAGTTACAAGGTTATAGATCTAGGATATAATGAGGGAAATGTCATATTTCCTACCTAATTCTTTTCAGAAATTTGCTCATTTGTTTTTCTTTGTTTTCTATGGTCATTCTTAAACATGGTACACCATTTTGCGATAGCTTGACGTGGCATTGCATTTTCCCATACATTTTCATACAGTTTCCGATAAATGTCATTGCAGTTATTTTTTTTCACCCACAAACAACGAATTACTGCATGCTTTTGTTGCATGAACACCACTTGCAGCTCCCGAGACATGTTTATGATTGATTACCATTAAAAATTAAATTGCCGCGTGGTGAAATCTACTACGTCACACGTCTAAAGTGTTACCACAGAATTTCTTCAAAAAATTCTTTCACCGAAAATATTAACAAAATGCAACTAACTTTTTGAGTGTCATATTGGATCAATTATTAAATATAAATAAATAAATCTTTAATTAAGTACATGGAATGTTTAAAAATTATACAATTTGATAATTTTCAAGGAATTGAAAAATGAAAAATAGGACAATAGACTAAGTACAGCAATCATTTAATAGCAGATAACAAATTGCATGTAACAATAAAACACAAAATAGACTACCACAAATTTGTTCACTTTTAAATTTAATTTTTATTCAATGGTTTAATTACCATCTACGTTACAATTATTTCTCTATTATATTTATTTCCTTTTTCTTCCCTGTGGTTTTATATCTGTTAATCAAGTACTTCGTGTCAAACTAGTTCACCCTTTCAATTTTAATTAGGTCTCATACTCTATTTTAGTTTATTTCTAGTTAAGAGTTAGTTTTTTGTGAGTAAATTCATTTCAATATTAAACGCCTTCAAACTGTCAGTCATCTGGTCGCGTTTTGTTTCCAACTGGTACTCATTTTGTTCTTGTGGATTAAAAAGAATAGCAGTTTAAATTTGCTCTAGAAAATTCATAAAATTTTATCACATTAATTGCAAATAATCTTACCTCGCCTTATTGAGTTTAATTATTTTTTTTTAATTCCTACTATTAGTTCACTCTCTCCTTATATATATAGTAATATAAAATAAAAGTGAAGTACTAAAACCTACAGTGCTATATATATATATATATATATATATAGCAAACTTAACAAAACTAAATAACTTAAACAAAACAAAATTAAACAAACTTAAAAAATGATTGGTGGATGAGCTGACCGATTTATATTTCACAATTCTTATTAGTTCACTCTCTCCCTATATATATTTATTAATATATATATCTTGTTCAAATTTTTTCAGTCGTTAATAAGATACTTTTTATTCCTCCACTGATGATCAAATACAATTTTTTAAACTTGTAATAGATGACACTTGATGTTAATACAGTTTTTTCAAATATTAATTCATTAATTAAATTTTATTTTTAATTAAAATTTTTCTGCGTTATTTCTGACAAAGTTAAAACTAACACCAACAGAAGGCACCAGTAAGTTTTTCTAACGAATTTTTTACTGGCTTCAAATATAATTTTTAAACTGGTAGTGGGTGACACTTGATGTTGATACAGTTTTTTCAAATTTTTCTTTATTAATTAAATTCAATTCACTAAAATAAAAATTTTCTTTCTTGACCTGTGTAGGAATTGACTTTAAAATATTTTTTATGTTATTTGTTTTGTTCATTCTTTCACAGGAGACTATGGGCTACATTCATGTGACGTCATAGTCATATGGTAAATCCAATTACGTGTTTCCAGCCAATCAGCTCATGCGCTTCGCTAATGCCAACTTTTTTATTTTATAGAAAATTTCGCTGAAAAAATACGCATTTGTCTAGAATAATTACTCACATAGGCAGACAAAACGCACTTGATTTAAAAGTGTATGTATAATATAAGAATATCTTTTTTTTTTAAATTTAGAGAAACGTTTTGAAGAAATTTAATACTTGAACATCTTTTTCCTCTTTCAAATTTGATATTTCATTTTAGTTTTACGAGTGAAACAGCAAGTACAAAGCGTCTGTTTTGAATTCTGTGGCGAATACGTGATTGCATTTATAATGTGACCGCCTTGAATTTAGCCCGCTAATAACAATGCAGGAAATATTTCTTGTTGTAGAAAACGAATGGTAAAGCAACATATTTGACGATAATATGAACTTAAAATGTTGTTGTTTGTGGATTATTCAAGATCACAAAAGATCTAGGAATCTTGAAACATAAGTAAAAAAAGTGTCTTTATAATTCTAATATGCTTCTATAAATCAGTTATATTTTTCAGTTCTGTCAGAGTATTCAACTCGCCATCGATTTTTTTATTGTTCAGGAAAATATGTAAAGAGTAGCAAGAATATGCAGTTTTCATGGATTGAACAAAAAGTTGTTTCATCATTGGATTAGTTTACTTTATTTAAGTTGTCGATATCTATACTTGACGAAAGCTAATGTAAATTGAAACTCTAGAACAGGGGTGGCGAATCTTTATGGGTTAACGTGCCATTGTTTCTAAAGAAGAACTTGATGAGGTATAGACGTGCCGTCAAATAGTTTTGACTTGTGATTATTGGAAAATAATAAAACCAAATACTAACAACACAAAACTGTTTATATAATGCAGAAAAATACATTTTGTATTTTAAAGTACTAAATGTTTTAGTTAAGCGTGAAATTCAAATTATATAAAGTAACATAAATACGATTTCTGCTGTTGCAGATTAGATGACAAATAAATAATATTAGGATTGGGTAAGATGTTACTTTTTTTTTAATACATGCTGAATTGGAACCATCTGCCAAATGATTTTTAAGCGCGTCGTTAATGTTATTTATCTCTGAAACTAATGACTCGTAGGCATAGGTCGATGAAAATATGATTAAAATAGCATGAACCTTCTTCTTCAAACAGTTAAACGTATCTAGAATCGAATTTAATGTTTCCAAAATTTCGTTACTGGCATTTTTACTTTTATTGCTTGTTAATCTTTCTGTTTCAATCAATGTTTCTCCTTGTTTCAATAAATTTTTAAATCCATATGGAATTAGACAAGAAATCAATAAGTTGCATTTCAAAAATTCTTCAATTTCCAACCTATCGAATTGGGGCAAGTTCAATTTATCAATGATATCACATCAGGGTACATAATAAAAACTTGAGCGTTTCCGATAAGTCTTTGAGCTGAGAAAATCTCACTGAAAATTCTTTTATAGAAGAATCATTCGGGGTTGATCGGTGGTGTGCCCAAAATATTGTGCCGATGGTTCGCCATCCCTGCTGTAGAACGTTGTGTCAATGTAATTTTCCACTGCCCTTTATTTATTTAAGCATATTATACGAGTTTTGTTTAATCATGCACACATTTTGCGATGAATAATTTTATGAAAAAAAGCTTTCAAAAAAAATCTCATTCATCGCAATTTATTTAATACTCTAAAAATACTTTTGGTCTGGTGAAGGCGATACCACCAAAATCGACCTATTTGTTTTTTTTTAATTAAATACCTGAATATCTTTTATACCTGTGTTTAAAAAAAATTCATAGGTGTGCTTAAAGATTTGAATTTTTAAAACATTTTTTCTTTCAGGTCTAACAAACCATGCAGACATTAAGATGCCAAAGTAAGTAGGCTTTATTTATTTAATTTTATTTTAATAATAAGTTGGATTTAAAAAAAAAATTTCAAAATTTTCTTACATGCTTATAACTTTACTGTAACTTATTTAGTAGATTTTTCACATATTACAATCAATTTAAGAGTAGGTTTTCATTCGTTTTGTTTGAGAATCGAACCAGTAAGGTATTATTTGTTTCTAGTTAGAATTTGAATTTTACCATTAAGGATTTTTTTTTTAAACCAGTAAGGTGTGTTTATTTCAGAAACAAGACTTAACACCGTAGTATTTTTATCGCTATCCATTTTCATCACGATAGAATTTTCTTTCTTTTTTCGCGACTCCTATACTATATTACTTCACAATCTCCCTATATCTTGTTCAAATTTTCAATGGTTAATAAAATACATTTTAAAGCTCTCAATTGAGCTAAAATTTTATATACACGAATATTTTGGATGACAGTATGGTAATTTAATCATAATTAATAAAAATGAATTTATTAAAACTAATTATTCAAAGAACTGCAAATACAGACACGTTGGCATCATTTTCGGTGACTTGTGTCAAAACTTTAAAAGGCTTTTTTCTCACATTTTAAAGTACTCATTTGAGCTGAAATTTTCTATACACTATTAGTTTGGGTGACAATAGGATAATTTAACTATAATTAATTAAAATTAATTGATTGAAACTAATTATTTGAAGAATTACAGATACAGCCTAGTTGGGCTCCTTTTTTGCGACTTGAATCAAAACTTTAAAAGATTTTTTTTCTCACGTTTTAAAGCATTCAGTTGAACTGAAATGAAATATACACCATTATTTTGGATAACAATACACGATACTTTAATGATAATTTATAAAAATTAATTTCTACTTAATATTATGATTCTGTCGTATGTATATACATATTTATATTAATTGTAATCATTTAACAAAAAGTAACTAAAATAAAATTTTTCTTCGTTGACCTAAGTAGGAATTGACTTTAATTTTTTTTTATACACCTTTTTTTTTCTTTCTTTATTTCGTATGAGCATTACAATTTTCAGTATATTAATGTTACCTGATAGTTTTGACGTCAAAAGCATTATATCCTAATAGCAAAAAATTCAAAAACTTACTTATTAATAATTATATTTCTCTTATTTGGTGGAACTGCGAAAATATTTGTAACATTCAAAAATTCATAAATACTGGAAGGAAATTTGGAAGTTAAAACGGAGACTCAGGTTAAATCTATTAAACACAAAAAGGCATTAAAAAAATTAAAATCTAACCATGAAAGTGGCGGAGATTTTTGTCTCTTTTAGCCCGGACCGGATCGTGGTGTGAAAAATGTCCGCAGTTATTCCTTTCCGCGCAAAAAGCGGCTTTCAGAAGTTTTATAATTAGGAAACCTTTGCCCTGACCGTTTTGCATGGTGTTGGATTATTTCCGGGTATCTCTCACGACTCAAAGGATGCCCTGTCGGTCAAAAAAATTCATAAGGTTCAAGTTCGGGTCGGGTTTCTGTTGTGCGTTATCTTATCTGTAAACATATATTCGACTTAAAATTAGTGATTTCTTTCACTGGAATTGATTTTTTCCCTCGTTTGCATAAAACATGTTTTTTCGAAATGTTTTCTATAAAAAGTTATTTTTTGTAAAATTTATTAAAAATGGAAATGGGAATTAAAAAAAAAATTTTTTTTTTAGTTTTTCAAGTTTTGTGTCTTTACTTAATGTTAAGATGCCGAATTCAAATTTAGAATAGCTCTTATTGTAGAAAAATATACGCCAGCGGCGCACACAAGGGCAATGGGAAGGGTCCACAGGTCCGGTTAATTTCATTTATTTTTTTGATGATTTATTTCTTACTGTTCTTTGTTCCCAACAATCAACAAAGTCAAAAATATATGTTTGTACCCCTGTATTGGGGTATGATACGAGAATAGTGGACATTCGACCCTGGAATTCCCCCCTCCCCCTTGAAAAATTCCTGTGTGAGCTACTGATATACACGTATTAATTATGTGAGCTATGATTTCATATAATGCATATATATTCCGTTTATTATACGCTATTCTTAAAATCTATAGCTATTTTGAATTGACTATACTCTAGTATCGATATGAGGGATATTGGTAGCGTACCGTGTAATTTTGAGTGAGTGAGTGAATATTAACTTCGCACTGTTCAGCTACACGAGGGCTTTTGCGACGGACCACGTAATTTTGAACCATGGTCAAGTGACGTGGACAACACCTGAGCTGGCACCCCTCTCCTAACTACCACACCACACCAACGGCACCGCGTAATTTTGAATACACTTCACAAAGGACGGGTTTATGAGATCTCATTTTATTTTCCTAACTTACCAAGCCTACTTTATCAAGCTGCGGTAGCCTAGTGGTCAAGGTTACGGACTTATGGCTGGCGTGTTATGGGTTCGAGCCTAATATCGATGAAGATTCATCGTGTAGGGGAGCGATGCACGTCAATCTGTCGAGAGCTCAAACGTCCTCCCGTTGTTGTGGTGTAGTAGTTAGGATAGGGGTGCCAGCTCAGGTGCCGTCCTCGTCGCATGACCATGGTTCAAAAATATGAGATCTGTCACCAAAAGCCCCGAGTAGCTGAACAGTGCAATGTTAATATTCAGTCTCTCAGTCAGTCCGTAGACACCAAGATGTGCGTTGGTAGCCTAGTGTTTATAGTTATTAAATCGTGCCAGCGTGCTGTGGGCTCGAGCTCTGATAGATCCGGGGCCGATGCACGCTAAAACTGTTCAAGCTCAAAATCCTCCCGTTGGCGTGGTGCGGTAGCTTAGAAAGGGGCTGCCGGCTCAGGTTTCATCCTCGTTACTTAACCAAGGTTCAAAATTACGAGGTCCTTCACCAATAGCCGTCTTGTTGCTTTATATAGAGAGAAGTTAGTATAACACACTCACTCCCCACCATGATGGGTGAGAATTTTAACACGCAAAACCTAGTGTTTATAGTCATTAACGCACCCCTTTTGAGAGCGCACAACTACGTGTGTCACGGAAATCGAGCGGTGACGAGTATACTCAGCAATCACAGAATAAGTGTGTCACTGTTAAAGTATTGGATCAAAAGTGGGTTTATTTTATAATTGCCAATTTTATTACTAGTATTTATCTATTTGGTTAACATAAACGTATATTACATACACACTTATATTTACGTACCCATGGTTGAGCATACCTGAAGGAACTCTTTTATCAATAAACTTTCCGACTTTCGCCTATGCCTTTTAGGATCACATCCAAAAAACATTATCATCGCTCATAAATAAATTCGTTATGCGAATTTACACGCTGTTTCACCTGGATACATACGGAGACGCATAGGTTCATCTTAAATTTTATATTTATTTATTTGTGTGTGGGCCTGATCTCATTATATTTTAAACATCTTTAGATTTGAGAATACGTTTTGTTTTTCACAAAAATTACATTTTAACAGCCAATGATCACTACTTTTACCTATGACGAGTATACTCGTCAGGACACAAAGTCCTGAAACTTCTCCGTTACAAGTATACTCGTCAACCACAGTTAAATGGTTAATAGAATCAGGACTCGACTTAGCGTTTTACTCTAAACATCGTGATCATGAACATGGCCAATAGGGTGTTGTGGCCATTTTAAAATTTCAAAAACGTTCAGTAAATGTGTGTGCTCAATTTTTCACTTAAACAATATCTTTATATTTAATTTGTGAAATAAAAAATTGAATTGCTATTGCAGATGAAATATAAAATGTGGTACATATATATATTTTTATATAAAAATATATTAATAGAATCAGATATAAATAGATGGTATAATGTAGTGCGTTGCTCTACATTACTCGAGAAGTCAAAACATGATATCAACAACAAAACATTTTCCTATTTGGAAGCAAAAAACTTCTAGACAGATTTGATTTATGTGTGTATTTAATACAGATATATTTCATATCACTACAGGTTTTCAATAATTGTGCATAGAAATTGAAGAAGTAAATTGAATTTTGATCTTAGATAAAAAAAATCTTCGGCTCCGACTGGAAATATATGCATTAAAACAGAAATGAAGGACGTTTACTGATGATCTTTTGCATCCAGTGTTTTAGTTAGATTTGATGTTGGTTGATACTGTGAGAGATTTTTTTATTCTATTACAATTTATTACGCGAGGACTGGATTATTTCCTCCTCTGGCCGATTTGCTGGACTTCCAGAGAAATAGAAGAAGGGTAAGAATGCGTGGTAAGCGACTGCGCAATCTCTCAACCATAACTTCTGCTACTAATGACGCTGTGAGCTGCAGATACTAAAATACAGCTTATAAAATTGATGCCTCCGCCAAGTGATGTTTTGTAGTGTTATTCACTTTCTTCAAGCAGATGGAAAATAGTGTAACAGAAACTCACCGAAGAATGAGCAGAGTATATAGAGAAAACATTATGATGAACTATTTTTGTGTTAGGACTTCTGGAGCTTCTTGGTACCAACAAAAATCCATTTTACAACATTGGTGACAACATTCATCCAAAAGGGCATCGGAAACTTTATCCACCAATATGACTTCTGGAGCTTCTTGGTACCAACAGATTCCATTTTACAACACTAGTGACAACATTCATCTAAGAGGGAAACGAAAACTTTTTCCATCAAAATGACTTCTGGAGCTTTTCGGGACCAACGCCGTTCCGGTTCATTTCACAATACTGGTGACAACATTCATCTAAGAGGGAAACGAAAACTTTGTCCACCAGTATGACTTCTGGAGCCGGGACCAACGCCGTTCAGGTTCATTTTACAACACTGGTGACAACATTCATCTAAGAGGGGGCGAAAACTTTGTCCACCAGTATGACTTGGAGCTTTGGGGGTAACACGTTAGGTTCATTTTACAACACTAGTGACAACATTCATCTAAGAGGGACAACGAAAACTTTTTTCCATCAAATGACTCTGGAGCTTTTGGGACTAACACGTTAGGTTCATTTCACAACACTAGTGACAACATTCATCTAAGAGGGCAACGAAAACTTTTCCATCAGTATGACTTCTGGAGCTTTTCGGGACTAACACCGTTCAGGTTCATTTCAACACTAGGGGACAACATTCATCTAAAGGGCAACGAAAACTTTTCCATCAAAATGACTTCTGGAGCTTTTCGGGACTAACACCGTTCAGGTTCATTTCACGCACTAGTGACAACATTCATCTAAGAGGGCAACGAAAACTTTTTCCATCAAAATGACTTCTGGCTTTCGGGACTAACACGTTCAGGTTCATTTCACAACACAGTGACAACATTTCATCAAGAGGGCAACGAAAACTTTTCCATCAAAATGACTTCTGGAGCTTTTCGGGACTAACACCGTTCAGGTTCATTTCACAACACTAGTGACAACATTCATCTAAGAGGGCAACGAAAACTTTTTCCATCAAAATGACTTCTGGAGCTTTTCGGGACTAACCGTTCAGGTTCATTTCAAAAACCCCAGGTGACAACATTCATCCCGAAAACTCCAGAAATTTTGGGCTCCATAAAAAGGCCTAAATGGGCAACATTATTGAAAAGAAACTTACAAATACTTCTACTTTGGGGAAAAACCCCTTCATTCATTTTAAACCTAGTGAAAAAAACCGGGGCGGCCTTTAATAAATATTTTTTTAATAAAAGCCTTCAGGTTCATTTACAAATGGGAAAACCATTTTTTTTCAAATTTTTCCACCAATATTTGACTTTCGGGCTAAATTCGGTTTTTTAAAAATATACAATCATTCAAAAATTGAAAATTTTATAAAATGATTTAAATAATTTTGGGAAAGCCGTTCCAGTTTTTCATTGTGCCATTTAAATTTAAAAGGCCTTTCCTATAAAATTAAAAATTAGGTTTTAAAAATAAATTATATATATTAACATCGATTAAAATTCAACTTTCATTATAACCCTTGAAAGAAAAAGCCGGCCTAGAAATTTTAATATTTAACTAAAACCATCTTTGGTATCTCAAATTCAATTTTGGGTTCCCACTAAAACACGGATAATTCAGTTTCTTAAAATCTCAATATTCAAAAAATTTTATTTATGAATTAATTATTCTGTAAATTTATAATTTCCCGAAGAGGTTTTAGAACTTTTTATCAGTTATTTTAATTAAAGCTGATTTATAAAAAAAAATAATTACTTTTTTATTATATTCTCCGGAAAATTTGCTTCAAAACAGAATTTTGAATTTATTCCCCAAAACTTTTTTTTTCCTTTTAACCAACTTTTGGATTAAAGGAAAATTTTTCCTTCCTTTTTATTCACTGTGCAGTAATGAGTGATGCTTCCCTTTTTACAAGTATTGCACAATAATTTTGATTTGCGTTGAGTATTTATTACTAAAATGAGTCACATTTAAACGATTTTTTTTAAATAAAGCACTCAAACTACACCCAAGATAATTCAGCAGAATCGTTTTATGGCAGAGTTGAAAGCGGAGAAATAAAACCTTTATATAAAATGTACGGGGAAAAAAGACAGGAGGACAGGGATTTAACTTTATTCTATTATTTTTTTAAAAATAAGAGGGGTAATGTGCCATAAGAATTGATCCACGTGCCGTATTTGTCGACCCGTTATTAAGTATACCCCGTAAGCTGAGTGTGAACTTCGGAATACGCCTTGTGTTCATTTTAGATTCCAAATTTAAAATTAAAATATTATTTTACTAAAGTTGTGGTGATATACGTTTCCTACCTGTTAATTTCGATAAACCTTGGACCATTACTTTACCCCTCACCTCACTGTCGACATCACGCGAAAGGGTGGCATGTCTTCTTTTAAAATACAGTGCTCAATTTCTGAAAAGAAAAAAGGTGTAGAACAGTTGAAGAAGGTGAGGAGGAAGGTCGATGTAGCCAAAAACATTTGAAATCCCACTGAGCTCGTTTTCCCCTATTCTGAAGAATAAAGAAAATCTTAAGTGCATCTTCGAGGGAGAGTGAGAAACGCGTTAGTAAGGTAATTTTTTCCAGTCTTGAACAGTGTTTGTTTCATGGATGAGACAGTGTCAAGGACAGAATATATGAAGGTGGGTGACTTTTTAGTGAAGGAAAAGGTTAAAGCATTCGTCAAAGAATTAGGAATCGAGTTTTCGGCTAGTGAGGGATGGCTTACAAGTTTTAAGAAAAAGGGAAAGGGATAGTCTTAAAAATGTGGGGGGAAACTCAAGTGTCGACATTAACGTTTGTTCTAAGTGGCAGAACTCGCTTTCGGGTCTAATAAAGATACGAACCACGTAACATTTTCAACACGATGAAACTGACTCTTTTTCAAGTGTTTTCAGAAAACATTTTCATTCAAAAAGAAAAATGCCTGGAGGAAAACATAGCAAGGAGGGTTAACTATTTTACTGCTGTAACATGGACGGCTCAGAAAGATTACTCCTCGTCATAGGAAATCTGCAAAACCTCGGTGTTTCAAGGGCATAAACTCGTTCCCTACCAAATACCCCTCGAACAAGAAGGCATGGATGACCACCGAACTCTTAATGAATGGTTGGTCTCACTGAACTCGGATATGAAAAAAGAAAACGACATATTCCTCTTATTTTTTAGACAACTGTACTATGCACAATAACGACCACCTTTATCAAATGTGAAACTTCAATTTTTTCCCTCAAACTTAACCTCAAAAATTCAGCCACTCGACCAGGGCATCATACATAATTTTAAAACTTTTTATCCGTGAAGTCTTAAAGCGTTTTGGATAACCTGAAAATCAGCAGGGAAAATAACTATTTCTATTTTTAACAGCTTGATCATGATTTGACAAGGCTTGGAAGCAGTTACTCCTTTGACAATTCACAGCTGTTTTAAAAAGTCAGGCTTCCCCTCGCCGAATCTGGTTGATGTGGATGATACACTCAATGAATTTAATGCTGAACCATCCCTTTGGGAAGCTCTTCCAGAACAAGATTTTACGTTTGAGGGCTACGTGTTGGTTGACGACATTGCTGTATGGGGAGCTCCTATCTGACGCTGAAATTGTGGGTTTGGACCACAATAATACAGAAATGATGAAACAATCGGAGGGTTGACTCCCTGTAACTTTGTCAGAAGCAAACAGTCACTAAACAAACTACGCAACTTTACTTCAAAATCATGTTGATGCAATCATTTTACAGGCTTCATTTGTTCCCAGAAAAAACTCTTGACAAAGTTAGTTTGAATGCCTTAAAACAAAAAGGTAACAGATTTTTCGACAAAAAAGGGTTAATTATATATATATGTATATTCTTTTAATAGTTGTTTTCAAGACATAAGTGTATTCTTTTTAAAATAGGACTTTTTTAAATTTATTTTTTTTTTATACTGTATAAAATGTAAATTTAAAAAAATTTTGTACAATTGTTTTCTTTAGTAGTTTTAAATTTAAATGTGTTAGAAAAAACTTTCTTTGTGTATTTTAGAGTTTTTCCTACCCTCTTGATAATTCGAAGTTTTTCATTGGTCCCTCCAACTTCGAATTATCGAGAGTCGACTGTATATATATATATATATATATTATATATTAACTGTTATTTATGTTGAGTTTTTTCTATCATTTATCTCGACAATTAGTCCTATCGTCTCGTTACGTCGCTTCAGTTCAAAAAGAAACTGTTGTTATTCAAAAATGCACAAGATGTTCTGTTTCTTTTTGCCTCATATTCGCAATTTCGATTTAATTCTGTCTTGGTGAATAATGTTATAATATAGTGTCATTTTTGATTAAAATATCTTCGCGTTAAAAACATTTTTTTGGTATTATTTACGTAATTTCCATGGAATTTTTCTTTCCTATCTGTCTTAACATTCTTATTTTGTAGGGACTGTCTATCTCAATTGGAAGAACTTGATGCTCGCAGAAGGAACCGCAGGTACCTGAAACGCGAGAACAGGGTCCAGCGAAACCAGCGCAGTCGCAACGACGGAGTGTCCAAAATGATTCCGGCGAAGAAAAGCCCGGATAAAAGTGAAGTATTGGAAAGCACATCCAGCACTAATGGATCTGCGATGGCAGCGGCTGAAAAACTGGAATATCTAGAATCCATCCACTCTAATGACGACAGATCATCTTATGTGAAAAAAAGTAATGAAAAAGGTAAGAACCGATTGGGGAATAATGGAGCAGATGCTTTTTGTGTTCTTATATGGAATATGCAACCTTGATTGGGAATAAGGGCTCGCGTTTTTAAAGGGTGAATTTAAAAAGGTAAGAATGTTTTTTTCATATGTGTTTTAGCTGCTAAAAAAAAAAAGGTATTAATGTTTTTTAAAAATTACTTGAAAGGGGGAAAAAGTTTTTTCTTAAATATGTATAACCTCATATTTGTGGAATCTTTAGAAAGAAATAAGAATACGCGTAGAGAATAATAAATTTTCAAAAGCGAAAAAAATGTTTAAGGTATCCGACTACGTTCGGAACCATGATTTTGTAAAAGCCTATAAATGGATAATATTTATGATATTTAGTGTCACTTTGATTTGGAAAAAAGTATATAAAAATTTTTTTAAGAATATTTTTACAATAAAAAATTTTTTTAAAATATTTTTTACAAAAAAAAACATAGAATGACCCGTTTTCAAAATATTCTCCCCTTTTTGAAAAAAAACTTCTTTTTATAATAATATTTTGCTTGTATATAGCCCCGGGTCTCTGTAAAAGAGGCCCCAACTAGGGTAATATATAATTTAGAAGTGGGTTTTTCCCCTGTTTTACGACAACAGAGGGGGAAAAATTTTTAAAAAAAAACCCGGGTAGTTATTTTATTTGGGGTTTTAACTCTGAAAATATTGTAAATTTTTTTAAAAAAAAAAGTTCAGGCTCTCTGAGAAGCTTTCTTTTTAAAGGAAAACAAAAAAATATTTAATTAAATTTTTTTAAAATATTTATTTTTTTAAAAAGGGGAAAACAAATTTTAAAAAGGGATTCTAATTAATTTTTCCAAAAAATTGTATTTTTTTTAAATTTTTTTCAAAAACGTGTGTTCCCCTTTAAAAAATTTTTTTTTAAATATTTTTTCTTTAATTCTAAAAAAATGAACAAATATTTTTGAAAAATTTTTTTAAACGTTTTTAAAAATTTTTAAAAGGTTCCAAAGAACGGGTATTAAAATGGGGTTTTTAAAAATTTTTATTTAAAAAATTTAATCATTTAATTAATTTTCAAAAATAAAATTTAGGGGAAAATATTGGTTTTTTTAATTTAAAAGTAAAAAAGCCGTTTTTATATTTTTTTAAAATATTTCTTGAACAAAAAGGGGATTTATTTTTGTATTTTTTAAACCAAAAATTTTTGCTATAATAAAAAATTTTAAAAATTAAATTTTTTTAAAAAATTTTTTAAAAACGATAAATTTTATTGTTCATTTTAATTTAAAACTTTCCTTTGTCAAACAAAATTTTTTGTATTTTTTTCAAAATATTTTTATTCCTGTAATACAAAACTTTTTTATTCACACTTTACAGAATTTCACTTTTCTTTTAAGTAACAGTTTAATTTTATGTAAATGCATGTTGAAGTTCATGCAATACGCAAAATGGTATGTTTTTAAGTATTTTTGTCTTATAAATTATAAATTTTAAATTTTTTAAATACAAATCTGTACTTATCCTTTAGTAAAAAAAAAAAAAATTTAATAGTATATTACAAAAGTATAATTAAGTTTCATATTCCATTTTCATTTTGGAGAAATGCTTTTGATGAGAAATTAAATTTGTAAAAAAGTTAATAAAATCGATATATTTTAATAAAAAATTAAATTTGCTCAGCAACGAAAAAGACTTCTTGATTTTGGTGGAGAAGTTTATCATATGTCCAGTTTTTTCATATATTTAATGTTATTATATACAAAAATTTTATGTGAAATGAGAACTAATAATACAAATTATTGCATGATGGGATCATTTAATAACTGGACAAACATTTCGAGTACTTCTTAGTTTAATGAGGCGTCTCTATGATACTGTAATCATAAATAAAAAAATAAGAGCTTACTAAATATTGAATGAAAGCTATGATACTGAATACGAACTTAAAAAAGAATTAAAGCTAAACTTTTTAATTCTTTAAAGATGTTAAATTTTATTTTTTGTTTGAATTCTGCATTAAATTTTTTATTTAATCATGTAAAAATATTTAAATACCGTCGGACCTCATTTTACGAACCTCTATTTTGCGAACTTTTTTCTGGAGCCACGAATATAAAGTATATTGAAAATGAGTCTCGATTTAACAAATTTTCCACGGGTCAAACTTTTTTTCAGATTTAACGATTTCGGTAAATAGAGGTCTGACTGTATATATATTATTAAGATAAAATTATTTCGAAATAATACGTAAAAGCTAAATCAATGCATAAAGTTTCTTTCTTACGCAATTTTAGAAGTAAAATGCGCAATCACTTTGAGTAGATTTTCCTGAACATCACTTTTACGCACTTTTTTGTTTTTTTTTTTTTTTTTTTTTTTTTAAATTCCCTTTTTTAAAAAAAAAAAAAAACCAAATTTAAATTCCAAAAAAAAATTTTTTTAAAAAAAAAAATTTTTTTTCAATTTTTTTTTTTTTAAAAAAAAAATTTTTTTTTTTTTAAAAAAAAATTTTTAAAAAAAAAATTTTTTTTTTTTTTTTTAAAAAAAAAAAAAAAAAAATTTTTTTTAAAAATTTTTTTAAAAATTTTTTAAAAAAATTTTTTTCCAAAAAAAAAATTTTAAAAAAAAAAAATTTTTAAATTTAAAAAATTTTTTTTTTTTTTTAAAAAAAATTTCCCCTTTTTTTTTAAAAAAAAAAAAGGGGGGTTTTTTAAAAATTAAAAAAATTTTTCCTTTTTTTTTTTTAAAAAAAACCCGGGGGGAAAGGAAAAAAAAAAAAAATTTAAAAAATTTTTTGTGTATGTTCTATAACAGTAGAAGTTTTTAACCCTTTAGATTTATCAATCACTGTTTTATTACAAAATTTTTCAATTCTTTATGGGAATATAATCACTGTTTTTTTAAAACAATTTCCCCCTAACAAATTAAGATAAAATCTCTAGTTTTTTTAAAAAATTAAAAAAATCTCTTATCCTGAAGGGCATTCAAAAAAAAATAAAAAGTAATACATCAAAAAAAAATTGAAAATTTTTTCATTTACTATTTGAAAAGAGGGGCCCCCTTTAAAGTAATATTTTATCAATTTTTTCCCCCTTTTTTCCCCTTTAAAATAATAATAATTTATTTTTTAATTTTTTTAATTTTTTTTTTTTTTTTTTAAAAAAGTTCTAAAAAAAAATCTAAAACCAAAAAAATCTTCCATATATCCATTATTTTAAAAAAAAATTTTCGCAATTAGTTGGATACCTTAATTAGTCGCAAAAGAAATAAACTGTAGGTATTTATTTTTACCCAACACCTTTGTCCATTAAAAGGAACAATTTGAAAATGACATTTATACTTCTTTTTGAATGAACCGTAAATTTTTTTTCTTCGATATTGTCTTCCGCTGGAATGATGTCATATCCTAGGGTGGAGGCTACATTTTACACCTTTGCTGGGAATACGCAGTTTATTGTGTTTTCTGCGTGTTAAAAATTAATTCCGAAGGTCATTATGGCTGCAATGCAGTTGCCTATTGGTAAATATAATGTTTGATATTTTCAACCCCTAATTAAAGGGTTTTTAAATTTTCCCCCCTAAATTCAGTACAAATTTTTAAAAATGCATAAAAAAAATTTTAAATGCATTCATTGATTTAAATAAGTTTTTTCAGCAATTTTTTTTTCGCGTTTTCCAATTCACTTCCGACTTTATGAAATGCGTTGTATTTAGTGTTGTTATTGTCGCTTTTAGGAGAAATAAGGAAAAAAAGATATGTGACTACGTTTGGAACCATAATTTTGCAAAAGCGTTAAATGATTGATTTTTTATATGTAGAGTCACGTATGTGTTGTGTGTGAGAGAGAGATTTTTTTTATACAACCATTTCGATAAATATCGTATTTTCAATGAACATCCTTTTCTAAAAAGGAATACTAATACATATATTTATATATATATATATGTTAGTGTGTGCGTGCGTGCGTGTGTGTGTGTGTTAGAATTTTCATATAAATCTTGTTTAAGAGTATCATTGCAATAAAAAGTTATTTAAACGCAATTTTTTATTAAAAAAATGACATATTTTCAGAAAACTCTCTATTTATTGAAAATGTTTCCTTTAAAAATAAATTTTTACATATTTTTTCCCCTATAATTTTTTTTCAAAACCCCAAAACAAATTTTTAAAAAAAAAACATTATTTTCATTTATTATCAATTGAAATAATAAAATCGGTGTTTTTTTTTATAAAAATTTCTCTATTCTGA
Source organism: Trichonephila inaurata madagascariensis (assembly GCA_019973955.1). Lineage (NCBI taxonomy): Eukaryota > Metazoa > Arthropoda > Arachnida > Araneae > Nephilidae > Trichonephila > Trichonephila inaurata. The sequence continues at coordinate 279,845 of BMAV01025220.1, read as the reverse complement.
TATATTAAAATATAAATAAATCCACTTCTAAATTATATATTTCAAAAATCCTAGGTCAGGCTCTGTACAGAAGTCGTAGCTGTAAATAGACAAAATGTTATTATTATGGAAACATTTTCCATAAAAGAAGGACGTTTTGAAAATAAGACATTTTCCCTACATTTTTTAACAAAATTGGCCTTTAAATAATATTTTATTGCAATAATATTCTTAAAACAATTTTATACGTATATTCTCCTTTAAGTGTAACAGTAAATATCTCAAAAAAATCATTCTTTTTTTTGCTTTTGCAAAATCACGGTTTCGAACGTAATAACCTTAATATATCAAATATCTTAAATATTTAATTTACATTACATCGTTACAGCCGATTTTTCTAGTCTTTAAAAACTGTGCATTAATTTCCGAAATTTAGCGAAATTACGTTAGATCAGGGGTCGGCAACCTATAGCACGCGTGCTACATGTGACACGCGGTACAATTCTCAGTGACACTGCACTGCACAACCCTAAAAATGTGTTTATTTTTAAGAGAATGGAAGTTGATAAACTTGTAATGGACCTTATTTGACTAACATCTTCAGAATTATGAACATTTACGGTTTCGAAAAAAAACTTAAAATAACTCAAAGATAAATTTACGTATTTTTTAAAATTTTTGAATCCATTCTGGAAATTTTGTCTGAACAGAGAAAATTGCATTTACTCTGCTTTTCGTTTTTGGTTCTGCATATCTTTCCTCATATGAAAAATATTTCGAGTTTGCAAAGAAATTGTTTAAGAACTGAAAGCTCAAAATCGTGTAAAATTAAAGTCACAAATTATACTCCAGATTTTGCAATATGAAAATAGAGTAGTGCAAGCATTAGGTTAGCATTAAAATTTTTATTTATTTATTTTTTTTGACAATAATGAAAGGAAATACTTATATTTTATGTTGTATGTATCTTACTTTAATAAATATGTTTAAAATTACATAATATATGTAAAATTTTATTATTTTTATTTTTATTGAAGAAAAATTACATTTTATTCTGTTTATTTTTATGTTAAAAAGTATCTTACACGAAATAACTTAAATATCTTTTATTTAATTATATTTTAGAAAATTCTCCAAAAGAGGCTTCCGATCCTGTGACCCGCGTAAGCAACTCTTCTGGCAAGACGAATCTGAGGAAATCCGAGTCTCTGAAGAATATACCCTCTGAGTCTCAGTCCGAAATCAGAGATCACGTCACTGCTCTTAGAAGATATCATTCATTCAAAGGTTCTTCGTCTCATAGAAAAGTAAAAGCAAGGGGGTGCGGCTTCTATTCTGAAAAAAGCAAAACTCTCGTCATCAAGTACTCCCAGAACGTCAGCAAATACAACAGTTACGGTATAGTTAAAAATAAAATATTTTAACATATTAAACTACACTTATTTTAAAATTACTTCTATTTTATGCTGTACCCTGGTTTTATTTATATTAGGTTGGGGGAAAAGAAATCTATTATTTTTGCATGAAAATCAAGACTTTATTTAACATGCTTCAGATTGTCCGATTTGGGTCAAATATGCACCGTTTTGTTGAATAATTTGTTGCCATTTTAAAGGTAGCTTCATAATCTTCATAATGCCTCTCTCATAGAAGTCTTGGCTCTTATTGGTGGAAAACATCTAGTTATCGATTTTCCCAATCTTCTCTTGATCCCAATTTCTTATCACTCATAAAGTTTTGCAATGCGAAAAAAAGGTGGTAATCGCTTGCTGCCAGGTCCGGACTATATGGTTGATGCATTAAAACTTCCCAACCAAGCTCCCAGGGGTTCTAGCGAGTCACTACAGAAGTGTGTGGCCTGGCGTTGTCCTGATGGAACACACCTCTTCTGTTGGCCAATTCTGGGCATTTTTGATCAATCGCTAACTTCAAACGGTCCAGTTGTTGACAGTAGATATCTGAATTTAGTGTTTGGCCATGCGGAAGTAATTCTAATAAACATTCATTTATATTATGATTATTATTTTCATATTCATATATGAAAAGATTTCATTTATATTATGACATTTTGACTCATTAATTTTTTGCAGTCATTGAATGGATTGATGAGGAGACACGTTGCTATTTTAAAATACATATTTGTTTAGTTATGTAGAAAACACTCACAAAACACCAACATAAAACAAACAGAACAACACTAAGAAAGACATTAAAACACGGGGTTTACATGATTTTTCTCAAAAGCGCATCCATTGTTTTCTCCCAAGATCTCAACTATTTATAATTTTTACCAACCGGAAGCTCTAAGAATCATATGATTTCCGGTAAAGGCTTTTGTGATTGGTCGGAATACGCTGGTGATGCAAAAGTGCATCATCCTGTTCTAAAAACGCTAGCCTTTTAGTTTCTTGGGGGATAAGGTCGTGATTAGTACTCGTTAAGCGGGTAAAATGAAAGTTAATTATCATGCTGAGTCTTGGAGGGCTCAAAACCATAATGAATTAAAATCCCACGAGGGAAAATTAAGTATATCATTACATATATTTATATGAAAATATTTACATGTGCCCTATTTGAATATACATGAAATATACCTTTTAGAAGAAAAACACCTTTTTTAAACAACTTATTTTTAGTTTTTAAAAATATTTTAATATGTTTAAATTCCTACTACTTTACAAATTTTAAAATACAATTTTTTTTCCTAATATTTTTTAAGTGTTTCTCACAATTCTGTGCATGGAATTAGTATCACAAAAGATGCTTTTATTTTTACAATTTTTCCGTGTAGAACTTTTTTAATAACAGTAAAAAAAAAGCTGTATTTATCTTTGAGAATTTTTTAAAAAATAATTATTCACCTAAATCCTTATTCCTTGCACAGAGAATCATCAAACATATGAACAAAACAACTAGAAAAATTTCAAAAGTTTATATTGAATATAAAAATGACTTAGCATCTTATATATACGGTTATCATGAAAAATGAAAACCTGAGAAAAGGCAATTTAAAGTTTAAAAGGTCAGTAAAATAATTAAAAGGCTGAGAGAGAGAGAGAAGGCAGATGTCACGTGTTTTAGTTTCGGTTTTCGCATAGATATACTGTTAAAAAAGCTAAATAATATAGCTAAAACTACGCAATTTTGTACACATATTTAGAAAAATCACACAATTCAAACACAATGATAAAAAAATTCGATATTTTGATCATTTTTATATAGGGTAATGCGCGTGTGTTAAGTATTAGTATATAAAGACAGTAATTTTCTTAAAAGAAAATATTAGTTCATAACCAAAGATTTTTCGAAACAATACCAGTCTAGAAATTATTTTTAAAGATATCTTTAAAGTAGCAACTTATTGTACAAATATTTTCAATTTTTAAGTATGATTTTTGTTAGAACTGAAAGTTTTAGAAACGAAGGAATCTGTTCGATTCAAGCTAGTAGAAATAAATATATAATTTTCAGTCCTTTAAAAAGGTTTAATTTTCATACATCTTACATTTTATGTCACATAATTTTTTATGTTAAAAGAAAATATAATTTTCTTTCTTATATATAGACCTCAATACATACACTTCATTTTGTAGTAACAATTTAGTCCATTAAAATTTTTTAAAAATCTAGTATAGTATTGCATTTTCGAAACAGATATTATTTTTGGCAGTAAAACTAATATAGGAAGATTACATTAAGTTGAGATAAATACTTTTCAGACAAAGCAACTTTTAAAACTGAACTGAAGTGAAATGAAATAATGAGATATATTGTGTATCATGCATTTTAAATTGTTGAATATCTGATATAGAATCTGTAGAGATTTCAAAAATGTTTTAGATTAGTTATAAACTTCTACATCTAATTGTCGCTTCTCATATTCAAATTATGGGATTTCTTTAGAGCAAGTTATTGTCTATTATGTACAGAATAACAAAGGGTAAAAAAAGTCAAAGATGTTTTCTAGGGTGTAAGTGGCTCCCACATAAACAGTGAACAAAATATTTTCAGTGTATTTTAAAATAATATGACAACAAAAAAGAAGGCTTAGGAAATATTTTTTGAAAGAAAAAAAAAAGGATTTAGATAGTTTCAAATTATTTTTGAAATTATACATTTGATTAATTCTTTTCAACTAAACTCAATTTTATTGAGAGAGTTTTTAAAAATTATTGAACCTAATATATAGTAATTTGATAATATAAATAATTTTTCAACCCAAAATGTATAGATAAACCTTACATAAAATTCATCAGTGTAATTATTCTCGTTTATGAATGTATGAATAATTATTTTATACATTTGTCTTTCACTCTAGCATTGTAGAGTTTATTTCTTATATATATGTGAGTGTTTTATGTGTGTTGAAAAACTTTAGTAAGGATTTGTATTTGTATTATTATACCATACATTTATTTGGACAGAATAAAACTTTTAAATTTAAATTATATATTACAGTTTAATTTATCGATTACTATTAAATATATTTACAGGTGTCTCCTCCTGTGGTGTCAGATATGAAAACGAATGCCGAATCTTCTAATTTATCATCAGATAATAGTCCAGAACATTCACCTGAGGTAGATGCCTATAATTACATTTTTTTGTTTAAATATTGAGAAGATGATATGAGGGTTTTTAAAATATATTTATTTGATTTCATCTCAGCAAATGTTTTATTTCAGGGTGTTTTCACGCGCACAGGGTGGCTGATGCGACAGACGTTCAACAAGGATTGGTCCAGGCATTGGTTTGTCCTAAGGGACTCATCGTTGACGTATTATCGAGATCCATCTGCTGAGCATTGTGGTATAATGGACGGCATTTTGGACCTTAATCAAGTGAGCTCTATTCGAGAGACGGATTCGGATCGATATTATTCATTCAATCTTCTCGTAAGTATTTTGGTTATATAGTGTATCCATAATAGTGTTTAGTGTTCTCTTTTTTAATTAGTGTGAAAATTTGAGATATAGATACGATATCATTTTATTATTTTTTTTCCCTTTAAATTGTTGGCTCTTACTTATTATTGAGATGATATTTTGTAACGGGTTCTGTTCGGGTCCTTCTGCTAATCCTTACGAGGAAATACTCTCTCTTTTTAATGAATTGTTTGACTTCAGAACCTCTTTCTGTAAAGGAAACAGTGACTTACGTAAATGAGAGAAAGTTACTTTTTAAAATTAAGTGAATCGAGTTCGACATGGAAGATAGCAATAAGGTGTTTGGGTGATAGTTCCAGTTATATCTGTGTGTGAGAGAAAATATTAATTGAATTATTGCATTGTTTTCAGCTTTTGTCCTTGTTTTCAGCGTCCACAGAAGATAACTCGTACGTCTGCACTTCTTCATGCACGTCTTATGTACATTTAATAATGATTATTATTAATTAGGGGCTAATTTGCTCCCATTAACTATTTGCAACCATATATTTGGAAGAATTAATTTGAATAAAGGTTTTGAGTTTTAGAGATATTTCTGCCTTCGGTCGCACCTCACATTACGCGAACTTTGGGTTCGCTACAATTTTTATCAGGTCACGCTTATATGTAGATTTAGATACATTAATCATACATAAAAGTTTCATTCGTCACAGGAGTGGCTCAATGCTTATACCGATGGATTGCTTAAAGATATGTATTCAAAATAGGATTTTAGCATAGATAGCAACCACGGAATTGAATCCGTAATGTCCTAGCCTTGTCAATATGAAACTTGATGATGTTAATGGTTTATTGGATCACGATCACAACATAAAATTATATACAATTTGTACATATTTTAAGTAAAAATTGCAAATACATTCGTTTGTAGACAATTGTAGAGAAATAAAGCAAATTATTGGCCCGTGTGGCATCCAACACATCTGCCTCCGGCAGATGCAAAACTTTCGTGAAGCTCCTTGGTGAAGCTCACAGATCTCTCTTCGAGAGACAAACACTAAACTATCTCTTCACAAAGCTCGCTGGTGGAGCTTACCGTATTCTCTCGTTGCGAGATAATCACCGGAATCCAAATATCCACACTAAGCTCACCGGCGGAGCTAAACAACCGCTCTCGTCGAGAGGTAATCACCGACTCCCCCGCCATAGCACTCGCGTAGGCACAATACATGGGATATCCGTATTTCCACCTAGAGATTTAGAACGAGCTAGAGTTTGTAACAAACCCAAGAAATTATACTAATGTCAGTATAATTTAGTAATGTCTACACCTATTTAATTACTGTGATCCCCAGTGTTCAAGAGAAAATTATATCGTTGGCAAAGGAGAGAAGTATTAAGTGATTGTAACAATAACGATAATTGTATATTCCAATGGGGCTGCATTTTTGTTACTTAGCCTTTGCAGACACGGCAAGTCCCCAAATGTGAGAGCCATTTCATGGCGGCACTATCTAGTGGCGACCTAACCGAATTTGTACCCATGAATTAATTTTTAATTCGAGCTCTTTTGTTGATGCTAAATAAAGTCATGGTTTAATATTGCCGAGAATGCCAGAGCCAAATAGATACTCAAAGATCCTTTACATGCCACATAATAAATACATGCTTACTTACCATTTTCGCATCCAGAAAATGGTAAGTAATAATTGTGATTGCGTTAGAGCATTTTAAAATTGTTACTATTAAGACTGTCTTAGTTAAAGTATTTATCTATTCACGCTACATGGCTTAGTTTTGATACATACATTAAATATAAAGGTCGAAATTTTTGATCAATTTAAAGCAAAGGGATTCCGAACTTTTGAGTATAAGACAAAGAAATTCTTGCAATTCCGATGGGGTGTTTTTTAAACTCAAGAAAATATCAAAATTAAGAACATTTTTATTTATTTTATCTTCTCTTTTCTCAGATTTCCAAAAAAATTTAATATCGTCCATATTTTTTTAAGGAAATTTGTAATCGAGCGTAATGAACTTCATACCGAAAGTGTTTTGATTGAAAAAAAAGCGGCAATAAATAGATGGAAAAGAATAAAAAAATTATTTCAAACGATTAATCAAAACAGCGGGTATATAAAACCATGGCATTCTTCAATCACACCCACGTACCACACCTACGCCTGTAGACTGCAAAGGATTGAATTTCTGGCTTCCAAAACATTATGAATTCTGACCACACACATCTTTTGATTGCAACCTTGAATGAATTTTAATTCCTGCTAAAAGAGTATTTTCTGCCGGTAGATATTTAACAATTTCGGGCCTCATTCAAGTTCAGCAAGGTTGTTTTTCTGAATCGGGTTATAAAAAAAGAATTTAAAGCCCGAATTTTTGTTCTGTAATGAATGTGGGGGGGAACTTATAAAGGGAAAACAAAACCCTTGCACAAGGGTTGGGTATTTATTAAACACTCTAGAGATAACCTAGAAGTCTTTTCTCTTCATTAGGGAGTAGTATGAAGATTATTATATCAAACGATATTAAGACGTGAAATATCTTGGACTATCCTTTTTTTTAAGGTGTGATAACGTTCGGAACCCTAATTTTGAAAAGGCATATAAATGATTTTTTTTATATTTAATGTCAGTTGAATATGAATATATATATAAAATTGTTTTAAGAATATTATTACGAGAAAAATGATTTAAATGCAATTTTTTGGAAAAAAAAAAAAAAATGAAGAAAGAATGATATATTTTCGAAACATTCTACTTTTATGAAAAATGTTTCGATAATAATAGTATTTTCCCCATATATAGCTAAGACTTCTGTTGTTGTGGCTAATGCCACCTGCTAAGGCATCTATAGACCATATGCCTATCTTGTAAGACATCCCTACTGTTTGTATCCTTGACAACCTGATTTTTAATATATAATTTAGAAGTGGATTTGTTCATATTTTAATGTATCGCGTGAATAAATTTGTACAAAAAACAGCGGTTATTATTTCAATTGATCGTAAAACACTGAAAATAACGTGAATTTTTCAAAATTCCTAGTTCAGGTTCTGAAGAGAAGTCCTGGCCAAAATATTATTATTTCAAAAAACATTTTTCATAAAAGAAGAATGTTTTGAAAATTTTTCTTTCTACATTTTTGACCCCCCAAAAAATTGCATTTAAATAACTTTTCTTGGATAATAAGTTCTTAAAACAATTTTAAATGTGCATTCTATTCCACAAATGACCCTAATTATAAAAACAAACAAGTAATATAAAAAATAATTTAAGTCAATTCCTACTTCGTTAGAAAAACGTTCTGTCGTCATCTGTTTCAGCCAGTTGTAACTTCGACAGAAATAAAGCAGGATACATTTAAAATTAAAAAATAATATTTAATTAATGAATTAATATTTGAAAAAACTGTATTAACATTAAGTGTCATCCCCTACAAATTTAAAAAAATATATTTGAACTTGAATGGATGAATAGAAAGTATTTTATGAACGATTGAAAATTTGAACAAGATATATATATATAGAGAGAGAGAGGGAGTGAACTAAAATAGTAGGAATTGAAAAATATTCATTTATACGCTTTTTTCAAAATAAGGATTCCTAACGTTGTCAGCCATCAAGCTTAAGATATATATATATATATATATATATTACTCACTACATCATGTGTAAAGTTTCCTGGATGAGGAGATTCTAACCTCCTTACCTCAAAACGACTTTAAAATACAACGTTAGTATAAAATAAAGATTAATAAAACAAGTTATCACTTATGCATATGATACATTCATAAGATTAATACACTACCCCTAAAATAGAGTCCTGACTTTTTTTTTATCAATGGGAAATATTTAGTGTATTCTTATGATACAAGAAATATCTTTGATTTTGATGCATTATTTATGACTGATATATATTGAATTTCAATGGAAAAATTGTGCAATGTATATGACATCTAATGCACACAATCTTAAACATGATAAGAAGGCTCGGCTTACAAATAGGGAACGAAGGGTGCTGTTTGAAGGGAATGATAGGTGAAGGGGAGGTTAAAATTCACACAATAATGCAAGTTAGAAAACAGGGCGCCTTCTTATACTTCATTCTGATTACATAATTGGTTCAAAATTGTTGGCCTGTTATCAATATAATTTCTATAAGTGTAGTGGACCTGTTGTACCCTATAATTCAACAGTACTGGTATTTTCAAAAACATGCTTTGTTCGAAAAATGCCAAATATTTAGAACTTAATAACACAACCTACAACAAATTTTTGTTAATATTTATTCATAAACATAGTTTGCAAGTGGCATATCTTTTTAAATATTCAAAAGAGTAATTAAAATCAGTTTCAAAATTCATGGAATCTGCTCTAGTATGTATGCATCTTACTGGCCGTTTTATATATGAGAATGATTTCATTAAGTGGACAGTAGTACAAACGGGGCTTGCAAATCATACTTCACGATAATATTAGTCCAAAAAAGCCTCTAATCGCAATGCTATGAATTTTCTTTAGTCATTGATACTGAAGTAATAAGAATGAAGCAAACATTCTGTACTGACAGATCTGATATACTTCCACCCATACGCAAAAAATACGTTTGCAATAGATTCTCAATTACAGAAGGTCATTCGCACTTTATAGTTTTTGTTCTTTATTGATTTAGAGACGATTTTGTACAAAATAATCGTTTGCTAAAGTTTTCTTTTGATTGGAATAGAAAATAAAAGATTTATTTTAAAAATGGCTGCTATATATAAAAATTATATATGGCTCGAAGGTTTATGTAATTACGCTTTCCAAGGAGAAATATTCATATCAACAAAATAAAAAGCAGTGTATAAATCTCGGTTATTGCATTTCAATCACACACAAAGATATTTATAATATTTTAAAAAGTACCCGACCCCCGCCCCGGAACCGTGTTTTTAAAAAAAGCGCACAAATGGATATTTTTTCATGATATTTAGTGTCTTTTAGATTAAATACATGTAAAAAATTGTTTTTAAGGACATTTTGAAAAAAAAAATTTTTTAAAATACAATATTTGGCAAAAAATTAATTTAGAATTTTTTTTTCAAAATGTTTTTTTTGTAAAAAAATGCTTCTATTATAATAATATTTTGCCTTTTATAGTTCAGACCCTGTACAAGGCTCCCAAATATGATTTTTGAAAAATTCATATTATTTTTCAGAGTTGCAACCCATTGAAATAATTATCGGCGTTTTTTTCTTAAAATTTCTCCCCTCTGTTGTCGTAAAACATGGATAAACCGACTTCTAAGTTATATATTTCATACATTCTAGTTGAGCCTCTGTACAGAGGTCTGAGATATATACAGGCAAAATATTATTATAATAGAAGTATTTTTCATAAAAGGAGAATGTTTTGAAAATTGTTCATTTTTGTTAAAATATTGTATTTAAATCATTTTTTATTGTAATACTATTCTTAAAACTGTTTTATATACATTTTTAATCTCAGTGACACTAAATATCATAAATATTATTCATTTATACGCTTTTGTTAAATCACGGTTCCGAACGTAGTCGGATACCTTAAATATGAAAGGGAAAAAATGTCTAGCAAAATGTAAAAATGAAAACGTAATCACGAAACTTCATCCTAAGACTGTTCAAACGCGGGCAATTATCAAGAAAGCGAAGTCTCTGGTCCCAAAAGAAAATCCGCCGACTCAAAGATTCATTGCATCGAAACTAGCTATGTCTTCCGGAACTGCAATTAAAATCATTTATAAGGATTTAAAGTTAAAACAGATTTTTAAACCTAAAGTTCGCGTCTCTTTTTTTTAAAACATAATGCCGGAAGAAAAGCAAATTATAGAAAATTATGCAAGAAACACCTAGCTGCTGAAAAATGGAAATTGGTGACGACACTCGATACGGTATGGGTTTATTTAAGTGACTAGTAAAAGAAGATCAATTTTCTATTGCTCAACTGACCGGAATGGCTGTACGAAATGGCTTCGTCAGTATGCATTAAGTTCCCAAAGGATTTATCATAGTTGCAGGATTTTCTAACAACGGTAAATTTAAAACCAAAAAAGTCTCAGGTAAAGCCAAAAAATTAATTCACTCTACTATCAGCAGAATATTTTAGAACCAATTTTTGTAGAAGAAATTCCAACTTTATATGTAAAGGACATTGCTAAAGTTGTGCTTCATATGGATATAGCCTCTAATCATACTTCTAAGTCAACCGTCTTATTTAGCTAAGAAAGTATTAGAAACAGAAATAAAGTGTATCTTATTTGATGAAATACGTGTAAAATCACCTTACGCTTCTGCAATGGACTTCTATGCTTTCGGTTATTAAAACGAGCCTCAAGAAAATGGCGTCCAAGACCACTGAACAGACTTTGGAAAACGGTTCAAGGGGAATGGGATAAAATTTGCATGACAATACTAAGAAAAAGTTTAATTTCATAAAAAATTCGAGCTAGAGCTATTGTCAAGAATCATGGCTATCAGATAGAAGCAAATTTCCTAAAATATGCGGTATTTATAGATAAAAATTAACTATCAAAATCGTTTCCATAAGGTGCGAACGACCCTCTGTATTCGTAATGACTGGGAAATCCTGGATAAAAGAAATGGTGGAGAATTAAAAATTATGCATATTTATTTTCTTACTCCTTGAAATAGACAGTAAATTCGTTTGCTTCGTCATTTTGAAAATCTTTCACCAAACAGTATTTCATAAATTTCCCTGCATTTATTTTTTCGTGCTATTACTGGCTTTAAGGTATCCGACTACATTCGGAACCCTGATTTTGCAAAAGCGTATAAATGGATAATATTTATGATATTTAATGTCAATTAGATTAAAAAATGTATTTAAAATTGTTTTAAGAATATTATTACAATAAAAAATTATTTAAGTACAATATTTTGATAAAAAATGAACTCAGAATGACCCATTTTCAAACTATTCTCCTTTTGTGAAAAATGCTTCTATTATAATAATATTGTGCCAGTATATAGCTCAGATCTCTGTACAGAGGCTGAACTAGAATTTTTGAAATATATAACTCAGACGTGGGTTTATCCATATTTTACGACAACAGAGGGGAGCAATTTTAAGAAAAAAACGCCGATACCTATTTCAAGTGGTGGTAACTCTGAAAATCGTGTGAATTTTTCAAAAATCCTAGTTTAGACTCTCTGGAGAAGTCTTTACTTAATATAAGCGCGCGCGCGAAATATTATTTTAGAAGCATTTCTTATAAAAGAACATTTTGAAAAAAGATTATTCTAATTTTTTGCCAAAATATTGTATTAAAATAATTTTTGTTGTCATAATGTCCTAAAAACAATTTTATACACGTATTATAATCCAAGTGACACTAAATATCATGAAAATTATCCATTTATGTGCTTTTTTAAAATCACGGTTCCCAACGTAGTCGGATACCTTAAATAATCAAAAGCTTCTGCATGTTTCCGAGTGCAAAACTGTGACTTAAAAATTTTCTCTGACATGAGAGCCCTATTTATTTCACGTTCAATTTTAATTTCCGACATCATATTCCTTCATTAACGATTTCGCTTCTTGTCTCTTTCCACATTTATTCATTATTTAGATCTTTTGAATTATCGAAAGTACAACTCTTTTTATCGTTTTGACATTAAAACCTCAACACGTTTTATCAGCAGTGTTGGAGAGACGTCTCTCGAATTTTAATCCTCGGAACAGACTGAAATCATGTCACGTGAATTCCCGTCATGGATTTTATTTTCCGAAAATTACATCACTGGTCGGACGTGAAATCAGATGTTTGTTTCCCGTTTGAAAATCAATTTGTAAGGTTTTTTTTTGAAATTTTTTGTGATTTTTTTAAAGGTTTTCGACTACGTTCGAAACCGTGTTTTTCAATGACAAAAAGGGAAAATTTTATGATATTTAGTGTCACTTAGATTAAAAAATGTATTTAAAAAATTGTTTAAGAATAGTATTACAATAAAAATTATTTTTTTTAAAATTTTACAAAATGAAAAAAAACCCATTTTAAATATTCCCCTTTTTTAAAAATGTGCTTCTATTATAAAAATTTTTTTGCCTGTATATATTAAACCCTGTACAGAGGCCCAATAAAATTTTTAAATATATAATTGGGAATGGCTTTACCCATGTTTTACGAAAGAGGGAAATTTTAAAAAAAAACCCGGATAATTATTTCAAGGGGTTGTAACTCTGAAAATAATGTAAATTTTTTCAAAATCATAGTTGAGCCTCTGACAGAGGTCTGGTATTTAAAGGGAAAAAAAATTAATAATAGAAGCATTTTTCACAAAAGGGAAACATTTTGAAAAAAATTATTCTAAGTGAATTTTTTGCCAAATATTGTATTTAAATAATTTTTGTTTGTCAAAATGTCCTTAAAACAATTTTTTCATTATTCTAATCGAAGTGAACTAAATATCATGAAAATTATCCATTTATGCGCTTTTAAAAACACCGGGGTTTCCCCCCGATCGGATACCAAATCCACCCAGATAATCGAGAGTCTACTGTAGTTCATTTATTAGCCGTTTCTCCTTATACACTTTCATTGCCGAATTTTCTCGTATTTGATAATAAGTTTTAACGGTGAATAACGGGACAGGAACGGTTATACAGTGGCCCACTCAACAACACTTGCAATTTTCCATAAAATTTAATGTTTTCAACTAATAAAAATTAATACATTGGTATTCTCCATCGCTTCTTTTATGATCACTTAAGAGATTTTCCATTTGGCCCACTCTGTTATCTTTAATTTCTTTTTAAGTTTTCAATTGTTGAGATTTGTGATTGAAATTATTGAACGCAAAAATCCAGATTGGATTTGGATTTCTAAAAGCAGTGATTCTTTTTTCGAAATACCTATGATTAACTCGAAATAGTTTGAATTGTTATCATCCGTACTCTATTAAATTATTGGTCATTCATTTTCAAAATTATCAGATTATACCTTCAGGAAATTTCCGGTTTAGTAGTGTAGTTTGGGAAAAAACGCCATTTATAAATGGGACTCAATTATCTTACGACAGAAGTGTTTCACCTGAGATATAGTTTGAAGAATATTTTTCTCTGTGATTTTGCATTTGAAACTTCCTCTATTAGAGTTCCTTTTGTCATTTTTCGTGCTTCCACGCCACAGGTAAGGGGTTCAAACCCCAAGCTGCGCAAGGTAGACTCAGCCTATCATCTCTTCAGTGGGTCGATAAATGAGCCCCAAGCTTGCTTGGGAACTAAACCCTGAGGGTTTAGCGTCAGATTAACCACCTGACCGGAACATCTGCTCATGCACCTCAGTGCCCAAGGTTATGAAAACTTAGATAGCACAGAAGGCCTTGGCCCTCTATGGGCTGTTGCGCCATTGAGTTTAGTTTTTTTATCATCTTTATGTTTTTCATCAAGTTCAGCTGATACAAAAAATAAAAAAACAAAACTGGTACTTAAGTTTTATCGCATTCAAAAGCCGAAATCTTCATAATCCATTAAAATTTTTTAATATGGTTAGCATTGGTGCAAATTTCAGATCAAATGAAATACACACACACAGACATACAGGGTTCCCAAAATGAATCATTACACTTTAAAAGAAATTATATAAAAATAAATAAACAATGATATGGGATTTTTTATTATGTTCCATAAGGAAAATATCAAAGTTTTTAAAATAAAGTGTAAAATAAAAAACCTATGATTAAAAAAATACTTTAAAAATGGTTTCATCTAAAAACAAAGGTAAGGAAGTTTTTAATTTAAATCGAAAATTAACGGGAAAAACTACCACAGTTGAATCCACCTTAAAAAATTTATGAATGGCATAAAAGGCTTATGACGACAGTTACCAATTGCTTTAATTGCTGTAATACTGCTTTATAGAATGTGAATAGAAATCTCATGCAAATTCATTGTGTTGCGCCTGACTAATGGTTACACAGATTTAAATCGTGCAAAAAAAACATGGCAAAAAATCGGTATTTTCTTTGGGAACGAAAAAGAAGATAAGTTTTAATTGTTTTGTTCATTTTTAATTATTTTTAGAGTAGGAAGATTTATTTCAAATACCCTAAATATTTTTCAGCTTTAATCAATACAGAGTTAACAGACGACATTGACAGATTTCCTTCTTTTTTTAACCAGAAAAAAGAATTCATTAACTAAACCTAGATAAAATTCCATTGACCAAATACGGTTTCAATAAAACATCGAAAATAAAACTTTTTTTTGCAATATTTATAAAAAATTTTTTTAACAGATATACAGTTGGACCTCTATTTATCGAAGTCTCTAAATCCTCCCAAATAAGTTCGTTATTTGGAAAATTCGTTAAATAGAGGTTCATATTTTCTTTAGTTTCAAAAACAACATAAGCAAGTTTTAAATTCACAAACACTACATATTATTTAAAAAAAGTAATTATTCGCACTTTAAAAAAATTAATATATATTCATTTTATATATTTTACTCATCAAAAAGAAATCTGCAAGGAAAACAAGTAAATACACAGTACAGGAATACACAGTATTTTCAAATTTTAAAAAATAATTTTATACAAAAACTAATGATTTTTTAATGAATTTTTCTAATTTTAAGCACACAGTACCACATACGTTCTTAAATTTAATTTCTGATAAAATCTGTTAGTTTTATTTGAGTTTCTTGTTTGAAAAATTATGGCCATTTCCTTTCTCTAGGTGAGTTAGGGGCCTGGTAATACCAGTTCAAGGTCATTGATCACCATAAAATGTGCTAAAAGTGAGAATAATTTGAAAAATGTCCTGAAATATTTTAAAACGGAGAGAAAATAAATCGAATTACAAGAAAAATTCGTAAAATAGAGGTTCGACTGTATACAATTTGTCTCAAATCGTGTATCTCTGATAATAACTTTTTCTGAAGTTTCTTTGTGATATTTTTATATTATATTTAGAAAACGAAAAAACTGTACATGGATTTTGTGATTTGACTAGTTAACTAGCAACACGTATCAGTAAGGTTGCACCATAACAAAAAACAAACAAACAAAAAAAAAAAAAAAAATGGCGTTAGGAGCAAACGAAAATGGGTGATATAGTTGCAACTTTACGTCAAAATGACGCAAATTAGAATCAGGGTTAACAAGTATCTACCCACTGGTTTAACTTCGCCCGCTCAATTTCCCACTTATTTTTGTTGCTAATTTGATTAACTTAGAATCATATATTTAATTAAAATGGTTTTTAATTATAAATCTAATGGGTAATAATTATAGCAACTTCCTAAATGTAAGCATTTCTGATTGTGGTGCAATATCTATCGTGAAATATTGTTATTACTTTCAAAACAACGATCTGATTAACTTAATTAATTTATGCACGTTTTAACTGTTTAATTGTATCCTTTGAGTTGCAAGATGATTAAAAATATTGAAATACTTTGTTGCCATTAACTGAATTAAGCTTTTGAAAGGTATATGTAATTTGTGCAATCTGTGAAATTCACTTCCTAGGCAAATGATTCTTAATTTAAATAATTTCTCTGATAGTTGCATGTTTTAAAATTTTAAGGATTTGAATTTTAAGAATAAAACTCCCAAATATCTGTAGAAAATTTGTCCCTAGATATATATCTTATTCATATTTTAAATCGTTAATAAAATATTTTCCATTCATTCATTCAAGTTCAAATACATTTTTTAAAATTTGTAGTGGATGACACTGGATGTTAATACAGTTTTTTCAAATATCAATTCATTAATTAAATTTAAAAAGGAATAAATTGTAACAAAAACAAAAATAATAGTCCAACAGCATATATAGAAAGGATAATCGTTCGTTGTGTCCCTGTAGCGCAATTGGTTAGCACGTTGGACTTCTAATCCAAAGGTCGTGGGTTCGAATCCCACCTAATTTCTGAAAATGTGATTTCTTTTTTTACTATACTATTTTATTAGAATAATAAAATTTAATTAATGAATAAATAGTAACACACAAACAAACCAAAATAGTCCAACACCATATATAGAAAGTAAAAATGGAAAATTGTAAGTAAAATCGCTTTCTATTTTGTCACTTAATATTGTGATTCTGTCATGTGTATATACATATTTATATTAATCGTAGCTATTTAATAAAAAGTAACTAAAGTAAAAAAAAATTGTTGACCTGAGTAGGAATTGACTCAAAAAAAATTTGTATAGTCATTTTTACTTATTTTATTTAGAGTCGCACCGAAATCGCAGAGGAAATTTCATTCTTTTGCCTCATTTTCCAACTGTGTTGAAAATGCTTTCTATTTCATTACACATATAAGAAGCTTATGTTCAGTAATAAAATCACTCGTTAAGAATAGACCGTTATTTCTAGTAACTCAGCTTTTTTCAGGACTATATTCTGTTTATCAAATTGTTACAGTCAGATTTGTGTTGTATTAGGAATTTAATAATTCCTAAATTATACAAAGTATCCGCAGGCGATATAAAAGCATTAAAGATATAGCAGTAAAAATATAAAAAATAAATTCATCCAATATTTTATTGCCACATATATTTTGTTTTCTCTTCACAGAACTGTCACTTGTGGCCCACGTTAGCGACGTGATGACCATAATAACGGATTGCAAACATTTAGGAATATCCATATGCGGTCGTTATGTTTTGGTTGGTTGAACAAGTTATTAAACTTTAGATGTTGCCACCTGTTTCTTTGTAATCTTAAAAACT
Source organism: Trichonephila inaurata madagascariensis (assembly GCA_019973955.1). NCBI lineage: Eukaryota > Metazoa > Arthropoda > Arachnida > Araneae > Nephilidae > Trichonephila > Trichonephila inaurata. The sequence goes on along the minus strand of BMAV01025220.1, from coordinate 262,242 downwards.
TGACAATTACCACCAATCACATTTTCTTGATGACTTTTTTAGCGATAAAGAAATTTTACTACTATTACCTCGAATCAGTTCTTTACTCGAAGACCGGATTTCTGTCCTTAACCCTTTGTTCAATACCACCACTTGTTTCATTTGTATTAAAATTTATTTTTATTGCGGTTCAACAAATTTTTATCTTTAAATAAGTATAAAAAATTTTTAAACTGAGCACTAGCATTCGAGTGTGGCCGCAACTTATCTTCACTGAAATGCAAAATTAACATAAAAATTAATGTACTTTTTAAAATGATTAACCCAGCAATCACTATTATAAGCATGTATATATCGAAATATTTTTAAACATGCAGAGAAATAGTTAATGTTTTGTATGATAATATTCAAGAACTACTGATTGAAATCATTTGCACTATTACTTAATTTTTCAATTCCTACTATTAGCTCGCACTCTCTATATATTTATTTATCTTGGTGGAATTTTCAATAATTAATAAAATACATTTTAAATCGCTCAATTGAGCTGAAATTTTATGTCATCATTTTATTGTCATCCAAAACACGATTGTTTTGGATGACAATACGATACTTTAATAATAATTAATAAAAATTACCACTTAAAGTTGTGATTCTGTCCTATGTATATACATATTTATATTAGTTGTAACTATTTAATAAAAAGTAGCTAAAAAATAAAAATTTTCTTTGTTGATCTAAGTTGGAATTGACTTCAAAAAAAAATTTTTTTTATATTACTTGTTAAAGGAAATCTTAAATTTGGAGTTATTTCCTCGGTATGTGTGAATTATTAATTTAAAATAACATCTAAATTAATATTATTCACAATTTGTTATTTGACATGTAATTTATAGCATATTATTTTATTACAATTCAATCGTTTGGTTCGCTCTTACAAACAAACAACAAGTCCGAAACCAAACCAGAGATAAGAAGAGGAGGAAAAATACTGTATTTACCCTCTTAAATACAAGATATAAGACTAAAGAGTATACGAATTATTTTTCTTTTTTTCCCCTGGAGTTTGATGTCTAAGAAAACAAAGGTGGCGCACCTGCGGGATGCTCTAGCAATCAATTTGTATTTTGATCTTTTTCTGTGTCATTTCATTTCCATTTTCTTTCTTACTTTCGTGAAATTTTTTCCTGATCACAGATATATGTGTTTTCGTTAATTAACTAGTGTTGTGTGGAGCTTCACAAAATATGCCTCTTGAGCGAATAAAATCAATATACCTGTCAAAAATTATTCAAAAATAAACTGTGACGGGGCTTTATCGCTCCTTCTCACTAATCCTCTTGGGGAATATTTGGAGCCAGAAAGACATTATTTCAATCCAACTCTCTCAAGAAGAAACCGCGATATGCAAATTAGTTAATAGATATATATTGGAGCTTTAGCATTCGGGAGTTAGTAAGATAGAAGTCGGATAGAAGCCAGATAGTAGCCGGATAGTAGAATAGAAGTCGGATAGTAATAGAATGGAAGAATAATAGTAGAAGAATAGAATACAAGAAGAGACCGAAAGCTGAGGTGCTGATCGCCGTGAGATATTGGTAAGAGATTAATTATAGAAGAGTAATTATAGATCGGACTTTAGATTACTAAGGAATCTTCAGTAGATAAAGATTCTGAGGGTAATTTCTCATAAAGATAGTGAGTAGGATTTCCGGCGCTATTTACACAGAATTTATAATTACGTAGTATCACTACTGATCATATCCCTCTAGTAAGACTTGTGTTGCGTTGATCAATATATATTAAGACAATAATAAATTAGATTTATTATGGAGAATTTGAGTGATCAATCATTTATATTCCTTCAAATCTTGTAGTAGATGAAGAGATGATCCCCTGCCCGGGTATCAAAATCTTGAGTAAGTTTTCCTAGGTTACTTTCAAATAAAGTAGATTGAAAAAAAATTTAAAGAAAGGGGCAAGCTTCCTGACGATAAGAAAAACAGAATGTATTTTTCCTTTAGTAAACTGTGATCTTTAAATATATATATTATGCTCGATAAATTTTGAATAGTTTTCTTTTCTTTTAAAATCCCCCCAAACGAAAATTTCTTAAATAAAATTTTATTTTATAAACTTAGAACTGTTGCCTTGAGACGAACAATAAATACCCTTTATAAACTTCTTTTCTTAAATTTATTTTTCCGATTTTTTTAAGCATTTGAAACTCCTACTTACGCAGCTTCCACGTATTGATCGGTCACCATGTCAGGGGCATCAAAGGGAGGTCCTGGGCACCCCAAAACTCTTGATTTTTTCCGATTGATTATAATTCTAAAATAATTATAAAAATTTATTGAATATTTGTTATTATGACTAATTTTATTAATTAATGTTAATTATTTATTCAAAAATAGTTATTTACATTTTTTGTTCTTAAATTCGACAAAATCTAAAATTATGCATTACAAGAATGATGAACTTTCAACCCCGGCCTTCCCCTTGAAAAATTCACTGTGTGCGCTCCATGTACCTAATTTAAAAATAAGCAGAAATATAATTTAAAATGAATTCTCTCATTTTTTGCCTTTGTTTTAGATGTGGGATGGAAAGAAAATGGTTCTTGCCACCGAAACTGACGATTTCAGAAAAATGTGGATCCAAGCCCTGCACTATGCATCCAACCTATGGAGCTCAGCATCGAAAGAAGATTTTATCTGCAGCGAAATTGTTCTTCCTGAGCATAATTTCCATCATTCAGAAAGAATATCGTCACCCTCTAGTCTGTCTTCATTGCCCTATGTCTATAACAGTACCATGACGGAAACTTCCTCCTCTTCCAGCGACGATCAGTCAGAATATTTTTCACTTGTGGATGAAGATGAGGTATGGATACTAAAAGTATATTTTAATTAAAAATAAGTTTAAAAATTTCTAATAATTGGTTTTTATATACACTTGTGTCTTCAAATCTACTCCTGCTTTAAAACTTTGATGGTCAAGTGAATCATCTGCATGGTGCTTTAAGAAAAAAATTATCTCATTAACGAATACTTATATATAACACATATATAATTGTGTATTAAATACATGAAGCCAAATATGCATAGATAAAATGAAATATATTTTAATAACTAATTTTTAACTGTAAATTCTGCATAGAGAACGACAATTTTTTATTAACTAAAAATTACATTAAATATCATATGATTGTAACTAAATCACAGGACATAATCTTGTCCATTTATTATTAAGAATAGTTTACAGACAATGCAAAATCAATGCTAGAATTTCCGTTTATCAGTGGTGTCTTAAGACTTCTTGAGGCCCTGGGTATGCAAAAATAGACTCCATTTTTGTGACCCTTTTAAATTGAAAGTATGAAGCATACGTTGTTAAGTTCTCGTTCAAACGGTCGCCCATAAGAAACAAATGTACTGGATTCACAATTGCACAAACATAGGCACAAATTGACTCGACCGACTGACGCCTTTCGACTAAATGAGAAAAGGATGGTATATGGTGGTAGGCCTAGGCCTAGACACGAACAACAAACATGTTATAATAATGCTAGCTTCCCATTGTTGCTAGTTGGCATATAGTTCAAAATTCCCAGTTTTTGGAGAATATGTCTGGGTGAGTGAGTGAGTGAATTTGGGGTTTTATGGCGCAAGAGCCAATTTTGGCTATACTGCGCCAAACATATGTTTAAACATTAAAAGGTTTATAGAATATGTCTGGGAATAACATTTGACGATTAAAATTATTCAGATCATGATCTTACTGAGATCGTATACTATATACTAACTGGACTATACTAACTGGATCATATACTAACTGGACTCGATCCCAGTTAGTATATGCCTTAAGACGTCCCCATCCTTGATAGTCTAATGAATAAAACCAAATTTAATATCTAAATCAGACATCATTGCCATTAACGAGCCATCGTTCGTGAATTTTTTTAAGATAGTTTTTTAAATAAGATTACTAAATATATATACATATATATATATCACCAACTCCATTGGAATCTTCTCGTTTATTGACCATATTTCGTGCAATTAATAAGTGAAATTATGATTTAAAAATTTCCCAGTGTCTTTTTTCCTTTACTGTTGAATAAATTGTGTCTTATTCCTTAAACAGCATCGTATCTCCGCATGAGTACAAAGCAAAATTAAATGAAATATTACTTTTTTAAAAATTTTATCATTGGCAAAACGCGAAATGTTGACAATTTGTGCGGTACTCTGGACAAAATAAGTTATCTGAATCCATATTAGTGCATTCTTGACTGTCTGCTGTCTGTTAATATTTATAACTGACTTTTAATTTATTTGATTATTTTTAAATGTATTTTAATGCCTGTCTTTTGATCTTCAAACAAAGATGACTATCAGTTTATGTAATAAATATCAACATTTATAAAATGTTGTTAAAAACTGCAAAGCTTCTTGTTACATCAACTTCCTGTTATGTCTGCAAGCATTTAACTAATGTCAACACATAATTGAACTTTTTAAAAATCTTACAACTGATTCGGTCTTGAAAAATCAAAAGAATCTATGTAGTACTTTTGCTGATGCTCCTTAAGTGTTGTTATTTTTATATGAAAAGAATCCTGAAATCTTACACTCGCTTCTTTTTCACTATTTTGCCTTTATTACGTATTTTTTTCGGAAAATATGTTTGAACGATGAATGTCCACAGCTGTTCTGAGATTTGATGTGATCACTGCTGCATTTTTTCTCATCAATATCTAAAGTCGAATCTAAGACTTGATATATTATATTTTGACCATTCAGTGCTCTAAAATCAAAACTGAATTATCTCTTTCTTTTTATATCGCTGACAATTTTTATAAAACACTTTCTTTTCTCCCCACTTTTACAGAAAAAAATCAATAAATTTTGTAATACAGCTGTAGTTAATTAAAAGAGGCTATTTTCTTAATGTGTGTGTGATCCTTTTTTAATCTAAAGATGTGTTCGTGATGCGATTTTTTAAACTATAATACACGACATTGATCTAAAAATGTATTACTTTGTGTTAAAATTTTAAAAATTTGCCTTTTTTCTAGTGTTTTTGTTAAATTGTGTATTACTGTCTTGATTAAAAAAACTTAAAATAAGGATAGCAAATTGCAAAGAAAAATAAAATATTCAATTAATTCAACAGTGTGATAATATGTACAATGCGCATTATATAAAATATTTAAAGACACTTAATGTTAAATCGAGCTTTCAACCCCATTCAATGGAATAATTATTCCATCTATCATGGATTATCTTATTAGCTGCAATTTTGAAAAAGAGCAAGAATAAACTCCTTATTTTCAACAGTTGTTATCAACTCTTTATCGTTATATTCAGTCGTTTTTATAAATTTGCTATCCTTATTTTCTCTCTAATCTTTTTATTTTGTTTTATTTTATTATTTTTGGCTTTCGTTTTTTATTATTTACATTTTGTATTTCCTTTCCTTATAAATATGCATTTTATAAATATTAATTGCGTGTGTACATACATGAATGCATGTATATATTACTAAAAACTATGAAGTATTATTTTTAATATTCATATTACAAGACTTGAAATTTCATACACATTAAATGTCTTTGTACATCACTGTTACTTACAATATTATTATTTATGTGCGTTATTCAATATGCTAAGAAAAAATACGGATATTACCGAATTATATATTTTTTTTATTTAAATATGTCAACTAGTTTACTTCTTAATTTTATCTTAAGCATATACCGGCATGTAAAATATAATGTAAGATGGGTAAATGTGCCATATTAGGTGGAACTTGTGAACTTCTTACAAACATAAAGAATAGAAAATTTGCAGGTCTGGTCGCCAACTTTATTCGAAGTATGAGATTAATTTTATAACTACTAATGATTAGAATAGTATAAATTTTTTGCTTATTATTAATCAGTATTGTATTTGATAGACTTATAAATAAAACTTTTACTTTTGCTTTAACCAATTTTTGAAAAGCAAATACACTTGAAATAATTACTATTCTGTATTTCCGCAATACATTGTGGCCAATTGATCTAAGATTCGACAAAAAATATCATCTGCATAAACGTATCATGAAACACTAAGTGCAGCATATGAAGATTATATTTCAAATTCTTTTTTGGTACTTAATGTAAAGATGTTTGTTGAATAAGAGCGCATTTGTCTTAAAAAATCATCTCTATTTACAAAAGAATATTTGAGGTAGCAGTCAGCATATGACAGTGTTGAGTGCTGTTATATTGTTTCATAAGTCTTAATGACTTAATTGCTGAATATACGTGTATTTGCGTAAGGTATATCCTGAAATAGAAAATTGAGTTTTTACTGTACCTTAGTTTTATAACACCTAGTTCGTAAGCTCGGGATTATTTCACAACAATAGAATAAAGAAAGAATGTGCAATTGCTCTGATCTGTTTGGTCCGTATTCATAAGTTTTTGGATATTTTTAATATAGTTCTATAGTGAACTATATTGTATAGAATAATAGATAATGCACTGGTTTACATGAATTATTGAATAACATTTCCTTCATCTGCTTATAGCTTTATCGTCAAACTCTCAAAAATTTGATACTAATATTGTGTCAATTAATTCTGTCTTTTCGCAGTTAAATCAAATCATTAATTTTTTTAGCTAATTTTAGTCTTCATTTTTACCCCTCGATCTACGTTTCTAGTAACATATCTCTTTTCGAACATTTGTGAGTCATTAGAAAGCTCAGACATTAAAATTTCACCGATACTGACTAAGCTTACTAAGCTTTTTGGGAGCTCCTGCAATCACAAAAAAAACTTCTTGAGCAAGACCAGCATTCAATTATGAAATGCTTTGTTAGAAGTAATATTAAAATTTAAAAATCTGCATATTTGTATGATTTTGCATGCATCTAATCATAATGCGCATGTATTTCTTTGTTTTAAATGTAATTTGACTGCTCACTACATTTTCATTCACACTTATCTTTGTCTATCTTAGGTGAGCGATTTGTCGTCATCGCCTAGAACTTTACCTCCTTCTCCCCCAATAAATCGCAATATGATGTCTTTAGTGAAAGAAAAATCGAGAATTCGCAGCACTTGTGGTCAAAAGACATCTACTCCAATAGACGACATAACGACTAACTCTAATCATGATAGTCAAGCTGAACCTGTATATCATAAGGTACACACTTTCAACTAATTTACCGTTTTAATCCCTAAACACTTTTTTCCAAAACTTAGAAATTCTGTTAAAATAGAGGTCTATAATTTTGTTGTTCGTGTTATAAATTTTCTGGATCAGTCTCATTAGGATTTTAGTTTCTTAAAGATAAATTTAGACCAGACCTGTGTGAAGATACTCGTTTTAAGCATTTCAGATTAACTTTATTTAAGGAACACTTAAGCGTTATTTATTCTTTTTAAGAAAATGAATCAGCTGCAGTTTTACAAAAAGTTTTACTTTAATATATTATTACAAAATGTAATATACACTCTTTTGCAAAAGAAAACATGCGAAGCATTTTTAAAAAATATAATTAAATTATCTTGGAATTTACCATTCTGATACCTTTATATCAAGTATGTAAATGCTTAAATTTTCAAGGTCAGTTAAAGTTTACTCTTCTTTCAGAATACACATTTCTACTGCACAACTAACATAGTGAGAAACAGGTAATAACTGCAGATGGTTTATTTATTTATTTCTCGGCGTTGCAGCTCCATGGAAAACAATCAAAAACGGCGTTAAGTCTCTGTCGAAGACTTTATAGTCAATTGGATGACTACAAGCGTGATAGCATTGTCGAAAGGCGTGAAAGTGGCTTGTCATGCTGAGCATTTGGCCTTCATCTACATCCTACAGAAACAGCCGTATATAGATGTAGCAGCAATGGTTGCTACAAGGAATTTATTAGCGCAATGAAAGTTGTAGAAGTTTGTGGTACATGAACTCAAGGCTAGATTAGATGATTCTGTGATAGGTTCGAACTTTCCTACAGCATCATTTGTCTGCTATCCATACTACAGCTTTTTCCATGCTACTCAGGTACCTTCCACCATCTCACAACGGTTGATGGTGGTAGGATCGTGCCTACAGCGATATTTAAACCGTCTGCCTTTATCCCCATAATATCGGCAGAGTCATCTAAGATGATGTTATAGCCGATCATCATGACCACCAGAACGCTGGTATTGTACAGTGGTCAGCGATGAATCCCGTATCAATCTTGTAACAAATAAACAATTATAGGATCCGTATGAGGAGAGGTGGGGTCAGAGGTTCCAATCGACCTTTGTTTTACAGGGTCATAAGGCATACAGTCTTTATCCATGGAGTAACAGTGTAAAAGACTCTCTTACGAAAACCTCTACTAATCCTGCCTGTAGCTTAAACATCTCAAAGATATGTTGATATTCTGGGGCCGGTTAAGTAACTCATCGTGGTACAGCATCTTGTGCCATTTTATATTAAGGTAATGCCAGGCCCCATACGGCTTGCTTATCCTTGAATTGTCTGCATAATGTTTTTGGTCAGCAAGTTCCCCAGATCATCCGACAGTCTATCATATATGCACATAGTAAGCTGCCATCACAAATCTTGAGTAACCATTCATGAAAGTATGGCAGAATGTAATGAGAAAGATAAAATTAGGAATCTTTATCACTCCTTACATCGACATATGCTATCATACATTGATGTCAAAATAGTTTCACCTGTTACTGATTTTAATATTCATTATTCAAATGTTAGTCATTGGTGAATTTGGCTTCAAGTTTTTTATCATATCATTATATGTGTATGAGCTTAATACATTTTTACATGCATTTAAATAAGAATAATCGCTGCCATCGCTTTCTTCATGGTGCTTCAATTTTTATTTATTTATTTGCAAAAGAGTGTATTTAAATCTCTATTACATTCTTTACAATGAAAGAATAAAGATTGTTTAAATGTGATAAAAACGTCGACTTAAACAATTAAAAATACACGTTTTGAATTCAAATATATAAAATAGAAGAACAAATAAATATTTTGTTATTTAACATTAGTCTTTCTTTTTTTTTAATTACCAGCTTACCAATTTTCCCTACATTTTATTTTGTTGAAAAGAAAAAAAGTCTTATGCTTTAACTATTTTAGTACAATTTTCTTTACTTTTATTGTTGCAAGTGCTATATAACGATAATATTACATATTTGATTTTCCTTTCAGGATAATCTTGGCATAAATGAAGAAGAAGAAGAAGCTGATATCGATGAAATAGCTCATCGACTGATGAATGGGGACCACACAGTTTCTCCTTCGAAACTGAACGATGAGTCCCTGGATCATCTCTCGAAAGTCAAAGAAAGTATGAAATTCCGCTTAGATTTCGGAGACCAGTTTTCTAAAAAAGAATTAGATAAAGGGGAAAGCACTTTTGAAACTCCCGATGTTTCTTTTGGCAAATCTTCCCCTTGTGGCAATTCTGATGTCTCAACCCCAAATTCTGAGGCAGCAATCGAATGCAGTGTATGCCTCAGGGTGAAATCTAAGCTAGCAGCAGCCAAAGATGAAATCCGTAAGCTGAAAGAAGAACTGAAAGAAGCATACGCGAATTTCGACAACTTAGAAATGCGCTCTTACAAACTCGCCCAAGACATGAAAGTTAAGGAAGAGAATTATAGCTCCCAGATAGCTTTAATGACTGCCAAAATCGATGACTTGACTTCCAAGTTCAGTCTTGCGGAAAAGAATTACCGACAGTTAAAACAAAAAACAATGAAGAGCGATGGCAAAGAAAGGAAAAGAAGTTCCTTAAAGAATAAAGAAGGTTTGACCTTAACGAAAGAATATGAGCTTAAGCTGTGTGACTTAGAAAAGAAGATCGCTAACATCGAAAACACAATTCTCAAAGAATCAACAGCAAGCAATAACTCGAGCAAACAATCGATGCAAGAAGCCATTACTTCATCGGAATCTATTGATAACGGTGCTTCAGCAGAATCTCCATCCAGTAATACTAAAGGTTTATTTTCGAGATTGCAATCTCTGGGATCTAAAGTGCAAAATGTTAATAATTTAGTTTCGGAAAATAACCATTCCAGTAAAGAAATTAATAGTCCCGAGATTCGGTTAGAAGTCAGAGACAATGTAGAACCCAATATTATCGATGAGGCATCGGACGATTATTGGGCTGTTTCGCTTGATAAAAGCTTGAAAAGTCTGAATAAATATCTAGAAGGTCACCCAGCCAACTTGTCCGAATGCCAAAGTGTATTCATTCGAAAAATGAACAAAATTCTTAAATGGCTGAAAACTTCTTTAGATAATATCTGTAAACAAGGATCTCGAGAAAATAATTTAGCGAACGAGAAAAATTTACTCGTTCAGAATATAATTGATTTATTAACTTCCTTGTGTATAGAAACTCCAAAGGACACAGAGGGGCCAAAGCAAGCGAGAACATGTTATGCTCTGTTAATGGCATTTGAATCGATGAGGCTCTTAGAAAGGGTTGATTGTGTTGACAGTATTGATTCCTTAGTCAAATTTGATATCACAGAATGTGCTTTTAAAGTCATAATCAAAACTCTTTGTTTAGTGTTTGCCGAATATGAAAACACAGAAATTTCAACTGTATTGCAGTTGATTTCTCGGATTCCTCAAATCCGCTTCTTTTGTCCTATGGTAAACAAACTTCTTCCTCAAAGTCAAGAAGAGGATGAACAGTTTTCCACTGTATCAGAACGGTTACAGTTATTAAATGACCAAAGATCCTTTATTTTAACTTCATTGGAAGAAGCTAAAAAAGTCAGACATCAATCTTTGTGTAACACACTTATTGAAGTACCTGTGAAAGATGTTAATATAAGCAAGCCCGAGACGGTAAACTCTATAGAACAATACATCACATCAGTTGCTTTAGATATTCACCAGATAGCTGAACTGCAGTTGTCGGAATGCAGAACCAGTCTTCTTTCTTATTACAGGAAGAACAGGGCAAAATTCAGTTATGGTGCCTTGAAGCCAATAAAGCAATAAAAAACAGTTTTAAAGCATTTATGAAAGAACTGAAAGAAGAATGTCCTATGGTGCATGAAAGTACAATATCCCTGTTCGATCTTAGCGATGCCACGCGTCAGGAAATCACTTCTTGTGTGACAGAACTTTCTTTCATTTGTGTTTCCTATACACTTTTAAATATGTTGTTGTCTGATGCAATACCTGGGGAGTTTGTAGTAGAGAACATCTCCACCAAATCCCTTCCAAGTCCAAACTATATTGACACTATGTGGGAAAAGTTTGAAAGCAGCAAATCGAACTTTTTGTCTAATCCTGGCTTTTTCGAATGCTTGCAGTGTACATTACTTAACAATCTCCTATCTGGTCCAAGCCAAAACATTAACTGGGTCGATTACATTGAAAAATACAATGTATACAATCCCAGAAAAAGCGATAGGTTAAACTTTTTAATAAAATACAGGGGGTCGAATGTAAGTTCCACTTGCAACAACTGTGATAAGTTTTCCACATCTTCCACTGGTAATTCGAAAGATGCATGCAATAATGTGACGTGTACTGAATGTGAAAAATGGATAAAGAAATTTTGTACCTCAGAGAAACAACACGAACTGGAACGGCAGGCCCTAGAATCAAAATACACAAGAGAACTGCAACAGTTAGAAGAATGCTTGACTAAAAGTGTAAGTAAATTTTTAGCTTGTAACTAATTTTGAGTAATGTGTTGAATAATAGTGAATTATCTAATTAAAACTATAGGTTTGTATAAAGAAAAATAATTTATTTGGCTTAAAGAAATAGAAGTTGATTTATTGATTAGCTAATATAATTTACTTTTGATCTAATAAATTAAATTATCAAAAACTTAACTCTTGAAATGAAAAATAATAAATATTTTAGCAACCTGTTGACACTGATTTTTATTGAATAGTTAAAAAAAAAAAGATTATATATTTTTTTTCTGCGAACAAATTATTATATTGGCAATACTATTTAAATGTCAAGGTATCCGACTACCCTAAAATAATGATTTTTTTTTCAAACATTGACAAAATTTTATGACTTTATTTTATAGGCCATCTTATTAGCTTAATAACAATACCAAGTTTTTTATTTTCCCTCCACTAGAATAAAAACTACAGGTGTTTTAGTAAAAGCAGATGCCATAACTTTTTACACAAGGTGTCAAACTTTAAAATGCGTTTTACTCGAAATGTGCTTTTTTTCGAACAACTCAAACGGATACAGCGATAGCTCAAAATGTTTTGAAAATAGTTAGCTGAAATTTTTTGCTTATGTTCTGCATAACAGTAGAAGTGTTTTGATCTTCAGATTTATCAATCACTGTTTTATTTCAAAATTTGCAGTCCTTTATGTGAATATAGTCAATGTTTTTTAAGAAATTTCGTATAATCACTAAGATAAAGTGCTCTAGTTTTTGTAAAAATTAAAATATTTCTTATCGTGAAGATCACTTCAAACAGGAATAACAAAGTAACACATCAAAATTGAAAATTTGAGAATTTGTTCATAAAATCTTTGTACAGAGCGGGCCCGTTTATGTAATTTTTTGTACATTTTTACTAGTTTTCTCCCATTTTATTAATAATATTTTTTTTTTCCTTTTATCAATTTTAGAATTTTTTCCTTAAAATATACTAAATAAATATAAAATCAAAAAAACCCACATCTCAATTTTTCAAAAAAGTTGTCGCAAGTAGTCGGATACCTTCACAACTGACTAAATTACTAAAAAAATTTTGAATTCATGTTATACTTATTTCTTCTTGATGCAAATGGAACCATGGTAGCCTAATGGTTATGGTCAAAAACTCGAGGCCGGTGTGTTATGTGTTCGAATCTTAGTACCACTGTAAACCTGCTGTGTAAATGGGGTTGATGCACGTTAAACCTGTTGAGGCTTGATGTCCTCCCATTGATGGGGAGGTTTGGAGTGGGGAAGCAGTCTTAGGTGTCTTAACCGTCACTTAACTGGAGAAAATGCAAGGTGAAGAAAATTGTGTGGTCAGTCGCCAATTGCCCTCTTGTTGCTTTATAAAGCGATGCTGTTAAGGTATCTGACTACGTTCGGAACCGTGATTTTAAAAAAGCGTATAAATGGATAATTTTCATGAAATGTGGTGTCACTTAGATTAGAATACATGTATAAAATTGTTTTAAGGACGACAAAAAAAATTATTTAAATACAATGTTTGGACAAAAAATGAACTTAGAATAATTTTTTTTAAAAATGTTCTTTTTATAAAAAATGCTTCTAAAATAATAATATTTTGTGTGTGTGTGTTATAAAAAAGTAAAGACTTCTCCAGAGAGTCTGAACTAGGATTTTTAAAAAATTCACATTATTTTCAGAGTACCACCAATTGAAATAACTATCGGCGTTTTTTCTTTAAAAATTACTCTCCTCTGTTGTCGTAAAACATGGATAAACCCACTTCTAAGTTATATATTTCAAAAAAATTCTAGTTGAGCCTCTGTACAGAGGTCTGAGTTATATAAAGGCAAAATATTATAATAATAGAAGCATTTTTCACAAAAGGAGAATATCTTGAAAATGGGTCATTCATTCTATGTTCATTTTTTGTCAAAATATTGTACTTAAATAATTTTTTATTGTAATAATATTCATAAAACAATTTTGTATACATTTTCTAATCTAAGTGACACTAAATATCATAAATATTATCCATTTGTACGCTTTTGCAAAATCACGGTTCCGAACGTAGTCGGATACCTTAAGACGCGGACACTCACTCTAGATTCAAATATTAAAAGTCGTCGTTTTGTTCGTTACAAATCTATGAATTAATTTTTTTGTAAAAAAGTCAGATTTTTGTCGAAAAAGAAAAAAAAATTTTTTTTAATTTTATTTATTTGCTTACATTTTCTTTCAGATTATTTAAAGTGACTTAAAAATAGAGCGAATAGTTTTCGTAATATAATAATAAAAAATATATTTGTAATACACAAGCTTATAGTAAAATTCAAAATAAATGCTGTTATTGATTAAAATAAAGTTCGAGATGTGTGTTTTAGTAAAAGGTATCTGAAAGAATAAAAGGTTTCGCTTAAAGATCCAAAAGTTATTGTTAATGATAACGGAATGTTCATCGGGATAAAACCAGTATCCGTGGATTGGGGAAACCCTCCGAATTTGTTTCTAGTCCGATCAGCCGCATGTGCATTATTGATCGCAGTGGTTTATTACACTGACTTCATTCGTAAAGATGTGGATGTCACAGCAAAAGATGCAGTGCGTACTTTGGTTAACGGAATTTAAATCAGTCACGCGTGTACAGCGACGTGTTCGAATAGAATGGAAGGTCGTTCAAAGGTCGTGAATCAAACACACAATTAACAGTGTCTTCTATCACGAAAACCTAAGGATACTTGCGTTTGAGGTTCCAAAGTTCTCGTCTCTTTTATAGTTCTTTCTCATCGGTGGATAGATTTAAATTTCGGAGGATCGACATTTCAATTCTATTCGAACACGTCACTGTACACGTGTGACTGATTTAAATACCGTTAACCAAAGTACGCACTGCACCTTTTGCTGTGGCGTCCACATCGTTACTAATGAAGTCAGTGTAACAAGTGTATCGTGTGCAATTACCGAATAGTGCGCGTACGTGTGGCCGATCGGACTAGACTCAAAAAATCTGGGAGGGGTTTCCAATCCACAGATGAACAGTTTATTACATTCTGATGGGTAGATCCGAAAGAATAAGCCCTAACTCTTTTGGATACTTTAATCCCGGACACCCTGTATTTTGTTATGAAATATTTTATTATATCCAATCTTAACAAAGCTTTTCTGATACGATTTTGTAAAATTTAAGTACTTGTGTATAGAAATACTAAACAAGACAATATTTTCTAAGATACTTGCTTTTATCAGTTTTTAATTTATTTTCTGTTCTTTTAATTTCATAATTTTGAAGTATTTCTTTGCCCTTGATCAGTGAATAACTAATTCTAACAAATGTGTTAAACATTTAAGTAATTGATTCTTTTTTAAAAAAATTCGCAAAAGGAAATTGTTTTATATTTTAAAATAATTTGCTAAGTTCTATATATTTGGAACTTATTTCACCTTTTAAAATTTTAACAAATACAGTTTAAATTCATCACTTAACTTTTCTAATAGTTTTAATCTTTTTTTCAAGATCTACTATTTTATTTTCAAAGATACATCAGCAATGAAAGAAAATGTTTCATGTTATTATAGAGGCGATCATTGGACTGAAATAATAGACCTAGTGATGAATTTAAAGGAATTTTCTTAAGAAAAATCAGAAAACACATACAAAAAACTTGAATAGGAAATTATTTTCTAAATTTTTCATATCCTCTGTCTTCAAAAAATTATTTTCAAAATTAAATCAAACACTTGCAAAAAAAAAATCTTTATGTAAAGTATTTTTATATTATTTTGCATTGTAAGTATAGTATTTTTTATCACTTTTAAACATGATTCGTTAATATGATCATGTTTTTAAATATGAAACGTTAATATTTTAAATATACCATTAATTAGTTGAAAGAATTAACGTGTAATAACGCATCGTGTGTGCCACCATTATAAAAATCAAAAAAAGTCATCATATTAATGAATTACAAGTTATTTAGTGTTTGAATAATTATTTAAATCAATTGATTGGTGAAATTTTTTTAAAACTTAGAGTAGCAAAAAAAGTACTAGTTTATATAGCTAGAATATTTTGCAGAAAATTAACGTAATTTTCTTATACCTAATAAAATAAGTGTTGTTAAAAATGAAATTGGGAAAATAAAACAACATACATGCATTATATCCTTTTTAATTTTTATAATTGAGTAAATAACTTTTTTTTTAATTTTTAATTTCAAGATGTTTTGATTCGAATTTAAATGAAAATCATATCATTTTTTCATTTACATCTATATAATGAACTTTTAAAGACTTTATGATGTTATTTTGTAAAAAATAAATCTTATCTATTCGATGTTTTCCTCATTGTTTCAAATATAAAAATAATTCATTGGTAAGGGATTTTGTTCATAAAAAGTTGTATGAAAAGATAAATGAACTAATTTTTACAAAACACAAATTTTATTTTTTGTTAATATTCTTTCTAAATGAATAATGTTTATATTTTGAGAATAACATCAAAATATATTTGATTTTGATTCTAAAATCCAAATCTAAATTTGTCTGTGATACTGGAAGATTTATTTTGCAATCATCTTTTTCTTTTACACCCTGATCTAACTGGTATTTATTGTAATCTACGTATTTAGTTATATTATTTTTTCTCTAATGGGCTGCATGTTGGCAATCAAGCCTTTGTAGACACGGCAAGTACCCAACTGTGAGAGCCACTTCATGATGGCATTATCTAGTAGTGGCTCTCGCTACCAAATTTGGACGCTTGAATTCATTTTACTTTAATTTTGCCGAGAGTACCACAGCCAAATAGATACTTTCAAAGGATTTTTTTTTTTGACACATAATCATATGGCATGCGTGCCCACACTTTTCGCATCCAGAAAATCTATCGACTCCAGTCGGGATTGAACCCGCAACCTTTGGACTTACAGTTGAGAATAATTGGCCACCCCCGGCTTAGAGGAAGCCAGGGGTGGCCAACCCAAATGACCTTGCGAGCCACTTCGAAAAAACATTATAACTTCGCGGGCCGCACATAAAAATATGTACCTTTATATCAGATTTGGAAAAAAAAACATTTATTGGAGTGGAAATTTAAAACAGAATGAATTATTATTGTTGTTTTCATTATTTTTCATGTATACAGACATACATAATATAATAATGCAATTTTCTTGAAAATAACGGTGTTCCTTTTGAATTGATCTTTCGTTATTCATTGTTGAAATTTTATTGTGTTGTTATTCTCAAACGATTAAGTATATACATTGTCCTTTATCTTAACCATCCTGAATATTTTTTTTAAACTTTAAAAAACATCTCTGAATGCCTCTTGCTTTTTGGGTACTCCAAACAGAAAAGAAGTTGGAGAAATGAAAGTCGCACACACAGAGAATCATGTACCATCCATAGTAAAGGATATGCATGATGCAATTCGGAATTTATTAAAAAAAGTAATTTATTATAGTAAAATCAAATGTAACTGTTTGATAAAATATAAATCTATTTTAATCTAAAGGACATTTCTATTATCAAAAAGGATTTATTTTAAAACAAGAACAGGTAACAGGCAAATGCATTGTAGATTTATATAAAATTCCCCTCAAATAAATTTCCAAATGAAAGAACTTTAAAAACCTGATATTTAAAAATTTTTTTAAAGAATTGGCAGGCCGCAACTTACGTACTGGTGGGCCGCGTGTTGGACACCCCTGCTCTAAGCCACCGAGCTAACTCGTAATTATTATTTGTCGTTATGAATATTATCTCTTTTAATTAAGACTTATTCAGGTTATATCAATCAGCCTCAGAAAAGTTTGCGGAATGTCCTTCCTTCTTTCACTTTTTATATTTTACTTTTTTAGGGTTGTATTAGGAGCAGTATGAGTTGCTGTTCACTTTTTACCCAAATGTCTGTATAATATAACTTTTCATTAAAATATAAGCTCGAATGGTACAACATTATGCATTAGGAGAGAAAATTATATGTTTTGAATTTCGATTTAAAGTTTCATTTCTGTTTGTTTCGATTCTTAGACAATATTATTTATTTATAAAATGCCTGGCCATTGATCACCAGGATATTAGGCAACGCGAGCTCTCCAATATTTCTTCACAATACTGTCCAAACTCTTAAGTGCACAACATGAGAGCGTCCATCAAGATTAGAAGCGTCCATGACTTGTCCAGAAGCACACAAACACAAAAGGGGGAGTCAGTCAGATAAAAACGATACAAATGAGCACAAAAGCAGCCATGTCCAGTCAATAATCTAAACTCAGTCACAGCAGCTGCACGAGGAGAGTCTAAGACACAGTTAGATTTTATTATCACCGTCCATGATTTATTTTTGACAGCACTGGCAGCAGCATCTCGAAATCATTTTTTATAAATCCTATTTGTAGAGAGCGGCAGTCACTTTAGCAGATTTAGAGTGCACCACGAGGAGGCCTGCTATGTTACATCCCTTCTAAGACAATATAGGTGGCTATAATCGATATCAGAAACATATACAAATATCCTCATCGAATTAATTTTTATTTTGGGTTTATTACAATGATTCATAAGAATGATAGATATATATTTTCGAAAAATTTTCGTGGTTTAGTTTCTCTTAAAGAGAAAAAATAAAGTAAGACTTTTAGAAAGAATATGTGTATATTTTCCCCACAATTCTTACATGTAGTTTTTTATTATTCTTAAAATAATTTTTTCTTTAATTCTTACATACAATGAACAGATGTTTTATAATAATATTAACTGCGGCTCTTAAACTATAATGAACTTAATGTCCCTTTTTAGAACAAAGTGCACGAGCAAGAAATGCTTCGAAAAGAAAATGAATTGGAATCCACTACGGTACAACTACAACGTTTAAAAGTAAGAGTTTTTTAACTAATGGTGAAGGGATTTAAATTTCCAGTGTAATTTATTAATTTTAAACAATGAAATATTTGTAAATAAACTCTACTAATAACTGTCTTTTAATTATTTACTAGCATTCAAAAACTTTTATGTACATTTGTTCAGATTTCTCTTGCATCTAATTTATTTTTGTATTTGAAACAATGACATTCACAAAATTATCTTAAAGTTAATTACTTTGTGGTAAAATAAACTTTCGTTCCAAAAACGTTTTTTAAAACTGCAATCCATTCTGCTATTAAGCAACATGTTTCTAAAGAATTTGATATATTTCAGTCTGATATCTTTTAAGAAGGCTAAATTGAATTGAAAATCTGTGCATCTGGTTAAGCCAATAAAACAACAAATAAAGGTAGTTTTCTCAAAAATAAATGCGTGCATGGGTCTTGTTTGCTTGATAAATGTATGCATAAAACTCGTCATGTAGTAGACAACTATATCATGGGGGAAGATAATGATTACTATCGTAAAATTATTTTCAAGATTGAAATCTGTGGAATACACTGCAATTCATTTTAAGTAGTTATATCCAAGTACAAAAAAAATGTGGAGTTTCATCTTCGGGAAAAAAAAAGCTAATGTCATAATTAAATCCTTCTAAATTTCACAATCCGCATACATTGAACAAAACGCCGAATCTAAATTCATACATCTCATAATAAGAAAGACATGATTTATTGCTACAAACGGTAGCTTTCCATTTCTTCAAGTCAGCTTCTTACCTTTGTGTAGTGTGTATGTATGTACAATGGTACATTTGGGTGTCTTTTCTTCAGAGGATACATGCTGAAAAAGATGTAACTAAATTAGAAGGCCGAGATTGTGTCAAGCTTTAAATTACTGATATATAAATAAGTAGCATATTTACATATTTATTTAAATTTGAAATTAATGAAAAAAGAAAATTTCTTAATTAAAAAGTTTTAATTATTAGAAAAAATATATATGAAGAAAAACAACAAAGATTTATATTTACAGAAATGTATTTAAAATAATCCATTATATATGAATTTATTTATTAAAAAGTTTGTGCAATTTTTTCTATATGATATTAAAGACACTGTGTGTGTGGGGATCTTGAATCCTTCACTGTCTCCTACAGTTATCATGAAGAATCTTTCTTTATTGGGAGGTGTATATTAAAGCATCTGTATAGTTCTTTTTTATGTCACGATTATCATTTCGCTCTTCTTCGCCTTCCTCATTGTTTTACAAGGTATATTTATTTATAACTCACATTTTCAACAACTGTTGAAATAAAAAAATTAATATCCTCGGTAGTGTGTCATCAGTACACAAGTTTTCAAAATATTTTGATTTCTAAATATTTTTGTATTTGAATACTACCACTGATTTTGACAAGTTCAAACAATTCATTTTCATAAGCATCATTTTTATTGAGTATACTCGAAATTGGATTTTCAAAGCTTCTTTTAAAACCAACGCTGAACCCAACTTCGTAATACAGACTGTGAACAGTCTTTGTTATCCGCTGAACGATGTTCGATACATTAGACATTCATCATTCAATACATTGTCCGAACACTGTTTTTGCAAGCAGCTTGATAAAGAACATGTCGGAAAACAATTTTTCTGTATTCAACCTTGAAGCTCCATATAATAGCTTAATACAGAGACCATTATAGTTATGTTACAGTAGATGGGGAAAAGACTAATTTCACTGATTTCAATCTTGCATCTGGTGGATGAACTGGTGAATGGTCAAGAAATAACAGAATTTTCCTACTTTATCTAGGCATAGTTTCATAAAGAGCAATAAGCAATTCTGATATGTTTTGCATCATCCATGACTTTATATTGTGATACCAGTGGACTGATAAAGTTTTTTTATTGACATGTTAAAGCATCAATTTTTCGTCCTTTCCAGTTTCCAAAGTGGTTGCTCAAACTCTTCTCCCATGTACAAACAAAGTAGCGCAGTGAGATGTTTTTTGGAGCTTTTACCACCAGAACACCTTTCTCTTTTGAAGCATACTTTTATTGAGAAAATTTCGATCAAATAATCCAGTTTTGTCTGGATTGTTGGTGTTGTCAGTCTCATATCTTTCACAAATTACATTCAGTATTTTTCATCCATCATATGTTGCGTATCTTCTGAATTATCTTCGTCATAGGTAGTCATAAAAATAATGCTTTTTTTATGTCTTTCTTTGAATCTGTCAAACTAATCATTCGATGCTTTGAAGTCCTGTAATCCCAGAATTTTAGAAATTTATTTTGCCTTTTTTGTAATAATATTCCTCATACTGGAATATTTCTTGCTCTTACGGAACAAAACCAATTTCTCTTAGAATGTTTATTTAAATTAATAATCCATTGTATTTTTATTTCTTCTTTATTCTTTACTCGGTTTTATTGAATCGGTTTTTCTGCTCTAAATCTGTTAAATTAAGATTTTCACAAAAAATTTCTGCTTAATGAATTAGCATAAATTTTTACTTTAAAATTAACCTTTTCCTTTTTGACATCATGCAATAAATTCATGCCGTATTGTTTCCTTTACTAATAAACTTTTTGTGCAAGAGTTCTTCATAAATTTTCAATAATATTTAAGTCTGGTGACTTTAATGACTAGGGTAAAGTGCTTATATTTTGCTTTTAAAACCATGCCTTTATCATAGATGCTCTTACATTGTTGTTGAAATATTCCTCCAAGACCAGACAAAATTTTTCCTCTTTTAAAATGTATCTTTATAACACTAATTTATAATTAATTTTTTTATATTTTTGCTTATAAATTCAAATGTATACTGTTCTTATTCAGCCCAATTACTATCCAAATCATTATTTTTGCTCTCCCATTTTGTATTTCACATAATTTTCCCCCCTCTATCAGGTTATGCCCGCAATTGTTAGTCATTTGGGTCATCTTAAATTGGAAGCATTTTTCATCGCTGAATATAATATTTTTTTTTCAGATTTGTTGTTTCTTTTATGTTTTTCTCCCAAAACACTTTTGCCTTTCTCTGAAGTTTAAGGTTTACGTTTAATTTTGTTGTGCCGAAGAGAAGAGGGGAGTGGTTTAAAAGCTTTTCGTTAGTTGCAATATTATTTTTTAAGTCCCTCTCTCCACTCAGTGAATTTTGAACACCTATTGTAACGTGTGGAATCAATTAACATACTTTTTTCTTCTTCTTTCCAAACACTGCCACCTGCCAAGGCTATCTCAGCCAGCTTACACCATCTTAATCTATTCGATGCTATATTCTTCCATCGGTTAACCCTCAAGTCCTTCAACGACTTTTCTACCTGATCCATCCACTTTGTTCTCGGACTTCCTCTTTTCCTTTTTCCCTTCGGAGTTTAGAAAGTTATTTTCTCAACAGAATTTCCATTCCTAAATCGAAAAATACATGTCCCAGCCGCCTTATTTAGGAAGCCTTGATCACTTTGGCTATGCTGGGTTCTCTGGATTTCGATTGAAGTTCTCCAGATTCCGTTTTCTCTAACTGCAACAAAGATTTTCCTTAAGATTTTTCTCTCCAAAGTCATCAGTATCTCTTCGTTTTCTTTGTTAATTGTCCAGCATTCGCTGCCTCATAAAGCAATGGGTCTTACTAGAGTCTTGTATAACTGTACTTTTTGTTTTGCTGCTTAAGGTATCCGACTACGTTCGGAACCATGATTTTAAAAAAGCACATAAATGGATACATTTCATGATATTTAGTGTCACTTAGATTAGAATTCATGTATAAAATTGTTTTAAGGACATTTTGACAAAAGAAATTATTTAAATACAATATTTTGGCAAAGAATTAACTTAGTATAACCTTTTTTCAAAATGTTCTCCCTTTGTGAAAGATGCTTCTATTATAATAATATTTTGCCTGTATATAGCTCAGACCTCTGTACAAAAGCTCAACTATGATTTTTGAAAAATTCGCATTATTTTCAGAGTTACAACCAATTCAAATAACTATTGGAGTTTTTTTTTTGCCCTTAAAATTTCTCCACTCTGTTGTCGTAGAACATGGATAAACCCACTTCTAAGTTATATATTTCAAAAATTCTAGTTCTAGTTCTAGTTTCACAAAGGAGAATATTTTGAAAATGGGTTCATTCTATGTTCATTTTTTGTCAAAATATTGTACTTAAATAATTTTTTATTGTAATACTGTTCTTAAAACAATTTTATATACATTTTCTAATCTAAGTGACTGAATATCATAAATATTATCCATTTATACGCTTTTGCAAAATCACGGTTCCGAACGTAGTCGGATACCTTAAGTATTTAGTTTTAAACTGGTTTCGCAATCCGTGATAACATCTATTAACCATCTTGATTCTATTTTTGATTTCAATTTTTTGTCATCACTATTATTTACAATTGAGCTTAAGTAATTAAATTGAGTCACTTGTTAAAACTCATGTCCATTAATTTTCAGCTGTTGTAGATTTGAGCTTCTGTTTGTTACTGCGATGAATTTGGTTTTTTCTTCGTTGACCATCAATCCTATGTTTTTCGCTACTGTCTCGAGTGTACTGAAAGTCTCAATTATAGCTGCCTTATTTCTTCCCATGATATCAATATCATCCGCAAATGCTTGAAGTTGTACTGATTTAACAAAAATTGTTTTTCCAGTTTGTATACCAGGTCTCTAATTGCCTTCGCTAGTGCTATATTAAACAGATCAGATGACACGACAGGAGTCTCCTTGTTTCAGTCCCTTTTCAGTATAGAATGCATCCGATAATTCTGATCCCAACTTTACTCTACATTTTACTCACATCACTTTTTGCAATATATTTTTATTATAGTACCTGAAATAAGTACAAATATCATTAAAAATAATAACAAATTACCTAATAGCTAATGCACTTGAAAAAAAATCAGTGGACTGGATTTTTCCGCACGGTTCCAATTGCAGTTTTGCGGAAAATATTCTTTGGACTTAAAAATCAAACATCCGGGGGGGAAGGGGGAGTGGATACATATTATGAAAGATGCGTTAAAGCAGGAGTACTACAACCTTTTTTCTGCTGGACCGCATACAATATGTCAGCTATTCCATGTGGGCCGCATACATAGTTAGTTATTTCACGCGGACCGCAACATGAGGATAAATGAGGGAAGGGGGAAGCTTTAAGATCAAGATAACATAGGAAATTTAAAATGTGGAAAATTAATCACAATATTATAACTCCTTTTTTGCCTTTTTTAATTATTATATTTTTTTATTTTTGTCACTAACACACTAAATTAGAAATATTTAAGAAACACTCCTTCACAGTTTCTGCATCAGTCAACGGTTTCATATGATTACCAATAATATAACAAACTTCATAGAATGTCTTTGTTACCACTGTGATATTACCACTGACACAAAACACTTTGTTGCTGTTGCAAAGATTACTCAAGAAACCTATTTATCACCTCTTGAAAGAGATCTGAAAGGAAAAGTGTCATTGCGTGATTCCCGATATTTTTTAAATACAGCACTTTCATGACAAATTAAACAATTATTGATCCATGTTTGTTTTTCACTGTAAAATAGTCAACCTCCAAATCGTCTTGATATGATATATTTTCTTCGAATATTTTTCACTTGCAAGATATGAAAGATAGTTAAAAATTAGTTCCACCTATAAAATTTCGCTACACCACTGTTGTCTGTTATCACTAATGGTAACCGTTCCAAATAGAAAAAGGATATCAATTCGTAACCGTATGACACCGACAGCAAAAAGCAAAATTGATACATTTGGTTTCTTCACAAAGAATCTCCCACCAAATTTTTAATACAATGTTCTTAAATAAGTAAATTTCTCAAAGCAACGGGCTATGACCGGGCCGCTTAAAAAGGCTCGGTGGGCCGCAGGTTGAGTATCGCTGCGTTAGAGTGTATGTAAACTTAATGTTGTAATATTTGAAGTGGTAATTAATAATTTGTTCTTTGAATATAGTGAATATATCTTTTGTCTCCACACTGTACATGAGTCCAAAATGCATACCAACAATGCATGTTGCTGTGTATGAATATATGTACAGTATTAAATATGAAAAAGACTTGATATCGAAAATAACTTGCTATGCGTTTTTAGAGATAAAATTCAAGAAAAACTCTGTATAATTTGTATTTTAAATTTTATGCACAAATTAATTTTAGACAAGTAATTGGAAGCATATACATACTCACCCTGTCAATAATTATTGCATTGTTTCTCTCATTGGCTCATTACATTTTATTTGAAAACTATAGCTCTTTTAAATTTCCTCTATTTTTATCTGTATTAATTTAATTAAAATAATATATAACAGTTTGTTGTAACAAACATGCCTCTTATCTTATAAAAAAATTATTAGTCAAATAAAATTTCGTCTAAAATTTTGATGAATCAAAATAAAACTGATAACAAAAACTAAATGTTTTTTGATGGATTTATTATTTTCATTAATGTGCAAACAGGAATTTTTAAATAAAAAAAAAAATCTAAAACAGAATTAAATTAATGGAATTTTTAAAATTATTGCCTTTGTATAGCAATAGTTGTCATTTTTATCACATAAGCAAGCATTTAAAAAATTTTGTTTTCTAAAATATTAAACTTTCTGTTCAGAAAGATTTGTTAATGATTTTTCCATTAATTAGATTTTAAAGATGTTTTTTAAAGAACTGAAATCTATATCAATGAATTTCAGATAATAAAATACCTTCATTCATTCTTTTTTCCCTTTCATTTCTATACAATTATTATTTACATGTCATTACAAAAATCTTTACATCAAATAAATTTGAGAAATCGCGCTTAACATTTATTTTAAAATTAACTCTTTTATAATTTTTTTTCATTTTTAAACTAGTAACTTTATGTATTTTTCTTCCTTTTTAATTCAGAATGAATATGAAGAACAAATACAAACCCTTAAAGACCTCTATGAGCAAAAATTGCAGTTTGATTCTGATCAAATCCATGAGGACAGCATACGTGAAACGTATAAAAATGAGATAGAAGACCTCAAAGTAAGTAATGTTTTCCGTATATAATAAAGGTAATGAAGTAAAACAAATCAGTCAAATTTTGTTTGTGTTTAATTATATTTTGACAGTAAATATAAACATTTTTATCCGTTAATACTAAATTTTGTTTCCATTTGTAAGTGATTATGGAATTTTATACTTATCTGAAGAAATATGAAAAAAATCAACTTTGGGAACATTTATTTTGATTGCTACCATACCATTGCTACCTTATTAAGAATTTTTTAATGTCTGGTATTAGAAAAAATGTTAGTTATTAATTGGTGGTTCAATATTACGAAAATCATGGTGGTTAAAAATTTCTTTTACGAAAATGCGTTAATGGCGATACAAACGACAGTAAGATAGCAAAGCTTCAAAGCTTTCTTTTTCTTCTTTTTCTCTCTTCATTTTGACCGCAGCCGTTCTGAAAAAAAAAATTTAACTGGTGAGAGATTTTAAAAAGTAGATTTTAAAAAGTTAAAGAAGAGCACCTGTATATTTCAGGAAATAAAATTATCAACTTGTAGTGGCGCCCATCTAGAGGATGGAACCCGCGACCTTCTGATTCGTAGCCAAATAACATACCACTAGACAAAAGTGATCACCTCTGTCCAGAAGCTGTTATTGGCTTATATAGATACCACAACCCCCACCAGTGAGTCGGTGGATAGGCGAACGAACAATATATTTGTTATGGCGAGTGTGTGAGTTGTTCCTTCAAGTGAGTCTGACGACTTTTGATTGCTGCGTCAAGTATGTCTTCTGGCTTTGGTTGCTGCGTCAAGTGAGTCTGACGACTTTCGATTGCTGCATAAAGTGTGTCTGCTATCTTTGGTTGCTACGTCGTGTGGATCTGACGACTTTTGATTGCTCTTGTGGCGGGTAGATGGTGTCACGACAGCTGCGCAAAGGTTATGTTTTTCTTTGTTCATCCAGGGTCACCAATGGAGTGGCGCAATCCGGATGACAGAATCCGCAACCTTCGGTTCCGTAAGTACGTAACATACCACTAGACAAAAGTGATCTCCTCTGTCCATAGTCTGTTACTGGCTTATATAGGTACCGCTACAAACAATAGATTTCTCGAACTGCGATTTTCGAATTTGTGAATAAAGAAATTATTTCTCTTCAAAAACATTTATCAGCATGTGAAATGGTGGAATTTAATTGTTGTATTATTTTTAGACTTTATTTAAAACAGTTAATTTTTAGCATATATACTTACTTTCATTTCAATATTGCAGGAAATGTTCAAGAAAGGGCTTGTGGCCATTGAAAATTCTCATTACCGGATAACGACGGAAATGGAAAAGAAACATAAAGACGAAATATCTATTCTACAAGCTGAAAAAGAAAAGGCTTTGGAACTGGAAGCACAAGCAACTATAACAGGTAAATAGTGTCATTTAACTTGTTTCGGCTCATTTTTAAATGAAAGAAAATTTATGTCAGGATGTTTACCAAAATAAAATGTAATTTTTTTTAATCGATTGTTTTTATAATTCTCAATGTAATTAAGTTACACATAGTAATCATCAAAAAAAGTAATTTAAGTAAGTATTACTTATTATAAATATTGCAGTGTTATGCCATCTGTATTATTGGAAAAAGATAAAGTTTTTATGAAAATGTATCTTTTATCTACTTGTTCATCTCTTCAAAGTCAATTTTTTTTTTGTCAAAGTCAAGAGCAGATTCCTGCAAATCAAGTTGCGATAGGACACACACACACACATATATGTGTGTTTTTCGAATGTGATTGTTGGATGTTATCTCTTGTTTGTAGATAATAAGCTTATATATATATATATATACCAGCTGTTCTTTTCTTTTACTAAATTAGCAAAATGTAATCATTTTAAATCAAATGTAATTGTATGTATGTCATTTTTCTTGAAAATACAATAATATTTTCGTCTTGTGATAAATATCGATCGACCATGGCAAGAATATCCCTGTCCCTGCTTTTTCCATGAACGTAAGGAGAAACGAATAATACTCTATTTCATCTGCCAATTAAGATACCTAATCTGCTAGTGACTGTTCATTCCCTCAGTTTGAAGAGTTTCTACGAAAAGTGATGGACTGCATTCTAGTACGAAGTACAATTAACAATACCTTGCACCAGTTTAGTAAATTGATACGATATTCCATACTTACCAAAAATGAGATAGTAAAAACGTCTACTTTCATGTGAAATCGATATAGCCGAAGCTCTTCTCGTGGTGTAAATTAATATGTGTAACTTCCATACTTCATTTACTTTAAACTCATTATAAAGACATAAATTCCTGTGAAGAAATAGAAACTTCTCAAATTTTTTCAAAATCTTCACTTTTTTTATAAACGATTTGATGAAAGACGTGAGATCTTCCAAAATGATTGATCCAGGACGCTTGGAGGGACCCAAATGGCCGGGGCCCAGGTCCGCTTTCAGTGCGGGCCTCGTTTTATTCACGACTTAGTTTTAATAATTTCCCTGATCTCGGGAAAATTTTTAAAGGTCAAATATTATTCCCGAATATTCCCCAAAAAAAAAAAAAAAAAAAAACAAAACAATTTAAAACCCACCTGTCAACTGGAAAAATTGGAAACTGTATTATTATGTGATAAAGTTTGTAAATCCAAAGGCCTACCCCAATATCAAAAAACAATCATTCAACTCATTTAGTCGAAACGCGGTTATCGGTCGAGCCGGTTTGTGCCTTGGTTGTGAGTCGTGCACATTTATTTGTTTTAAGTTACCGTTTGAATGAGTTTTTGACAATGCATGTTATATACTGTCTACTTTTAAAGATCTGAGGTAGGGCTTACTTTTGCATAGGGGCCCAGAGCCTGAAATAGTCGAGATTTCTCTGGGCCCAGGTCTGCAAAGAGTCTTAAGACGCGCCTGATTGGATTGTCTCTTCACAATAGCAAAAGTACAAAATTTTGTAAATTTATAAAATTCATCTTATACAACTTAAATGAAAAATCCATTAACTAGTTTATTTTCTCCCAAATTTTTTGAACAAAATGCAGGAACTTGTGCAACATTGTATGAAAATATTGTTCTGATGAAGTAATTTCTACTTTTAGTAATAATTCTCTTTCTAAAAATCAGTTCTCTTAATCGTTTGATTGTCTCCTTTTTATTTATCTCCTGTTTTTAACTAAAGCTCACATTAAAGGAAATATTGATGAAGGCAAGACAAAAACGAAATATTGTTTAATTCTTTGTTTGATTATTATTATTATCATTGTTTCTTGTTATGCATACTTACGAAAGAGAAATCTGTTGGGAAATATAATTTAAATTGTAATGCTTTAAGAGTTTAATAATTTTTTACACTCACCCCCCTTACCAGAAAGCCACTTCTCGTGTGTATAATATTATATAATTTTTTCACATGTAGTAAATGTGAAATTATTAGAGAAAAGTTTAAATGTAGTATATTGAAACAAACAGTTATTAGATTTGAATTAAATTTTGATTTTCGACAAATTTTGATTTTTATTTAAAATATATTCTTACGTAAATTGGGGTTCGAGAATTTAACGCAATCAGTCGCAAACAGCAAGACAATTCTTCAGGAGTGATGAAAATTTATTATGGAAAAACAATCCTTGAAATACAGGATACAGTATCAATATTTGTTGAATAAATTTCAGAAGGCCTTCACACTTTCTACAGCGTTCTGACACAACTATCAGTGCCAAAAAAACCAAGTTTTTTTAAGATTATTCACAAACACTCGATCGTTCTACTCAACAGCCGAAGTAACAACTAATCGCTGGTCGAATGTTCACGGTCAAATCAATTCTACTCTTCAACAATCAATTCAAGACTAACTCAGTTTCGGCGAGCGACTCTCTATTTAAAGGCCTCACGGATCTTTCGAGAAAGATTCACTGTCATTAATCGTGATATTAGTATATTTCTCCTGTAATCACCAGAAGCATTTTTTGGTCACCATGTCGCCAAAAAGGATCCCAATTTGACTCTATCGCCAAAATTTCGCCAAGTTCCTATTGAATCGCCATTATAATGTAATTGCGAATATTACAATTTTATCACAAAAATAAATACAACAGAAAGTAATATTAATGTACAACACATCCTGATATAAATTATTTACACAAAATTCGCAACGGTATTTTATTCTTCCAAAAAAATAGTTACGACTTTTTGCATTTAGGGAAGCAATGGTAATAAAATAATTTGCTCTTTTTTTTACAGCTCTGGAGGCCATCAAAAGATCTCACGAGCAACAACTCAAAGAAGAAACTACTCAAATGAAAGAGGACCTCATGAAAAAATTTCAAAATAGTGATCATGATTCGTTCTATTGCAAATACAGGTAATTTTTGGTTTTTCATATTATCTGAGATTTTTTTCCTGGTCGGATAAGTTTCGTGGCAAAAAAAATATCCAAAAAGTGAAAAAAAATTTAAAAAGGTAGTCAAAATATAAAATAATAGCAACTAAATAAAAATTTTCTTAGTATATAGAGAGGACTTCTTTTGTTTCAAATTGATCATGATTGTTTTTTAAAATTTCCCAAGTAATTTTTTAATTTCATATTTTTATATTTTGTGTAATTTTATAAAAAAGTATCCAATGAAAAAATTTAAGAATGTAGTATTAAAATTTGTAACTTTTTTCTTTTAGTAATTTTAGAGAGGATTTCTGTTCTTTTGATCCCTTTTGTAAAATTACAAATTAATTATTTTAAAATTTGAAATCTTTTAAAAATAGTTTCGTTTTAACTTTTCTTAGAAAAATTTAGACGAAATGTTTAAGATTTGTAATTATGAATGATTTATTTGAGTATTCGAGAAAGTCTGTTTTTCGGTCCTTTTAAAATTAATATTTAAAAAAATTGTAAACATTTTAATAAATTCCCGTAAATTTTACCTAATGATTGCATAAATTTTAAGAAGTGATGTAATTTTGATAATAATGAAATTTTTGGATATAAAAGCTTTTTAACCAAATAAAACTTTTAAAAAAATTTGATCAAATCAAAATTAAATGTTCCCAACTTTATGCTTTAACAATTTTTAAGTTATGTAATTTAACAAAAACAATGGATAAATATAAAAATTAATTAAAAAAATGACAATAAATAAAATGTAAAATTAAATGCATCTATTTTTAATTACTTTAAAATTAAAAATTTGCATGCAAAGACAAGCTTTTGCCATGAATGTAAACATTAAAAAAAATTAAAAAAAATGTTAATGGATGCTTTATTGGTTTTATATTTTCAAATTAAATCATTATTATTTCACTTGTTTTAAATAAAATATTTAAAAATTTTGGTATATCTGTTCCGATTTAATAAATCTATTATTCATCTCTCCACTAAGTTTCAAATATATTTTTTAAACTTGAATAGACACTTATGTTAATACTAAGTTTTTCAAATATTAATTCTTTAATTGAATTTTAATTTTTAATTTTAAATTAATTCTGTGTTATTTCTGACGAATTTAGAATTAGCACCAACAGATGGTGACAGAAAGTTATTCTAACGAATTTGTTCTTGACTTCAAATGTGTATTTTTTTTAAACTTGTGGTAAATGACACTTGATGTTGATACATTTTTTTCAAATATTAATTCATTAATTAAATTTAATTAACTAAAATAAAAAATTTCTTTGTTGACCTAAGTAGGAATTGACCTTAAAAAATTATATTATTTGTTTGCAATAACAATAACCACCTTGTGCCTAATGAGTTACATTTATGCCTTATTCAGGAGTGATCTGGAGAACTTAAAGACTGAGATTGTCAGCATAACAGAGAAATACTCTGAGAAATGCCTCGAGAATATATCTTTAGAAGAAAAGGTGAATTCATTGAGGCATCAATTGGAAGAGGCACATGATGAGGTACTTTGTTGTGATATTTATGTTTTATCTATAGTTTTTCATTAGATAAAATATATAAAGAGAAAGAAAGAGGGCAATATATGCTATATGTGTATGTTCTACTTGAAAACAAAATTAAAGATGGTAAATAATGTGTGATGAAATGTAAAGTTTGTATATTTTTTCATAAGGTATTTTAATTATCGTACGATACAAATTAGATAATTGATAACCTCGATAATTTCCAACCATTAGTTGGATTCATTGGAGAATAATTTACTTCTGATTGCTCATTACAGTTCCTCGCTTAGAATTTCAACATTAAGGTATCCGACTACTTATGACAATTTTTTTTTTTGAAAAAGAAGGAGATGCGAGGATTTTTTCATGGTTTTTTAATTTATTTAGTACATTTTAAGAAAAATATGCTAAAACTTAGAAGAGAAAAAGAAATTATTTTTACTAAAATGGGGGAAAAAATTGGTAAAAATTGACAAAAATTACATAAATGGGGCCCATTCTGTACAAAAAGGTTATGAACAAATTTTCAATTTTTAAAAATTTTGATGTGTTACTTTGATATTCATTTTTGAAGTGAGCTTCATGATAAGAGATATCTTAATTTTTACGGAAACTGGAGCACTTTATCTTACCTATTATAAGAAATTGCTTAAAAAAATAGTGATTATATTTACATAAGGGACTTAAATTTTGTAATAAAATAGTGATTGATAAATCTGAAGCTTAAAACATTTGTACAATTATTCAGAACATGTACAAAAAATGTCAGCAAATTATTTGAAAAACTTTTTGTTAAAGTTTTAAATTAACGTTAAAAACGTTTTAAATTTTTATGAGACTACACTATTAAGAAGAAAATAACTTTAAATATAAACCAATAAAAAGTATATAGCTTTTAAGCTTTTAAAGCATTTTCGTAGAGAAAACATTGTGTGTGTGCGCTAAGTTCCTATTATTCTTACTTAATGTTAAACAAGAAAGAAATAGCGAAATAAGGTAGAATATTATTACCTGTTGTAAAAATTTCAATGAATGTATGAAAATTATTTTTTAAGAAGTAAATCATTTTTATTTTTATTTTTCAGCTTTGCATCCTCTTAAAAAAGAATAAAGAAATAGATCCTTATGTATCAAATATCTAGTACCTTTATAGTCTATTATCAGAGCTTTGTAAAGAAACACGTGTTTAAAATGTACAGGTGAGAATATTTTTTCCGATTTCATTCAATATTTTTCTATCGATTTCAGTATCAAAATATAAATTATTCATTTAAATTCATTTTTATAAAAAAATTTTATTTCTTAAAAAATACATTGAATAATATTTAAAAAAAAACTAAGTATTTTGTCGATTTTAGTTAGGGAAAAAAATTAATAAAAAAAAGGAGATATATATATATAATGATGAAACGAAAAATTTATTTTTGATTTCCTCTATATTGTGTAATGAAATATGTATTATTTTAAAAATTAGATTTTAGAAATTTTATAATTGAAAACCACAAAAACCGTGTATATTTAGAAGTTTTCAAGTAAAATAACATCATTAAAACAGAATACTTTTGAATTAGTATTTTTTTCTGCACATAATTGTTCAAAAGTATTTAGTTTGCTTTTTTAAGCAATTTTGCTCATTTCATTTAAGTATTTTAACTAACTCTTATACATTTGAAATTTTTATATTTTATTGGCTGGTATACCCATTCTTCGCGCGGGTGAATTGAAAAAGTAAACAATTCAGATTGAAGGATAAAAAGTTTTTAATGAGTTGATTTTATGTAAATTAAACAAAAAAAAAAGTCTTTTTGCATATCTCAGCTGAACAAAAAACTATATTTGTTAAATTTTAAGTCTCTAGATCTAATAGCTGATAAATAGGATTTTTTTTATTTATATAACGCCCCTCAACTCTCTTGTTGATCGCTCACCTTCCTAAGCTGATCTCTGCTCAACAAAAGTAGCACATTGTTACAAATTTTGTTTAATGAACGATTAAAACAGGATAAATATCATATATCTGGTAATACGCTAGTATTACTTTCTGTTATGTTTATTTTAATTTAAAATTGTAATATTCGTAAGTGACGCCGTTCCTTACATTATATTGGCGATTCAATGGAAACAGTGAAATGTTGGCGATGGAGCCAAGTTGGCGTCATTTTTGGTGACCATGTTGGCAACTTCGCTATTGATTGAACGGTGCAGAAGTGGATATGCAGTAGCTTCACTTGATGGGGAACTGCAACAAAGATAGCACAAAAACCTTCTCCACAAAAAATACATATACATGCCACTTTTCATAGTGACCAGTTGCATAGTGTCGGAGTGAAAGCAAGGTCATGTGTACAAACATTCATTTACTCGTATATATAGAGAGATGAACGCTGTTGAAATGTATTATTATAAAATATCTTCAAACTGGAAAAACTTATTGAAACATGAAAAAAGTCAGGTTTTTTAGAGGCGCAAGAAAAATATTTAACGTATTTGTGAGGAAAGTAAAATTTATTATGTGTTATATTTAATAGTTTTATTTTCTTATTCCATTTCTTTAATTTCGATGTTTTTACTTTTCCAGGACATAATGTTTCTATCCATACCTTGCAGCAGCTTTATCATTCATCCATATAGTTGAACCTGCATTCAATGTACAAAATGCATGTTTTGTATTGACAAATAAAATATATATCTTTGTTTTTCTTCGCTTTTATTTATTTTAGTTGCTTTTAGAATTGAAATATGTATAGAAAATTTAACAGCAAACACATTCTTTCAAAATAATAGCATGCATTATAAATGTGAATAATCTTGTAACATTCAAAATTTCAGTTTAATTAAGAATCATTACTATCTAAAAAGTGATCGAAATCCTCTAATTTTTTCACTAAATTCAGTTCTTTCAAAGCACTCGAAAAAATGATTATTTACTTTTCATATATTTACATATTTACACTACAGGATATGATAAAATAGTTAAATAATTAGATATTTAATTTGAAGCCGAAATTTTATGCGCATAGTATTCCGAATAAAGTGTCAGATTTTACTTTTATGTGGACTTTGAATCCCATATATTTTAGTAGAGTTATTGGTCCTTCCATGTTATCGCAACTGTATTGGTGACATTATATGTAACGAAGCACATAGTTGACAATTCAGCGCGTGGTTTTCAATTTCGCCCGATCTTGCGAAATCGAGGTTGCCAACTTGGCGAGTTATCTTGAACGTTGGTATTGTTGCGATAGTGCATAAGTACAGATTTTTCTATCAGAAATGTTATATACACTACAGCACATAAAGATTGTCAAGACATTTAATTCCAAACCCTTGACAAATGAGCAGAATGATACTAGGGTAGTATTTTATTTTTCCAGCATTTAAATTTTAAAAGGCTGAGTGAGTAATGCTATTACTTGATTCATTGCTTATTGGTGACGCACATCTGACATTCCTAATATTCAAAAGAGTATTTCACAAAAGTACCAGTTCTAATTAACCTTATTCTGTAATTGGAGTATACAGATTCGTAGTTTTCAATGGTCTCAGATATTTGGCCTCTGAACCGAACACACTCAATCATATAGCCCCAGAGGTTCGCAATAGAGTCACTACTAGTAACAGATGTTTTTATGGACTTCAAAAATGTTTAAAATCTAATTTCATCAGCAGAAAAACAAAAGTACTCATTTACATTGATAAGGCCCATTCTCACATATGCTGCAGAAATGTGGGCAATGACCAAAAGAGACAAGGAGACTCCTGCTGTAGTTCAATGGTTCCCAAACTTTTCTAACCCATGGACACCTTTTTAAAGTCAAAACTTGCCCAAGGACCTTCAAGTGAAATGCATAGTATAAAAATTACAAATTTGGAAAAAAAAACATTTTGTTGAAGAACTATTTATAGAAATTGTAACTTTTGTTTAAAATTTTAAAAAAAAATTAATTACTTGTATGAACTTGATGAGATGTTATGAGTGTATTTATGTCCGTCTCAGTTTTTGTGAGTAGCAACCACAAATCTCCACGAGCACTAGTTTTTAGTCGGCTTTTGTGTGTGTGTGTGACGAGATTTTTTACGGCGCTGAATCTACGTTCTACCAAATTGGAAGGCAGAAAAGTGGTCAACATCTTCTGTACAATAATAACCAGAAGAATTTAATATTTAAAGATAAAAATAATTCAGGTCTTAAAGGGATATACCGAAGATGGTTCTGCTCTTTTAAAAAAAAAACTATCACTCGCTTCCCATGATTTTGAGTGGTGATTTTAATTTTAACATCAGTTTGCCAAAGGCTGAGCCACTCATAGCTTTTTTGAATGATGAACTCAAGCTCGAAATGAACACAAATCAAAATGTTTCGACAACTAACAGTGGTACTGTTATTGATGCTGTTTTTCAACGGTTTTTAAATACTTTGAAATCACAAGTACATGTGTCATATTTTAGTTATCATAAGTCTATTATCTCCGCTCTTCCCCAAATTGAACAAGAATAACTATTTTTGATAAAAAAAATTGCATTACTCCTTGTGTTAATTAAATAAAATTTTCATTAAAAATATAGTTATTCGATAGAATATTATTTCCAATCATACCCGATTCATTTTTTTCAGGATATGAATTACTATTGCAACGTGTTAGATGTTACACATCATATGCGATTACTGTAAGGCTCGTTTCTTTTTTTTTCAATGTTGCCATTCGGCACTAACTGATTTCAGCGTTTCTGTTGCACTTTCTCTCCAAAAGGGGCTAGTTCTTCAATCCTTTACAAGGCGAATTAAAAATAGAATTCAAATCTCCTTTTAACATCAATTTATTTCATTGTTTTGTAGGACTTTAACAAAGCTTCAGAAAAATGAAGCTCTTCTAGCAACTCCTTTTAATGAAATAAAATCATGCAGATCTCAAAGTAGCGTTGTCAATTGTCGAATGTAAACAGCACTACGTATTAAATTTTTAATACATTTATTGAAAAGTTATTCTCTCGAATAGAGAGATTTCCAACGTGATGCAATCATTCTTTTTACAGACGTTTACGGACACTATTAGATAGTTTTTAACACGTTCTTATTAGCTTCACTGTATATAACGGAATCTTTGAACTCGATCTTTACGTCATATTATTTCGAAATTTTGCACACTTGTCAAAGGCCGATGACAGTACAATAATTTAATAATTTTGTTCCATTGTCCTGATCAGGATTAACGATTTCTCATTTCCAGATTTGGCGACTAATTCCAGATCTCATTTCCAGATTTGCCGTGTAATTTCTCATTTGACGACTAAAAGTTTGAGTTACAGCCCTAAAGCGAAAACGCTCATGATTAATATAAATACAACAAACAAAAAAAGTGTTCTTTATGTGAAAAAAGGGAGGATTCGTCAGCAAGTTCTCAGTTAGAAAAAGTATAAAAATGTGTTTTCTTTAGTTTTTCAAACTATCATTTATTAAATATCTGCATAGAACACATTTTTCCTTCCAGCTTTCAATCCGTGCTTCTTTTTTCACTGTCTGT
Source organism: Trichonephila inaurata madagascariensis (assembly GCA_019973955.1). Taxonomy (NCBI): domain Eukaryota; kingdom Metazoa; phylum Arthropoda; class Arachnida; order Araneae; family Nephilidae; genus Trichonephila; species Trichonephila inaurata. Next base: position 225,260 of record BMAV01025220.1, on the reverse strand, counting down.
CAGAAATTTTAATAAAGGCATATAAAAATCTTTGACTTAATATTCATTGAATCCCTTTTATAACATTTAAAAGAGCATCTATCTAAGATACTTCTAAGGTAGAGCACAAAATTTGCATATTTCAAGCAAAAAAATTGATTTTGATTAGTTTCTTCGCTGCTAAAAAGTGGACGTAGTAACTGAGTGGTCATAGTCACGAACTCGACGCAGTCCTTTTAACACACTTTTATAAGCTTTACTTGTATGTAAAGGGGTCTTAGAAATCGATTATTACCCACTTTAAAAGGTCAGATTAGTTAGAAATTTTGCACACTTGTCAAGGACCGATGAAAACACAATAATTTCATAATTTTGTTCCATTGATGTTCCCTGATCAGGAACATCGGGTTTAACGATTTCCCATTTCCTGATTTGGTGACTGATTCCAGATTTAGAGACTAAAAGATTAATTTTCAACCCTAAAGCAAAAACACTGATTGATAGTTAATACAAATAGTGATCTTTTTAGTGAAAAATATCGACTTTACACCTTCTACTGCATTAAATATTTTAAACTTAGCTCTTCCAGATTTCCTTCAGTTGGTTGATCCTACATTTTGCATATCGTCGCACTGATAGAATGCCAATGGGTATTCCAGATTCTAAAAAAATGGCGCATTTAAGATTAATTCATCAATGAGTAAATGATAGTTCAAATAAATGAAAAAACACGCTTTTATTGTAGATCGAACTAAAAAATGAAAAATAAATTTTGTTTTAAAAAACTAAAAAACACGCTTTTATAGTTAATCGAACTAAAAAGAAAAAAAAGTTCTTAATATAAGAACAAAATGATTTACGAGAATTTAATGTCATTGTGGTAAAAGCGTGTGTCGGGTGCTTTGTGCTACATTTTTACACTGCATTTCGGAATAAAACTAGTAAGAAATTATTGATATACCGAGCACCCCACACTTTTACTTCAATGACATTAATTTTCTCGTTAATCATTTTATTTTTATATATTAAGAATGATTTCCTATCAAGTTGTGCGTTGGAATCTTAGTGCTATTGAAAACATATTGTGTACAGAATCTGAGCTTCGACATATTTAATGTACATCTGTCCTTCTATACGGCGGGTACCAGGACTCTAATCAGCCATTCAACAGAAACAACACTGGCTACCTCGACCAACAACTGAAGAGAATGGAACATAACTACAAATCCTCTCTTCTTTACTTCATGAGAAAACAGATTTAAGATAAATTTAACATATTTTCAATTAATCAAAATATTTTTGAAAATCGTTATTTTGATATAAGAGATTAGAACTAAAGTTTTTAATTATTACGTCCATTTAGAAAAAAAAAGCATTAATAAGAAATGCATTCCGTGTAACAGTAATTATGCCCACAAATTAAGCTCAAAGAAATATTTTAAAAAGGGGGTCTATATAAAAAGAAGAGTGTATGTGTTTGTGACCATACGATAGAAGTGATAACTTCAAATTTCAGGGATTAGTAAGGTGAATAAAAAACGAGGGGATATTAGTATTGTCTCTCTCATATAAAATTATATTTATTCATTATTATTATGTATGGGAGAGAAAACCTAGACATTTGTTTACATTCACTGTAAAAAGAAAGATTCAAAATGCAAATAATACTATCTGATGAAAACATTTCAGCATTTTCTTATATTCTTAAAGTTTTTTACTCTAAATCGCTTTATTAAAAATAAAGAAAACTATCAGTTGTAATGTATCAGAAAGTTGTCTTTCTGCACATGCTCCATTAACCTCAAACTGGTCAATTCTGTCGTAGGTTTATTACAATTAATTATTAAGCACATTTGGTGATTTTAGCAGTTTTTTTTCGTTTTTAGTGCTCCTTGAAATGGAAAAGTGCCTTCTTTAAAAATATTTTATGTGCAAAAAGAAAAAAAAAATTTCAAATTACGACATTCTATAAATTTTTTAAATAAGTTTTCCAATATTCCAACTCAGTCTAACTTGGCAGCGTTGAGAAAGATGTACAATGTACTCAATCTACTTAAAAAATAATTGCAACTTTTTTGGAATTTAAATCCAAAAAAATTCATAGAAATTTGTAAAAAATGTAAAACATTGTAGATAATAGATTCAAGTTAATCACATGTTAAAAGCTTTTATTTTTTAATCAAACTTAATTAACATAGTCAATAGAGCAAAGTCATGAAATTCCATTTTGGCCGAAAACCGATTTTCGACGCCAAATTTTGTCATTGCTGTAACAATAATATTCTTATAACAATGATGAAAAAAGCCGAATGAGCGTTACACACAAACCCGAACGTGACGTTCATTCTCTACTCTTCAACAAAATGCGCCTAAAGAAGTTACTAATAACCGACTATTTTTTAAACAAAGTTAATCAATACAGTCAATAGAGCAACTTCATGAAATTCTAGATTGGCTGAAAACTGATTTTCGACGCCAAATTTTGTCATTCTTGTAAGTCTTTTTTGTTGAAGGACTTTACATTGTTACGAGCGTTACAAACCCGAGCGTAAAATAGAAAATAATGTATAGAAAAATGTAAAATAATTTTTTTAATGAATGCGATTATTATTTATTTGCAACGCTTCTTGGGGGTCAATTTTCATAAAACCCCTTTTTTAGCGTATCCTTACACCAGGGGTTCTTAACCCCCTGCCCACGGGCGCCAATGTGTCAGCGAATCTATTTTTGTGCACCCGCAACTGTCCACTATATCATACTATATCAATGTCAACCCAACCGCGGTCTGCCACGATTTTTCTTGTGGTCGTGAGATTCATACTTTTCGAAATAAAATATTCACGGCCTAAAGTTATTGTACTGGCAAGATTGTGTTGTGACCACTAGTACTGATAACACTGTTTAGTCTTATCTGTTGTTATTGTCGTTGAAGACCCTCACTTTGAATCTGTTGCGCATTTTCTCAACCATTTAACTTTTTAAACTGTTTAATTTTTAGCTTAGGTTTCTCACCCTAAAATTAATATCCTGTTTCCGTTCCAAATATCTACGTGGATCGTTGTTTTCAACAATCAGCACAATTAAATCAGATCTCGACTCAATGATAGCTATCTCGAAGATGCTATAAGGTTGGGAATATCATCTTATACGCCTCACTTTGAAAAATTAGTGTATAATATGAAATGCCAAAAATCGCATTACATGTAACTATTTTGAATTTTTTGTTACCTTTTTAGTGTAGGATTTTGTTTATGATGTTTATGATTCCAATAGAAAAAATAAATACTAAGAATCGTTTTATATTTTTTTAACTGCGTCCGCCAGCAATTTCCTGCTTGTCAGATGTGCCCAGACGGAAAATGAGGTTAAGAATTCCTGCTCTACATCATGAAAGGATTGCCCCTTCTAAATTTCAAGTCTGTAGGTCTAATAGTTCAAAAACGGTAATGTTTATATATAATAACCATTAAGCCCTCACAATTCTCCTTGGGGGTCGATTCAGGTAAAAGAAGGAACCTTCTTCTTGGAGGGGGGAATAGAGGACTATCACACCTCTGAACTCCCTTGAGCGTACCGGCACTCGATTCTGAGTTTTAGCGGCACTCACATTGTACACTTTCTTTTATAATACAGATTGATTAAACGTTTATAAAAACGGCAGAAAAAATATAGCTTTCTATATATTATTGCTTGTATTGCTAACTTGTGTGTATCTGAATATTATTCTAACCGAAACATTTATATTCCATGAATACTGTCTAGTATTTTAAAAAAGGTCAGTCTGTTGTAATTGGCACCCAATGCAGCGTTTCCCAAACTGTGGGGAGCACCCCCCTAGGGGGGCGGGAGCATATAGAAAAGTCGTAAAAAAAACCAGAAGATTATTTAAAAAAAATTATTAGTTTCCTCAAAGTAAACAAACTAAATACATTCTGACATAAAAAAGGACAAAATACACATTTACACTGATATAATACACTTATCAGTATCGCACAATGTATTTTATAATTAATTTAACAATACTAAGGTAAGAACAAGTTTACTAATTACCAGTGATCTTATGGACTTGTCATATATACAAAAACTAACACTTATATTGATAATTTGTTTACGGTTTATAATTAATCCCTTAATTGCCGATTAAAAGTTACGCGATTCACTCCCCAGTGCCATCGTTTTCCACGTAGGCGAGCTTGTTTGATGTATTGGGGGAAAGGGAAAAAATAAGCAAATTCTCTGAAATAAGTAAATCCTTTTCAAACACTATCAATGTCCTTTTATTGCCTTCCAAAGCCTTTGGAATAATTTTATGGACAGCAGAGCACAGAAAAAATCATACTTCATCGTATATATACGTCCGGGGCAATTAACGCTTTGGCTGAGAGAGACATTTATATATGTTGATGGAACTTGAGAGGTTAAAGTCGTATTGTAGCTTTAGTGTATAAGTATAGTATTATTGAATTCTATACATTGTTATTGTATAGAGGGGGAGCGAGATGAAAATTATGATTGAATATTGGGTCTCAAGTACTGAAAATTTGAGAAGCATTGGCCTAATGCAAAGAAATTAAGCCTAAATTGTCTAATGAATCTTCTTATATAAATAGCTATTTATTCTGTATAAAATATTAGAGAATCAGCATTATTTTTTGCAAATTGTTTCCTGTCTTATCAGAAGAATTATGCTCTAGTAATTATTTTCTTTACATGCGTATTAAATATAGATATGCATGTAACTAGATGTCATTAAATGCAGTTACTGAATGTCAAATACTAGAACATAACAAAAATAAATTCTTTTATATCAGCAAACATTAAATATAGTGTTTCCAATCGACAAAGAACATTTTCTCCATCAATTGATTTCATAGAACATTCATATACTTCCCTCAATTATAATTATTTCTATTCCTTTCTTATAATCAATATCCATCAAAAGATTCTCTTTTCATTTCTGTATTTTATTGATTAGTTTATGCAGCTGTCATTTTCCTAATAGTACAGAAATTAAAGCAGACTTCATTTATATTATTATAGACTGAGATAGTTCGGAAGCTTATATATATTATGTAGATACAATAGATTCCATGGAATTGCATCCTTACAGTCACTTAAACTAAATAGAACTATTTTATTTTTTACTAATAGACTGAGTATAAATTTGTGTGTTTGAATTCATTTCAAACTTCGCCTTTTTAATACTCAAAAAACCCGACAAGATGAAATATGAAGAAAGGCCCCTCGCAGCATCTTTGTACAGTAGTGATTACAAGTTAAATGACGAACTCAGCAGCTACAGTAAACCATCTATAGATTCTGATAAAGGATTTCGACTTCTGAAGAAAATTTTCATCTTCTTTAGCATTAATTTGTTTGACACTGAAGACTCGAAATTTAAGAAAATTCGAAACCTGTTACGATTAGCTTTCTTAATGCATATTTTTATCATTTACCTTGTGCTAGTCGAAATTCGTTCTTATGCCCGTCTGAAAACTCCTATCGGTTTGAATATATCTTTAAGTAGTGGCACTATAATAGTTGTCATTTTGCGTATAATCCTTTTGAAACAAGCAACTCTAGTGCGGAAAACTTTGAAAACCTCTTACGAAATGCTCTATACTATTAGTAAGAGCAAAAATCCCTCAGTATTGCCCAGTATTTATTACCGCTTTGCAATATGCTTTATTGTTAGTTTACTGTTTATCGTGATATTTATATTCGATACTTGCTCTAAGGCATCCATTCATATTTACCAGGATTATTTCTTTTTTGGTTGGATTCCTGATTACAATGATCCAATAGCTAAACTTTCATTCAATGTCTTGACATCGATCATGGAATGTATGGAGGTGATAACACTGTACATTTTCCCGAGTTTGGCTTTGATTCTTTGCTCGTATCAGTTCTCCATAATATATGAGCTCAACAAAGCTGTTGCAAGAAGAATAAAAAATAGTTCATCTTTAAAAAACGCAATGGAAGAGTATCTTACTTTGTATGCCGATGTGGAGTTCGTCATGAAAACATCTGAAAGAGCGATATCATCAATTGTGTTCTTTGTCTACGCCTACATTCTAAGTTGTTTGTTTCAAGTAAGTTTTTGTTAAACACGATTCATAATAACATAACGGTTTAGGAAGGCATAAGAAAAATACAAACATTCCTTTTTATTTATACATTGAGCCTAAGCTCATACCCTTCTAAAAGTATTTTGTTTTAAAAAAGTACATAATTTTTAAAATCAAATGCAAAAATTCCATATTTATTCGAATCTGAGACACCACATGGATTTTAAGCCACACCCCAAATTCTCAACCCGTTTTTTGTAAAGAAATAAGAAACAGTGTAAAATGGCTTATCGATAACCGATATTTACGAGAAATAAGAATTGAAGGGTTTATTTATTTTACCACTATTAAAAACTTTTAAACGCATGCCAGAGCCTGTAAATGCTCTATAACCCTCAGTATTAGGTTCAATATCCCCAACCAACGAATTTTTCTGACTTCCATTCTAAGACGCACACGATTTTCAGTAGCATTAATACTGGAAAAAAGTGCAGCTTATATTAGAATAAATACGATATTTTATGAGGTTTTTGAAACACACATAAATCATTTAGTAACAGAATGTTAAACGCTAAAAGTTTTCAATAAATTCTTTAAATGTTAAACTTAAATTTTTTGTGTGGTTAATACTCTTACTTAATTTTTTTTTTAGGTTACAGGAGCATTAGTTACATTATTCCTGAGCAAAGCCCCTATCTCGAGAAACTTGATCTTATTTTCCTGTTGCATGTTGCTGCTCTTTGGAGGAGTAGCATCATTCCTGTCTTTAAGCGTACAGACAGCTCGAATCAACCATTCAGCTCTTTTGGTTCGTCGCAAAGTATTTGCCTTGTTATCTAAAACAAAAGGAGAAAAGGTGGACTTTGGAGCACTCTATGTTCTATTACTGATTGCGGATAATTATCCAAAACAAGTTGTTGTAACAGGATGGGGCTTCTTTCCATTGGATGGTCATTTTGTTCTAAAAGCTGTTGGAGGCATTATCACGTACGCTGTGATAATGATACAGATTAGCAGTTATTAAAATTTGTGGATTCTGATAAATCATTTAAACGAGAAACACAATTTATAGAGTAATTTTACTGTATACACAGACAATGAAGATTAAAACTTTTTCAATTTAAAAAGAAAAAACAATGTGGTAGTGCTCATCCAAATTTAAGTAGTGTGCATTAGGTTGGGTGGTGGTTACACAAAGGGGTTATCAATCGGAACCTAAAAATGCGGGAAAGATGCTCTGTGGTATGGAGATAAGGGGGGAGGGGAAATGATTTAAACAAGTAATATAAAAAAAAATTTAGCCAATTCCTACTTAAATCAACAAAGAAAAATTTTATTTTATCTACTTTTTATTCAATAGTTACAATTAATATAAATATGTGTATACATATGACAGAATCACAATATTAAGTGGTAACTAATTTTTATTAATTATCATTAAAGTATCATATTGTCATCCAAAACAATCGCGTGTAAAAAACTTCAGTTCAACTGAATGCTTTAAAACGTGAGAAAAAAACCTTTTCAAGTTTTGACACAAGTCACCAAAAGGGTCGCTAAGTCGCCAAAAATGATGCCAACGAGGCTGTATTTGTAGTTCTTTAAATAATTAGTTTTAATCCATTAAATTTTATTAATTATAATTAAATTATTGTATTGTCCTCCAAAATAATCATGTATATAAAATTTCAGCTCAATTGAGCGCTTCAAAATGTATTTTATTAACGATTGAAAATTCTACCAAGATAAATAAATAAATAGAGGGTGTGAGCCAGTAGCTCAAACAAAATATTTTCAAGGGGGGTTCCAGGGTTGAAAGTCCATCATTTTGGTATCATGCTCCAATACGTCGCCTAACATATTTTTTCCATTTTCGGGAACAAAAACAATACAAAGTTAATTATTGAATAAATAATTAGCATTAATTAATAAAATTAATTATTAATAACAAATACGTACTTAAATTTTACGTAATATATACATAAGATTATAACCAATCGAAAAAAAATTAAGGTCTATGGGGGTGTCAGGACCTCTAGGACACCCCCCTTGTGTGCGCCACTGGTGTGAGCTAATAGTAGGAATTGAATTAGAAAAAAAGAGAGAAAAAATTATTCATAATAAAATATAAATAAAAGTTATATTATAAATAACATTTATTTGGTTTAATTGGAAGGATGAAATTGTTTGTGCTGAGATGACAAAAATTCCACAAAAGCTAAAAATATACGCGCGCCTTGAGAATCCACTAACTATTAACGAAGTAAGTTGCTTCTAAAACGAAGTGCGATATATTCCTGTAGTGTCACACCTGACCATCTCATGCCTCACAGGACTGTCTTGACTTGAATCATGAGAACGCAGATTTAGGCGAAACTAAGCCCGATGCAATGCATATTCCCACCAAACTATAGTGCAGCACGTACCCCCACCAAACTCTTCTTGTACCCCTGGAGGTACAGTACCACACTTTGGGAAACACTGCCATAGAGCATCCTTTCCTACTAGATAGTTTTTGAAATTTTGAAAAGAAAACCCTATTGTGCATGTTTTAAATTCTCTATTTCATCTGAAAGAACAATTTTGTCCTTAAGGTATCCGACTACGTTCGTAGTCATGATTTTAAAAAAGCACATAAACGGATAATTTTCATGATATTTAGATTAGAATATATGTATAAAATTGTTTTAAGGACATTATGACAAAAAAATTATTTAAATTCAATTTTTTGGCAAAAATTTAACTTAGAATAACCTTTTTTCAAAATGTTCTCCGTTTATACAAAAATGCTTCTATAATAATAATATTTTGCTTATATAAAGACTTATCCAGAGAGTCTGAACTAGAATTTTTAAAAAATTCGCATTATTTTCAAAGTGACCACCAAATGAAATAATTATTTAAGTTTTTTCTTAAAATTGCTCCCCTCTGTTGTAGTAAAATATGTATAAATCCACTTCTAAGTTATATATTTCGAAAATTCTATTTGAGCCTGTGTACAAAGGTCTGAGCTATATACAGGCAAAATATTATTATAATAGAAGCATTTTTCATAAAAGGAGAATGTTTTGAAAATTAGTCATTCTATGTTCATTTTTTGTCAAAATATTGTATTTAAATAATTTTTTACTATAATAATATTCTTAAAACAATTTTATATACGTTTTCTCTAATCTAAGTGACTCTAAATATCATAAATATTATCCATTTATACGCTTTTGCAAAATCACGGTTCCGAACGTAGTCGGATATCTTAAGCATTCAGAAATTAGCTACTTTACCTCGCAATTTAATAGCCAAATAATATTGCTATCCTTACGACACCATTTCTTACTGACATTGTTCACTAACTTCAAATTACAATTTATGATACAATTACATTTAGTTATTGATAAGTTAAATTTGTTGTTATTGTTCAGAGTTTAATGAATTAAATTATATTAAAAAAATTATATACCTTGTGAATAATCTATTCATTATAAAAATTAAATTAATTTTATATTATGAGCAACTTTCTTGTGTACTATTATTTTTGCTTCGTACAGTGTAAATGAAGGAAATAAAGCATTTATTTGGAATCTGACGGCCATACTACCTATGAATACCTTTACATATGTGGTGAGATTTTCAATTCATGGTTTTCTCTTCAGTTATTTTTTTTCTACAGATTATCTGTGTTTATTTTCAAATCGTATGTGATATGCTCACACATTTGTTTTGTATCATAAGTCTGAATATTTATTATTCGTTTTATTTTGTCAACAGGTCATCCGATCTTTTTCTCGTCTTTCTTCAAATGTTCTGCAACTGCACATAGTAAAATTTTAGTTTGAACATTGAAATAATAAAATTACAAATTAACTGTGTGTTTGCTTTGTTTATTTTTTTTATTTTTGAATTTCACACACAAATGCAGCCTTAATTTTTAAAATTTCACTTCCTGCATTTTCTCCAATACTGCTCATTTCTTAGAAAAAGCAAAGAAAAGCTACAAAAGACTTTTAACAAGTAGACTTTAAAATCTAGTATTAGTGTCAGCTTATATCTATAATGAAATGTTATACGATTCTCTTATAAAAATACATACAAATGCATTTTAATATGTGTTTATTCAAATGTCCATCAATACATTTATGTCATCGATGATAAAATTTCATTAATGTATAAAATGCTTAAGACTACGCAGTACCCTAAAAATTTCAAACATACCGATTTTTTTTAATTTTTTTTGCCTATGTTACTGTGAAGCTTGCCACCAAATTCAGATCTGCTAACAAATTAGTTTTTAAGATATTTGGATTTTTCTGAGCTTAAGTCTTGGTTTCGGTTTCCTTTTAAAGCATTTTTCCACTCTTAAATTGAATACATATTATTAAGTATAATCAACTCTTTCACAGTATGATATGGTTATTAATTTCAATTCTCATTACTAAAATCGTTTTTGCTTCATCATGTTTTGAGCTTTTTGAGTTCTCATAATTCAACGCCACCTTTTGTTTTAAAAGAATAGTTTATATAACTTAGAAGCTTATTCATTAATTTTTTCCTGTTGAGAAAATACCGTAGCAAAAATTTCACAGGTTGCTATGAAAAGCAATATTTGGAAGAGATGGAATACTACTGAAAATGATATATCTAAAAACCAGCCCTTCACTGATACTGCAATAAGACTTTCGAATACAAGTATTGCAGATAAAACTGAATATTTCCTTTATGTGCCAAACTACATTACAGTAAACATATACGCGCTATATTATAGTATTTGAGTTCTTGTTGGGCGGCTTTAAACTAGCTAAACTTCTCCAATTTAAACCTAAAAAAGGTAAATTTTATGCACAAACCTGGTGATGTTTAGCTTAAGTTGGTATTATTATTACGTTGTACATAAATGCTTTGCGTTTCAAAACTTTTGTGAAAAAGTTTTGTGGGGTCTCAGGAGTGTTAACTTTGTCTCGAAGGGTGAAAATATAAACAATTTCCAAACAGGTATAATTCTTTTAAATTTAAATTAAATAATTCGAATCCTTTACGCATTATTTACAAAAGATTATGGCTTCAAAAAAGAACAATATGTTTGAAATATGATCATAATTTTAAAAATTATAAGCATATGAAAATATGTAATAAATATTAAATAATTTTTGCGATCCGCAAGCTATTTTTTAAAATAGTAGCCTCTGATGTATAAAACTTTATATAATTATAAAATGTATCATACTCTTTAAGTCCTGCATCATTTAAGAATAATATATTTTTTTGTATTTCCAAATATTTGAGAAACATTAACATTTTTTTTAAAAAATTTGAAAATGTAATTTTTTATTTTAAAAAAATATAATTTATTATTCTACTATTATAAAATTACTACAGTGTAATAAGGATACGTTTAACTTTATAAATCAACTTATAGCTAGTAATTAAAGTTACTATTTTAGAAAATAGCATGCTCAACGTAAAACTTAATTAATATTTCTCATAGAAATGTTTCTTATTTTCATATGCTTATAATTTTTTAAATTATGATTATATTTAAAACATTTTATACTTTTCTGAAGCCTCATTCCTTTATAAATAATGTGTAAAAGATTTGAATTATTTAATTTTAATTTCAAAGAGTTATATATATTTGAATATTGTTTATATTTTCAGCCCTCTAGAGAAAGTTAACACACCTGAGACCCCTTGATTAGGCTGAATAACCTGTCGTCATAACAAACACTATCAATATTATTCAAAAATGTATTTTGAATTAAAATAATTGTTTTCCGTCATAATTAATTGAAGTAGCATTTTGATTTAGAACACACATAAGTTGAAAAATAACACACTAAAAAAATTAAAGCTTTACACGCTTAATGAGTTTTTGTTTTATGCCTTTACAACAGTGTTTCTCAAACTGTGGGGCGCGCTCCCCTGGGGGGCGCGATAACCCTTCAAGGGGGGCGCGAGCATATCGAAAATAAAAGGTTTAAAAAAATTAATTTACTGGAATGAAAAAAAAAATACTTTCTGATATAATAAAAAAATACAGATTTACATTGATATGATTTATATATATCATCTGGTGAAAAAGGGTCATCAAAAATAAAAGATTCTACTTTGAACGCTCATTAGATATCTTTGATCCTATAACTAAATAAAAAATATTTTGTTTGCTTTGCTGTAATCCTACAATGAGAGATTTTTTTATTACGTTTCTTTTAACTTAAAATATTACTTTTGCTGGCTTTCGAACTTACTGGTATGGTTACCTGCATCCCTTTCTTTAGGAAGTTGTAAATTATATAATTCTGTTGCGCTTTTTTTCACAATGTGAAAGAGTTTTTTGATACATGGATAAGCATATTGAGCACTTTGAAGGATTAATTGGCCAAGATTTATTTTTATGAGTATACTGAAACATATAATACAAAAATCGTTAATTCTGGGAAAACTGTTTATTTGTTACCAATGACCTTGATAGAGAACCTCTAATATGACAGTCTTAATGGGAGCTAAAATGAATTGATAACATATCTCCTTTTTTGGGAGTGGCAAACGTTTTTTTAGAATCTTAAGGTACTTGTTTAGACCGAGTTTCCGGCACGACCACTATTTTTCAAAAATATTTTCTTGAACATGCTGCATTTTCCCTATGAATAACTTATTGGTTTTAATTGTGATGTTGTACGACTGATTATGGATTATAAATGTAAATGAGCAGAATCTAAAAAAAGAATTGGGCATCTGTGATCTCTCTGAAAGGAAATTGAAGCTGATCAAACAAGGGAAACACTTGCTGAAATAATGCATATTAATCATTTTAGTGAAAGTAAATTTGAGAAAAGCAATAAACATGAAACGAAAGGAAAATTTTCAATAGCTACATTAAGAACTTTGTCAAGAAAATATGAAGCCATAACTGTACCGCAAAATGCACTTCACCCTGTCAAAAAGACACAAGCAAGAAATAGTTCAACAGGATATTTGTCGAGCATCAAAGGATATTAAAATTACAAAAATGTGAACAAAATGTGACAGTTTTGCTTGCAAATAGCTTTCCTGTAATGTTAGCAAAAAGTGTCTGTAATTTGTGTCCTTTATTAAGGTCACACACATTTGGAGCAATTTAGTTCAGTTTTATTGGATATTTTCTCAAATTATGAAAGACAAATAGAAAAATCCTTGAAATAGGTAAGTATATTTTCTCTTAGTTAAATTATTCACTGAAATTGTGATTTTTATCTTGTATATTGAAAATAATTATAAAAAAGAATTGGGGTGCATCACTCCCCGCGACCATTAACGTTAGTATCGAGTGCACACCTGATCCCGGGCTTTCTCGCTTTAAATATTAAAAAATAACACAATTGTTATTCATTAGAATTTTATATTTTTTTATTACTTAACATTTATTCTAAATGCTAATTCTGCGAGGCTTAAAATTACAGTTCATTCAAAAGCGTTTATAATATGAGTATTCATTTCAATAAATCATTTTTTCATTTTTGTATACATTGTCATGCACTTGGTTTTACTCTCCTTACAATTAAGCTATTATATCAAGAATAATATATTATCATTTTTTAAAAAAATAAACTCGTGTTATAAGAGTGCGTACTTCAGCCAGTATAAGAACAAGTTTAATAATTATCAGTGACTTCCATGGGCTTGTCTTGCAGAGCAAAGTTTTTCAAAGGAAGGCTAAAAATTAGAAATTGACACTCAGAGTTATTTTTTGATATTTAGCTCAGATCTATATTTTGTCTTCAAAGTAGCCATGGCAGAAAATTCGGATTCACAAAGGTATGCTGTTAAAAATGGTAATAGTATACGAAATGCTTTTGTTTTCAGTGCAGAAAATTCAGCATCCACCTCTATCCAGAATTTAAAGAGTGATTTATTACAAAATTGCCCTTTAATTTCGTCACTGGATGTGAAATCTATGAAGATCTCTTTTTCGGCAGTTGAGAGCCCTTCTGAAGTATTTTGAAATGGATCCCTAACCCATTCGTAACTTGCTATCAATTTGCCCTCGTCTGTGTACTCGTTGAATGCTCGCTGTGATTTAAAAATATATCTATGATTTTGTTTTAATCCACTGCCGTAAATACTTAATACCGTGAATTATAATTAACGCGTGAATTATGAAATGTACATTCAAGAGAGATTCGGTAGCTAATCGATTCGGCCAAGACTGACTAGAATTGTACGAAGTACAGCATTTTTTACATGTTTTGTGCAGACGTCTGTTAGGTTGCCTAGACTCACATGTACGTTCGCGAGGATGCCAGATGTAATGGATATGATAAAGAGCAACATAGATTAGGCTATTTTATAATGACATTTGTACTTTTAGAAATGGATTTTGAAGGAAATAAATCTTTTTAAATTTAAAAATTATTTTTCAATCTGTTTTTAATTTAAAAATTAGAGAGAGAAAAATAAAATAATTAACCTATTACTTAAAAGTATATATATATATATATATAATTTATATATATATATACTTGAAATATATATTACTTAAGAGTAACATATATAAAAAATTTAATACTTATCTTATTAATACTGAATTAAGAACAAGTTTAATAAGTAAATATTAGCGACTTCCATGGCTTTTGCAGAGCAAAAATTTTTCAAAAATTTTTAGAAATTGACCCTCTGAGTTCTTTTCTATATTTAGCTGATATCTATATTTTGTCTTCTAAGCCACCACATTTTTGTAATATGTTCCAATTTAAAATCCACACACAGAGAAAGGAAAAAATATCATAATAATTATCCTATTACGTAATTATTTTTTTTTTGCTTAAAAGTAACATATACAAAATTTAATACTTATGTTATTAATTTGTACGGTTTATAATTAAGATCGTGTGTATTGTAGCTTTAGCGTCAAAGGGCATTATTATTGCATTCAGTAATTTATTAATGTATAAGGGGGGCGCGATAAAAAGTGTGATTGAAAAGGGGGGCGCCAGTATTGAAAGTTTGAGAAACACTGCTTTACAAACTTTAATTGCCTTTTTCTCGGACATTTAACTTTGAAGATGTATGTGTTTTCTAATCCCTAAGGCTTTTTTTTCTGTTCAAGATAGAGTCTTGAAATTTTTTGTATTTACTCCCAAATATATGTTCTATAAAAGTTAGTATGGATTTAGGGTGAGATCTCTAGTTATTTTTAAAATGCTAAAGTTACTATTTTGAAAATGTTCGTGTTTTGTCCAGGTTTTTCTAGAAAAATAATTATTAGAAATCAACAAGGGAATAGATTTTCAAATCCATACTAACTTTTGTTTGCAATAATCTAAGAAAAAGATTTAAGTGAATTAATTTTTTAAAGTTGTGAAACAATGGCTGGTTAAACTGACTTTTTACTTTCAGAATCGACTTAATGATACAATCTGAATGTAAAACATTAATTATTGTTACTGTTACTGTCTCCATTTTTTTTTTTTTTTTTTATGAAAAAGGGTACTGTGTAGCTTTAAGAAAATTATTAACCAAAATACCAGTTTCCCACGAATATTAAAGCTATCTTATAAACTTAATCAACTTACATATAATATGACTTTGAATAAAATAACTTTTAATAACTTATTTCGAGGAGTTTTACGCATAGAAAATTCCATAGCTTCAAGTAAAATTTTAAGAAAAAAATTCAAGAAAATTCAAACATTTATCAGGAATTTAATTATGTCTGATTTTACTACTGTGTTTGTATTTTTTCTTCTTATTAAAATATATAGCAAAGATATAATGTTATTGAATTCACTAAACCGTGTGAATTAACTTCCAAACATGCTCCATTCAATAAGCAGCAAAAATCAAAGATAATATAAAATTCCTTATTTTTTAATTGCATATATACTGATTTGATAAAAAAATATTACTCATAATCATATTTTTTTAAAAAAAAAGAAAGAAAAAAGAAAAGAAATAAATAGGTGGAAAATTCTACCTTAGTGTTTTGGACAAAAGGAAAGAATTAGGTCATTTTATAAAATATGCAAGCTAAAAATATGCATGGATTAGAATATCTAATGAAATATCTAAAAATATCTAATAATTTTTGTCATCATAACTTAAAAGAATACTCGCAGTTTTATATTATATATATATATTGGAGCACACTACTCAAGAGCAAACTACTACAATTCTAATACAAAATATTAAACTATAACCTAAAAGGCCATGTATTGTATCATAAAACGCTTAGTATCTGAAAAGGTTTAAAAAAAAGAAAAGAAAGGGAACATGAAAAACTTACAAAACATTCAGAATAAGTTAATGTATGGTATATTATTCACACGTGTCCCAAGAATCTATATAGATTTTGTGACGGGGTTTTCATCGCGATATCAGCTAACTGTCCTCTTGGGTTCTTTGGGGCCAAAATGGCAATTATTTCCAACCAACTCAAGAAGATGAACGTGGTTATGTAAATTAGGAATCATATATATATTGGAAGTTAGCAGTAGAGTGAGGTCTATGTCTAGGTCTATGTCTATGTGCAGAAGTGATTGCTAAGTGGGAAGTGAAGTCGAGATAGCTGTAAAGTGATTTGAGATAAAGTTTAGAAGAATCCTAAGTCCAGGAATTAACCTAGTCATGCAGGTACAGACGTACCAAAAGGAACACTGTCGGATTAAAACCACTACAGAAGTGTTAAAGACGTAGCTGTTTACCTAGGATGTAGGGTAAGCGAATTTATATAAGCTATAAGGAAAGTGCGTTTATTAGTGAGTTAGGAATTAATATATAAAGTTATTCAGTGGTCAATTGCGTGATTATTCGGTAATACGTGTTTGCGTCTTCTCATTCTAGATCATCTTATTTAGATTATTAATGTTGTGCATTGTGTTTAAACTAAGATCTTAATAAACAGATTTTAGAATGAAGGATTCGAGTGGTTCTTCGTTCTTCCCACAGAAACAGGTCGCGTAGATAGCGTAGAATGTTCGTCTCCAAGGGTGGGGGCTTCACAATTTTATAAAAAAAATTATTGAAATTATATTATTAAATATTAAAATATTATCAGATGCGATTTAAAATATCACTATACGCAGCGTGACACTGAAAGTGCAACACCAGGGAGTGTTAATAAAATTATGCAAATTTCAGGGTAGACTTTCCTCGACGAATCATGCAAATGATATGATACATATAAACGAAGCAACTGCAGAATGAACAATATCCGTACTTTTATTTCTATCAGGGAATCATCCTGGTTTTTTCTTTCTTTCTTTCTTTTCTTTTTTTTTTTTTTTTTGCATCAGAAAACACCCATAATAGCAGAGAATGCTAGACCACTGCAAACAGAGTTCCTACTTGTAGATGATTTTACGTGAGGCATAATGATTATACTTTGATGGTCAGATTGGTCCATGCTTCAAATCTCGGTTGGTACTCAACTACACGCGTCCACGGTGCAACGCTGTGGCAAAAATAGTTGGAACAAGGAAATGTGGCAAATTTTAGGGAGTTCAGAGCGATGTCAGCACACATGGGTAGAACCAGCCATCGACAAGCCGTAGAGTCTTGCACAAGCCCTTTCTGCCCCTATTTTACAGCATATACAAAGACGCCTTGATGTTTCCATACCGATCAAAACCATTATCTTTGATTAGATGCTAGTGGACATCTATTCTGAATTCATGGCGTCCGCTAAGAAGACTGCCAGTGACCTTATAATACAGAAACCTCTGCTAACAATTGTGCCAGTATAGAGGGACGTGGAAGACGGAATAGCCCAGGGTCGTGCTCACAGAGAAGAGAGAGTTATATTTCTGCCTGTCCAATAATAGTCACCGTGAATGCACGTGGCCTCGAAGGTGGTGGCAGGTCCAATCTGGCCATATCTGTGAAACGTCCCATTTCGTGAAACGTGCCATCTTGATTTGGAGCTCCATGGCGAACGCTAGCAGACAATCTCTGGTTTGAATTCAAGACTACCGGCCGTAACACTCCCTCTATGGGAGGGGAAATGCCCAATAATTTTTACCAGCAGAATAAATTTCAACCGCACTCTACACATATCAGCCAACATGCTATGCAAAATATAAGATGCTTAGCTGGTTGCCTGGATATCGCAAAGGGGGTCGGAACTTGAAAATATAAAATTTTAATGGGAGCCAACGGGGACAGATCAACGTCATTATGCATAGATCAACATATCTAGCGACTAGTTGGGGAGACATTGTAAGCCATTTCTGTCTCCCTTTTGAAACATCCTTGAGGTTTCTATATTGACCAGAATCAATACCCATTGAATTGGTTTCTAATGGCCTACACTCATAGCTGTCATTGACTCCACAGCACAGACGATTTTGCTCGCAATAGAGTCGAGATAGAGAGAATCGGACGACTGAATGGTACAATGTCGTATTCTTCGACGAGTTACATTTCTACTCGTCTAATGATAGTCTTTGTGTACTAGTGTGGTGCCCACATGATAACAGGTCCAATCTGGCCACATTTGCGATAACGTAGTATCTTGTTTAGGTATCATCGTACACGATAATAACTTATCTCTGGTTTGTATTCAAGCACTTTGATGGTCTAACGAAAGAAGAAAAGAGAAAGAAAAAAAGAGACTCATCCATGGCAACCCCAAGTAAATGTGGTTTTAATAATATAACAATATATTTAATTTTTATTTAGGATTCTATCAACATTATTGAAACAGAAAAGAAAACTCTCATGGCAAGAACTTACCTTTATAACTGCAGTGAGACTCAAGTAACTTCCAACCCGCATCATCGTGCGGGTAACGAAATCCTGAGTCCTACAAGCAACATTAATAGAATCTATTTAATATTTTTTCTATTTTACAATTATTTAAACACTAATACAAAAATTTGTATCTAAGCAGTTAGAAATATATTGATAATTACCTTTTTCTGACAGATAGTGTTTTCGTTGTATTTAAAAACAAAGCTAGAGTTGCCAACTGAAAGTAAAATATGGATCACAAGCATCATCTATTCATAAAAAGTGATACTTCACACTTTCTGCAAACAAGCTTAATCATTAAATTTGGGATTTTCTTACATACGACTATTCCAGAAGCAAAAACGTATAAGAAAATCTAACCCGCATGATCGTGCGGATTGAGTCTTAAAGGGATTATACGTATAACTACCGTTTATATAACTTATATACCGCCTTATTCTATGTAAGGCTAGGAAAACTTATGCCTTGAGAGCCATTTACTTTTCTTAAAATTCTCTAAGGAAACAAAAGGAGAAGGTTTGTACTTTTTCACAATTAATGCTTTTACTTTTTCGTAATTTCTTTGTTGTCATCATTAATATAAATCAAAAGATTGGCAACTTTCTCGCCAATTAACTTCGTTAAAATTTGGAATTTTAATTCTTTTAGCACATTTTTGTGTTTAAATGCTCTGTCAACTGAACCAAAAAAAGAAAAAAAGATCCCCGCATCACACACACACATATGTTTCGCGCGCGCGCGCGCGTTTCATCTTATCTTCAATCTCCTATATAAGAATACACTTTTTTCTTTTTTCAATTATTTTCGCTTGCACTCCTATTCTCTCGTTCACTCACTGGAGTTGAATGGGTTGCATGATAGTAAAATTTAAATAAAGAAAATAAAATTTCATGGGAAAAGTGTGCATGAAATTTTTACTTAAAAAAGAACACGCGCGCACGACACTCCGACCCACTTTTGAAGCATGATTACCGACTAAATCCGATTAAAGGCGTAACGCAAAGCATACAGCCGAGCCTGACGCCCCGCCTTATTTAGATTCAGAAACTGAAGAGCATTGCTTAAAGAGAAGCTATCATTTCAAAAATACATATTTATATCTATTTTTGGAATTATATATTCTCTCTTAGACATCGATTTTTCTGACCACTCGATATTGAGATCCAAATTACTGATATCTTGGTCTTTGGGATAACATCGTTGATCCTTGGATCAAACGGAATAAAGTTAAGTTAAGAAAGAATTAACTAAATACTTATGAATACAGAGAAGAAAGGCTGTAGAATTGATTAATCCAATTTGATTTATGAAGAATGTAATTTCTCAGGATTTCATTTTATTGTATAGATCACGTGCTTACGCATTTATATTTCATTTTTTACTACTTACATAGAGAATTTGGCAACACTAAAGTGTAAATAGTAGCTTAAGTAATAAAATGGTCGCTGAAATTCTTTGAATACAAAGCGTTGTATATTGTCAATACTCTTAAAGATGAGTTTATTTGTAATCACTATCCGTACAAATAAAATACGGAAATTAATTCTTACATAATGGAACTTCTGCACGTTTTGATACTGCTGTCATTATCAACATCGTGCATTTATGGTATGTATGGTATTTCGAGTTGATAAAGCGGCATTATTATTTTTTAGAAACGTCTTAAAATATTGTGCATCTTAATGTTTCTAAATATAAAACATATATTTTTATAAATTTTAAAAAACCTTTTACAGCATTGAAATCTAGTTTCACATGAGTATTGATCCAAATAAATATATAGCGAAAACAAGAAACATTGCTTCATATGTGTATCACTTGTTTCGTATTAATAAAACATAAATTAATATTGAAATTTAAGTGTGATATTTTTTCAACTATGTAAAATTTCTTTCAAAGTCTGTTTACAAAAATGCATTTTTTTTGTTTTTGTACTTTAATACCAGATTTTTTAGTACTTTGTCCATTTTTCAGACGATTATGTTGTTCATATTGTCATGACATTAGCAAAATGTTTTACTTAAAAAATGAATGTATTTTACTGTAAAATAGCGTAAACTTCTCCACAAACATTTTTTAAAAGTATATGGATTATGTAACGTATGAAAATATTTGAATACTGATTAAAAACATTTGCTGAAAAGTAATGAAAGAAATATATATGATAATAGTTATTTAATGTTTGTATAGAAAAAAAATGTACTGTTCATTGTACCCCTGGTTACATGTTTAAAAAAATAATGAAGCTACTGTGACAGTTATCTTTATTTTTCTTTTTATAGAAAATATGTTTATTTTTGTATTTTAAATTCTTTTTTAGGTGTGTCTCAACTTCTTTTTTCAAATCGTAAAGACATCCGCCTCATTGATGGTGAATCTCGAAGAAGAAATTCTTCTAGAATACTTATTAAAGATTTGGAGGATGTAAATTATGTGGATTTTTATTATGATGAGCAATTAATATTCTGGGCTGATGTAGGTTTAGAAGAAATAAGATGCATGAACATCAATAATCCTAAATCCAACAAAAGTATCATATCAACTGGGCTAACATCACCAGATGGCTTAGCTGTTGATTGGATGGGTAAAAAGCTCTATTGGTCAGATTCTGAAACAAATCGTATTGAAGTTAGCAATTTAGATGGCTCGTATCGAAAAGTTCTGTTTTGGAAGGATCTTGATCAGCCAAGATCTCTTGCTCTTGTTCCAATGGATGGGTAAGTGCAAAATATATGATGTTATATTTCTTTAACAATTATAATTGGGGACTAATTTGATAACGGGGGTAATAGTGCCAAGTGCTGCTTGTTGCTGGAATGAAATCAATATGAGGTGACTAAAAGCATTTGATGACCAATTTAATGATACACAACAATTTAAAAATTGTTTTGAAATACATCAAAATGTATTTCAAATAAAAAATATATATAGGAAGAGATTGAGAATATCCTAGATCAATCAATAAATAATGAATAATAATATTATGTATTAAAAAGTAACATGAACTAATAATAGTATTATAAGCAGCATATAATAATCCTATAATATTATTTTATCATAATTATATATAATATTCATATAGTACAATTTTATAACAGTTATTAAAATAATAATCATATAACATAATAAAATAGTAATTATTAAAAAGAATAATC
Source organism: Trichonephila inaurata madagascariensis (assembly GCA_019973955.1). Taxonomy (NCBI): domain Eukaryota; kingdom Metazoa; phylum Arthropoda; class Arachnida; order Araneae; family Nephilidae; genus Trichonephila; species Trichonephila inaurata. Next base: position 203,338 of record BMAV01025220.1, on the reverse strand, counting down.
ATCTAATTGTAAAAAAATAAAAATAATGCGTAAGAGAACTCGTAATACATAAATATAAATAAACATAAGAATAGCTATAAATAAACAAAAATAGTTATAAATAAATAAGATAATAATTATAATTAAATAATAATTATTATAAATAAATAACTATTATAATTATAAATAAATAACAAAAAATATGTAATAATAGTTATAAATAAATGCTAAAAGAAACAATTATAAATACTTAGATATTATATGATGATTACACATAGTAATAATTGCATTTTTTTCATTATGAATAAAAATAATAATTACATAATGTATGTTAAAATAATTCCAGAATATCAATTACAAAGTAGTAGAGAAGCTTGCAAATATGAAACTTGCACTGCAAGTTCCCTTCAAAAGCAGTATCATTTGAACAAAGAGCGTAAAAAAACATTTTAAAAGCGAAAATAGAAGCTATTTATAGCGATAATTAAAGCACAACACTTATTCTTTTAAGAAAAATATTCTAGTACTCACTCATTTTAGAAATATCCATATTATTCAAAAGTAGCAGGGAATCAAACAGAAGACGCAAATACTTAAAAAATTAAACTGAAAATGGTTAAATTTTTAAGATATAAATCCTGAAATTAAAGGATTATAAGCGGGAAAAAAGCGAATAAAAGTTGTATTTCTAATATCCTAGATTTATCCCCATGGCAACCACATCGACAGGCGATAAGAAAATATTAGCTAACATATTATAATATTATAAGCATCTTGACAAACATAAAACAACAGCTTGGCGTTACTACCCCAATATATCAAATTATACATTATAGTGACGCATATTTTGCTGCAGGAAAGAAAGGATAAAAAATTAGTCTTTTTTTAAATCACATATAAATAATGTTCATATTTTCAAGTGTTGCACATCACATATTTTTTATTGTACTGAAATCAAATCTTTGTCTTGAAAATATTTAAATTTTGCAATTAAAATTATGTTAAAAAATAAATGAAAAAAGTATTTAAAAATTATTTTAATTTAGAAAAGTATTTAATTTTTAACAAAGGAATGAAGTTTTGCTTTAGATAAGGCACAAAGTTGTATAACAGTTTTAGGGATAGAGTATAGTAGAAATTTAGAAACATATATTCTATTTGCTTTCAAAATTTGATATAGTTTGCACTTCCTTCATTTTACTTTAAATATTATTCGCAATGCCAAGTTAATACAGGTTTGTTTTATCATGAAATTATAAATTTGGAATTAGCTTTGTTAATAATCATAAATAGATTAGAAAGAAATCATTTAAATGTGATATTAATTTCTATGCAACAATATATTAATTAAATGTATTAAATTATTTTACCTTTTTTTCTTATTCTTGCATTTCTGATTAAAATTTATCAGTTTTACTAAAATATGTAATTAATTTAGTCAGATTCTCTATTTTAAGTTAGCTGCCAGATTAACAGCATTTTTATCTTAAAATAAGTATAAATTAACAATATATAAACATTTTTAAAAAGTAAAATCTGATTACATTTTGTATATTAAGAACTGCATATTTTTTTATGTGCATGACTGGACTCCAAGTTGTGTACTCATAATTCTATGCTAAGGTGTTTCTTTAATTCTTTTGTTGTTTCTAATGTTACCTGATTGACAGTGTCAGTTTGAGGCCCACAAAATTCATCTTGGCAAGAGGCTAGATTACATCTGTTGTTAGCCACAGCTTTGAACACCATGCAGGTGACAGTGTGTTTTGGCTCCATTTCATCCCAATTTTGAGAGAACACCTTATGTCTGATCAGAGGCCTCTCACCTTCCATCAATCTCTCAAGAGAACTTTTAACTCGAATAAATATTTAGAGTACCCCCATGCAATCGCGTAATATACATCCTTGCATTACCGGGTTTGATTGATTATTAACGCCGATCTGTTTATCTACACGAGGGCTTTTGGCGACGGACCATGTAATTTTGGACCATGGTCAAGTGACGTGGACGACACCTGAGCTGGCACCCCCTCTCCTAACTACCATACCACAACAATGGGAGGACGTTTCAGCTCTTGATAGATTTATCGTGCAACGCTGCCCTACACGGCGGGTCTTTAGTGGTATTGTTGCATTACCGGGGCCCAAAACCTGACTTTGCTGGGGCCCTAATATTCTTCATTACACCGCTGCCCCCATGCCACACAGGCACTATATATTTACTAACCATCCATGCCTTTTCCATGATTCTAACCCTTGCCCTATGGCACAGCAACCAGTTTCACTAACCATTATACTCTAGGCAGCTTGGCGTTAATTCAATAAAGCTGTGTGGGGTATCCTGCCTTGTTTGCTTTTTTGAGTTTCAAATTGTATCCCATATTCCTTCTTGTTTATTAACCTGAATTATTAATTACTGAATGTTTTAAGCATTTTAAAAATAACTGCTATAAAAAAAAATGCTGTTTTCTAAGCAAAAATTTACAATTAGACAAACGAAATTTTTAAATATTTTTAAATTCCATTCCCTTTTAAATAAAATTGTACCTCTCCCCCTTCCATTTTTATCTCCTGTTCTTTTTCAAACTTTGGAGATCCATGATGAGTGATTTGCTTCTTTATAACAATACGAGTAAAGATTTTTTTAAATGGTACAGATGTTATGTTGTGCAAACCGTATATTACTTCTAATTTACTGATGAAAAAATTAATTTATTTCTTATGTTTGTTTTAAGCTTTTTAAAAATTTTATTCCTTTTAGAGTTTTTTGTGATTGTTTTGTAATGTTATTTCTGTTTAAGAGTAAATTAATTTATTTCCAGTTGGATGTTTTGGACAGACTGGGGAGAAACACCTAAAATTGAGAGAGCAAGCATGGATGGTAACCAGACAACTAGGGCAGTTATTATTAAAGATGATATATCCTGGCCTAATGGCATTGCAGTGGATTATGATACAAAAAGGTGTGTTCCAAATTATTTCTTGTTAAATGCTTTTAATGTTAAATGAACTGTTGCTCTACAATATATTACATTGTATTTTTATTAATTCTTTGTATTGCAATAAAAAAAAAGTATATTGTATACAATCAAGTATGTGAAGTTCAATATTATATTCCAATTTTTTTACAATCTCCTATGCCCAAAACCCTATAACAATACAGTGAGTGTTGTATATTTATACAGAGTGTAAAATTTAAGAAGTAATTTGAAATAGTTCTGAAGTATTGATTTCATCATCCCTGAAATTAGGACTTAACTTCAGAACTGATTGTATGACAATCAATAAAAATTATGTAAAAAAAAGTTATGATACAATTTGTATAACATTTCATATGGAAGAACAGATTTGCAATTTACTTGGCTTATATATTGTATCTAAACTGAAAGGTGAAAAGTAGTTTGATTTATAAATTATTATTGAGGTAATAACTGTTTATATGCTTTTTGTAATGAAGGTAAGCTGTATTAATAATAGAAATTAGTTGATTTTAAGTAGGGGTGGGATAAAAAATAGTTACAAACTAGTTCTGTAATATGTAAAGGCATATATTACAGGATGTCAGCTAAACATTTGAAATGTGTGATTTTACTACATTTGAGGACGAGGGTGAATAAGTCTTTTTTATTATTTGAATTGTTGATTTTTATTAATATCACACAGAATTGTGCTTTAACTGAATATTGATGTATTTGCCTGTAATGTTACAGTAAATTAATTTCCTCCTTCCTTGAATTAAATTCCTAATAATTAAATCTATTTTAAATATACTATTATAGGCAATTAATTGTAAATAATATTTTAGTTTTGATTCAGAATGGTATATGAGTGACATGTTTTTCATACATTACCAAATTAGGATATACTGGACAGATGCTAAGAAAAGATGCATTGCTAGTGCAGATTTTAATGGAGAAAAACGACAAATGATCACCAAAGATGATATTCCTCATCCTTTTGCATTAACTGTTCATCGGGAAATGCTATACTGGACCGATTATTCTACAAAAGCAGTTCATGGCTGTAATAAGCTACGAGGATGTATAAAAAGGACCACCATAGGGGGTTATTTCTATCCTTTGGGCATCCAAGTGTATCATAGAGATAGACAACCATCAGGTAAATATTTCATGTAATTTTGTAATGCTTTTGTTAATTAAACATTTGAATATGTCTTATTTGTTGAAGGAACATCATATGTAACAAATTAAGAATAACAGATGTTGATATGCTGAAATTTTTCCACACACTTTTTTCCTTTACCTCACACATACATTTTCTATTTCTATGGGACACTAAATTCTAGATAGCTCATTGATTATAAATTTAAATATTACTTATGCTATATATTTTTGTAAATTATAATGAGAGGACTAGCATCAGTTTGCACTGTCAGCTTGTTGTTAAATCTTGAAAGATGTAAATGAACCTTTTTTTTTCACAAAAAATAGTCAGAAACTAATCCTAAATACTCATGATGATAGATTAGCGGTTCTTAAACTTTCAATCACCCCTTATGTATCAGTGTGACATCGTGGACCCCAAGGATTTGAACACCCTCCCTAACAATATTTTTGTTTAAAATACTTGTTCTAGTAGAGTTTTTTCTTTGGGCACATTTTTCAACAAGGCCTTTCAAAGTCTGCAAATGAAGAAATTCCGCAAAAGTAGAGACTCCATGGACCACAGTTTGTGTGAAAACCACTGCCATAGATTATTAAAAGAATTAATAAAGTCTAATTGTCAAAAATCAATACTAGAATTTATAAGCATTTTCAATAAGGGTAGCAAAAGTATTTTCACTTGTAGAATGAGACAAAAGTGAAAAAGAATAGTGTTAAAAAAGTTGTTGCACAAAAAGACCTTTGTTGCTGCTGATCTCCATGTCTAGCCAAGCTAGATCAAGTCCATGATTTCATTCACTCTTGAAATGTCCAATACTATTAGAGCGTCTTCATATAGATCTTGTTTTGAAAGCCCTAGACATTCAAGAAGTCATAGATGGAGAAAAAAAGTGCAGCTTCTGTGATCAACAAAGACCGGAGCACTAAGAGGTAGAAGGCTGACTCAACTCCTTCACCTGCCTTTAGACCTTAAGTTATTGTGACTGACCAAAGATACTGCTTTTCGACAAGAAGCATAGCTATATTGGACCATTGAGCTGCAGATTGTGGGAATAGAGTTTAGTTTTACTCTCTTCTGATATGATGGCTATATTACAGTTAGATGAGAAACACATAAAGCAAAGTCGCCGTGCTTCTTGTGTGCTATACTCATTGAAAAATCGTCTTGAAGAAATGTTATGATCTGAGGTTGTCTAGTCAATGTCCTGGTCTAGTCTGGGCAACAAAATGAAATCTCACAAGTCTTTAAGCCTTTTGAGCAAACTATCTTATTCCTTCAATAGATTACTTCTTTCCTGAAAGTGGTTACATTTTTTATGATAGCTAAGGTTCATGTATGCCCATGATTTGGCTTCTAGAAAGTCCTGATCTCTGTTAGATTGACAATATAATAGACTGCACTTGATAGAACATCAGGGGTTGATATATTTGCTCCAGCCTGAGTGAGGAAAAAGTGGTACCGAAATCTTAAAACTTGGATTATGGAGCAATGGAGAATAATCATTCTGTCTGATAAGTCTTGCTTCACCCTGCCATTGGGGTGAGTTTGCATCTGATAATTGTGATTGCAAATATATGAAAGACTACATATATATCCAGATAGATTTTATTGGTTTTTTTGGCATGAAGATAGAATTGTTACATCTATGGCTACCATAATTGTCAAACTTCAGTTTAGTACTTTTGTATAAAAGTACTACACTTTGATAATAAATCTAAGTTTGCACTTCCCATTTTCATCAGTGTTAATGAAAATTGCCTACACTATGGTAGAAGACTCCTTTACAAAGTATGCAGAACCTGTATTTATCTATTTTGAAAATGCCAACAATTTTCCTGTACCTTATTAGTCACGGCAATGTGTTTTTTCAATGTTTTCATATTTTTGTCCAATCCCTTTTTGTATGTACTAAAGAAAGCAAGTAAAAAAATTGTAAATTTCAAAGTTTTTTAGTTTAGTTCCTCTGTTATATTTAAGATCAGGGTATAGAGTATTATGGAAATTTTTTGCTTTTGTGTCCTGAATAATGAATATTCATATTGAATGCAATATATTTGAGTAATTTTCTTCTTTAAATTGATTTCATCCCTGTTGTTAAATGTAGGTCCCACTCCTTGTACGAAAGCTAATGGTGGATGCTCACATCTTTGTTTATTGGCTACATACGAACCATTTTATTCATGTTCCTGTCCAACTGGTGTTCGTTTAAAGAATGATTCATTAAACTGTGAAGATGGTAAATATGTATATTTTAAATATATTAGAGTTGAATTATAAAATCTTATTTGACTATATAAACTGAATTTTTTCATAGAATTCTTGAAAAAATGCATTTAGTTATAAATACAGTGAAAATCATTTAACACAAAACTGATGGGACAAATATTTTTTTGTGCCAAAAGAATTTCGTGTTGAAGGATATTGCCTCTTGAGCACGATTGTCCCTTAAATGATAAAGTTTTATTGGAAGTGCATCATGATTTGTTCATAATTTTTGACAATTTATTGACAACTCTTTTAATGTAATAAATAAATTAGGTGATTTGTGATTTTGTGAATTTTTTTTTATCTTAATAGGTCCTCAAGAACTTTTACTACTAGTCAGGAGAACAGATTTGCGAAGGATTTCATTAGATACTCCAGATTACACTGATGTTGTTTTAGAATTGGAAGGCATCAAACATGCTGTGCTGTTGATTATGATCCTGTGGAGAAGCAAATATATTGGACAGATGATGAAGCCCGAGCTATTCGTAGAGCGCAGTTGAATGGAACTGGTATATTGAAATATTTTAGCTAAAAAAATAATTTAATGTATATATTTGTTGCATTTTTTTTTTTCATTGACATTTTTTTTAATAGGTCAGGAGGATCTTATAACAACTGAGGTTCATCATCCTGATGGTATAGCAATTGATTGGATTGCACGTAATATTTATTGGACTGACACTGGTACTGACCGCATTGAAGTAGCAAGGCTTAATGGAACATCTCGAAAAATTTTAATTACAGCTGATTTAGATGAACCAAGAGCCATTACAGTTGATCCTCCTGAGGGGTAAATATTCAGTTTTTATTTTGCTAATTATTTTACTATAAATAAAGAACTGTTCAGAAATTAAATTACTCATGTAGGGTAGAATTAATTTCTGAATGGTGCAACAACAATGAAAGTTTCATTTATTAACTAAATATCAAGCTGAGATTTTATGATGTTTAAATTATGCCATTTAATTAATAAACTAAAAATGTCTTGCAAAAAATTAATTTTAGAGAGGTTTCAAAAAGTATCTAAAACCTCTGAAAAATTGTTCTGTTCTTCGAATAATTTTTCCATATTCTATGTAATGTTCCTTTTTCATAGGGTTACACCAGATAGTCTACTCTTTGAATCTCAGTAATCATCCCTAGTGCTTTCTTGCCTATTTATATTTTAAAATTATGAATTACAGAATAGTTTGTACAATTTTTATAATTCCTAAATGAAAAATTAGAATTGCAAAGATTAAAATTAATTACCCGTTCTGCACAACTTTCATTTATTATGAACTAAACAATTATTGCTTTTTGTAAACAAAATGCTTTACTTGTTTTTTGTATACTGCCTTTTTTGGAACAAATTGTTTTGGCTCGAACAATGGCTAAACGTTTTTTCCCCTTCCATTTGTGAGTTCCTTTTATTAATATTTTTAATAAACTTTTTTCTAACTTTTGTACCCTACCCTTTCTGCTATATGATAGGAATGCTAAAAAACTTATGTACTATTGAATTTAACATACTTTTATAGGAAGAATATTTTTACACTATTACATAAATGATATATTGAAATGGCAATGCCAGTTACATTGGCATAAATCAGTCTAATCTGTTATGGTTTTGATAATGACAAAACTTTTATTGTTCTTTTTATATTTTCTGATTTTTCTCAATAAGATTAGTATAACTGGAATGTTCCTAAAAGGAAAAAAAAAAATTTCCACTTTTTGGGAATAAAAAATTATATTTATTTAAAAGGATTTAATAAAATTATTTGCATATACTTTTCAGTGTTTTTATAATGTTAGTGATTTTTTTTTTACATAGATCAAAGTGATCAGTTACTAAATAATATGTTAATAGATAAATTTATAATTAAAAAATTCTGAATGAATGTTTTTTGATGAATGGGCAAAGTTTTAAGCTTTTAATATTTCTCGAGTTTTAATTTTATTGTATATACATTTGTATCCTACATTTTTACTCTATCAATGCTAACACCATTCTATTATTAGATAAGCAATTTTTTTAAGAAAAAATCCCCCTTTTTTAAGTAATATACTTTTAATTCATCTATATTGTTGTCTCATTTGCTTAAAGTTTCTGATAATTACGTGCAATATATATTTTAGGTACATGTATTGGACAGATTGGGGAGCTGTACCTAAAATAGAGAAGGCAGCTTTAGATGGATCTCAGAGAGTAGTGCTAATTAGCTCTGGATTAGGTTGGCCTAATGGATTAGCAATTGATTACAAGGAAAAGAAATTATACTGGGGTGATGCAAAAACAGATAAGATTGAATCATCAAATTTGGATGGAACTGATAGACGAGAACTGGTGTCAGATAATTTACCTCACATTTATGGATTTTCTTTACTTGGTAAGTAAAGTGTGACTAAAACTTTACTTATGTAATATTTTATTAATCTTTTTTTCTTGCAACTCATTGATAAAAATAATAATAACTGATCATCAATAAGATCTTAAATAATGTGAAATTGTTAATGTAATTTATGATTGGATGCATAATTGATAAATAACAAATCACAGTACACAAAAATAAAATACCAGACTTAAAATATATTTATCAAATTGCTGCCTAATTGCACCCTAGTGATCAATATTATACTGGAAGTAAAACTTATGATCCTGATTATTTTAAGTAGTGATCTCCAAACTTTCTTTTTTTCTCATACCCTTAAGTAAGATAAAAATAATAATAAATTGTTCCATGTCTATACTAATAAAAGAAAGAGTTTGTGTGTTTTTGATGCAATACAAAAATGAAGTAACCCAGATGTGTGAAACTTAGTCTGCTGAAACTATAGGTGATGATGGTTTGCACCTTGGAAAAACTTTTTTTGAATTAGTGCTCTTATAAAAGCCTGATCATCGTTACATGATCAGAGGTTGCATTTCAAGAGTATATAATGTTGCACCTAAACATCATTTTAAGTAGGAAGACTTGCATATAATGTTGCCATTCTAGTGAATCAAAGTAACCCAGTCTTTACCGTTACATGCTTAGTAATCCATCAAATCATAAACCAATCTGGTGATGATCACAATTTTCTATTGTTATTGTTAATTTTAAATCTAAATTTTCTACTGGTAAAAGATTGTAAACATGTCATGTTGACATATATTTCCATAATTACATTAAATTTATTAGGTCGTTATATAATGTAAAAGGTTAGTTTTCTTAATATACATTTAGGAAATGAGATTCATTGGTTACTATCTTTGATAAAATTTCAAATAGTCTTATAATGAATTGAAACCTTCTTGTACATTTTCTTTTTACCCACAGTATTAATCTTTTTATTTCTTGGCAGGGTTGCTAAAATGAATTGAAAAATTATGAGTCACACCAGAAGTAAAAACACTATCAAAATCTTCAACGTACAGTTTCTTTATAGTATTTTTTTAAAGCCATTTTTCCCATTTTATGTTGTGTCAAATCAAAAGTCCTTAAGAGTCAACTTTAATCATGGTTATTATAATACACATTGTTACATGTATAAATTAGTACTATGTATAAAATTCTCAAAATTATGATACACAACCTGTGAAATCAGTGCACATGAAGATCAGTTTTCTTTTACTAAAATTGGTCATTATGCAATCAGTACCTTGAAAAATGATGAGGTATGAATAGCTAACAATTTGGCTTTATTAGTTGATTAAATAAGACAAATTAAAATTTTTAAAGTAAAACTGACAAGATAGTACTCTGTACATTTATTTGTTAGAAAACATATATGAATATTCAATTGAATATATCTCCCAACATACTCAGTTGTACCATGCTCATAATCATCACCATAGGTCACTGGTAGTGACATAACGTGCACCTCCGCATTGCTGGGGGGGAGGGACAAAGCCTGACTGACACCAAGTATGTACTTCACCAATTAATAAAGTATTAAAGACCAAACCTGACTTTGTAGGTTGGCCCTAATATTCTCTGTTACGCCAATGGCCACTGGTGCATTTCTTTTACATAAAACTTGAACATCTGGTAATAAAAATAAATAAAATGACCATGATCATTGATTTATGTAAATGAGCCAACTTGTACTTTCTGTGATAGAAAGCATGAGAATAAAAAAGATTTGATTTTTAAGGAAGGGGGAAACAGTAAATTAAGTGGATGTAAGTAGTTAAAGCAGATTTTAGGTTTATTTCCAACAAGCTCCTTTTTAAATATTCAGAAGTATTTACCCTTCAAAAACAGAGTTTTTTATAATAATCCCATTATTCTTTTTGGGTATGTTGAGCTCTCAAGGTGTTGGTGAAACCAGATACAGTACTCCATAAGAGAATCTTCACTTGTGTTATATTATTTCATACATTCCTGAGTGATTCTGAACCTTCTTTTGTGTAATTCACTCTAGAGATCACCATTTATAATGGGATATTATTTATTCCTATATACCTGACATGCTTTGGAGGTCATAATAGTGGATTGATAATTGTAAAATATATTTGACAGGGGACTGTTTTCTTGCATGATCAGCTGAACCATGATTTGTAATTCATATCTAATATAATAATAACTTAGCTAGTATCAGGATCCAAGTTCATTCAATCTGAAGCTCTTGTGTCATCCTTGTCACTTAACCGTGGTTTAAAATTACACGGTCCTTTGCTCTAATCTTCATGTTGCTTCAAAATAGATGTAAATAAACAATGAATTAATCAATTAATGTTAATTACAAATGTCGCATTTATTATAATCTTTGTTTTCCAGTCTTTTGAACATTCTTATCATATATGCATTGAATTGTGAGTTTATTATATATCCAGACATTCAGAGTAAATGGTCACCATAGCTGTGTGGTCATAGTCATGAATTCATGGCCAGCAGTGGTTATATTAAGCCATGGGTTCGAGTCCAGATACAACTGAAAACCTATGTGGTGAGGCTGGTGTGCACATTAAATCTGTTGTGGCTCAAAGTCCTAACATTAGTAAGGAAGTTTTGAGAGTAGGGTGGCATCTCAGGTGTCTTCCTCATCTCATGACCATTGTTCAGTATTAAGTCATTCACCATTAGCCATCCTATTGCTTCAAAGAAGTGTGACAGTAATAAACAATCTCTTTGTATTTGGATGTTATAATTTATATGTATATAAAATAGAAATTCTTTTTTATCTGATTTTTTAGGTGACTATTTATATTGGACAGATTGGCAACGCCGTTCTATTGAGCGTGTTCATAAAGTTACTGGTGTGATAAGAGACATTATTATCGATCAACTTCCTGATCTTATGGGATTAAAAGCTATCAATGTTCATGCAATTCATGGTTAGTTTTCTTTTTCTTAGTGTTATTGGCTGTGTTTGATAAAAAATAAAATGTTTATTATTTTTAAAAAATGTGGTGAAACAAATTGTTGTATATAGATCCTTTAGGGGTGAAGGACACAAACACCTGTATACTGCTTGGGCCTGAGGTGTCTTTCGTAAGCATCATTTATTGTAGTAAAGCCTAAATCCATGAAAATACTGAAATATGAATGTGTTGTTTAATATTATTCTGTAGATTATACAAACGGCATATGTTTTATACATTTTGTATTTGCATTCTTTATTTACCTAAGTCAGTTTCTGTTTAAGTACAATTTTGCAAACATTTTACTGTCAGTATGCATTTATTATTTAATGAATTTTTACATTATACATTTGAAAACTAAATATGTTTCTTAAAATTCTTTTTAGTGTGAAAAATTCTAAAATGTGAATCTACAGAGTCCTACGAAACAATTCTTGCACTTGTAATAAATCATTTGCTATTTTTGGAGGTTTTTTGTGGGAATGTGAACGAACGAAAACTAAATGTTCTATTGTTGATGACCATAGAGAGACATTTCTTTCAATGTAATTGACATATAGAAGTATGAAATATCATTATCATTAAATTTGAAATGAACAAAACAATCAAAATATATCATTTTTTACTATCATTGCACTCAGGTTCTAATTCAGAATAAATTTTGCATCATTTTGCTATTCCAAGTTCAATTAAATATTTTTGATGCTTCGACCTTGTAAAAGTAAAAAAAGAAGAACTTTGTTTACCAGATCTAATTATCCATTAAAAACTAGACTGCAAACCCTGACCAAATGCTCTAGCCAAAATAAAACTCATTCTTTATATAAACAAAAACCACATGCTCATTTCAAGAGCAGTCATAAAGCATTCAATTCCCCTAATATTTATAAATCAAAATCCACATGCATGTGAGTAATATTTCTCTCATTTTGAGTAGAAGGTCAGATCTACATGTGTCTCAAATGTAATGCCATCTATTGCCAAAAAATTAGGCTTTCAAAATGTTCCAAGTTCATGATACGGATGTGTGATGTTCGCCCCTGGAAAGAGAAAAGCTGTGGCATGCGTATGTACTATTCAGGAACTGTGAGTGTTTCATTATGGCTCATATTTGTGACAGTAGGCCCAAAGAGGTTAAATTTGTCAAACCTTAAAATTCAGATGTTGGCATGGTGTGAAAGTTTCAAAAGTAAGGTGTCAGCTGAAGGGTTGTCCTTGTCAGTCAACCTAGGTCCAGAATTATGAGGTGTCTTGCCAATTGCCCTTGTGTTGCTCCAAAATGTGACATTAATAAACATTCAATCAGTTGGTATGATTAAACATCTTTAAATTTTTAATTATATTCTGTAATTCTTTAAGCAATTTAAGAGTATTTTTTAAATTTTAATTCTGTCATTTAATGGTAGTTAAAAACTAACACTTTGCTGACTAATTTTGTTAAAGTTAAACCAGTAGGAAAGGAACTTTCATGATTCTGTTTTAAATCTGCTTATATTCCAATGGTACCAAACCTTTTCTTAATAATATATATATATGTAGCAATTATAGGTTAAGAGATTTTGTTTAAAATATATATCCTAAATATAAAAACTTGGGAGATTGAATTTTCTTTTTATATATTAAAATCATTATTAAATGCTTTTAATTTGCAAACCATCAGGATGTTCCTTTCCTTTTATTCTCTCTAGATAACTTGTTTTTATTGTGTATTTTATTATAACTTTTTTTATATATATTTATTTCAGGTACCAACCCTTGTGCAATTAATAATGGAAATTGTTCTCATCTTTGTTTGAATAGACCTGGAAATAACTTTACTTGTTCTTGTCCAATTGGCTTAGAATTAACACCTGACAATGTTACTTGTATTGTTCCTGAAGCATTTCTGATATTTTCTCGTAAAGAAAATATACGCAGAATTTCACTTGAATCTAATCGGGGTGATACCATACCAATATCAGGTGTACAAGAAGCTAATGCTCTTGATTACAATATCAATGATGATCGTATTTATTGGACTGATGTTATCTCAAAAGTAAGTTGTACATTTAATAGTGATGACGACATTCAATATTTAGTAGTTTTTTATTAACCTTTAATAGTGAAAAATTTGAATTTAATATAGAATTTTCCTCCATTTTCTTTGTAGTCTATTAATCGAGCATTTATGAATGGAAGTGCAGTAGAACCTGTTGTTGAGTTTGGTTTGAATTATCCTGAAGGTATGGCTGTAGATTGGATTGCCCAGAATTTATATTGGGCTGATATGGGGTTAAATCGCATTGAAGTATCTCGTCTAAATGGTTTGCATAGGAAAGTACTTTTATACCAAAACATGGATGATCCCCGATCTCTAGTATTGGATCCAGCTGAAGGGTGAGAAACTTTGCTTTTAGATCTGAATTCATTTTTAAAAAATTCTGTTATGATATTGTATTAATAATTATTGCAGTAATTCTTTAAATTTCTGCTTTATATTGACTATAGCCGCAAGTAACTTCAAAATGTTAAGTTCATAAAAAATCAAATCTGCTTCAAATTATGAATAAAAGATGTACGAAATACATTTAGTTTAAAATTAATGTAGAATTTGTTTTAATGATTTTACGTAGTTTGTATTATTACATGATCTTTTTTTTTAACCAAATTCGTCATTGAGTTTGTTATATTTTTAGTGTGTCATTTCTAATTTACATTAAAGGTGATAGCTTCATTTGTTAGAATCTCTGTAATATAACTGATATAGGATAAAATTAAATCATTATGGCTCTGAAGTATGATTTTTTTGGATTGCTAGTTTTATTCATTGAACATGTTAGGAGATGGTTCTATGAATTGATGAATTTAATGATTAAACAAAAAGTAATATGTGTACTTAATTCTTTTTATCCAAATTCCCATGTTTTTAATATTGAGAAAAATTTTTTAGTTTATTCATTTTTAGGTAAAAATGGTTACACTTTAGTAGTGTTATTGGTTATGTAAAAAGTTAATTTTTTTAGGTACATATACTGGTCTGATTGGGGTACAAGTGGACGTATTGAACGAGCTGCACTTGATGGATCTTATCGACGAATTCTGATTGGAAAAGTAGGCAGGGCCAATGCTTTAACCATTGATTATATTGATCAAAGGCTTTATTGGATTGATCTTGATTCTAAAAAGATTGAATCATCTGATCTATCAGGTTAATAATTCTTTTTCAAAAATATTTTGTTATAATTTCAGTCTATATATATAGTTTTTTAAGAGATGCAAAATTTCTTGGAATTATTAATTTCAAATAATAGGAAAGAAAATATTGATTCTATATAATGAAAAGTTATTTTTAATTTTTATTGTAGTTTCAGAAATATTTAGTTTGTTTTTCTTTGTACAATGTGATGCTGAAATTAATGAACATATAAGTTTTAAACAAGGTGAGATTTTTATTTTAATTTGTGCAATACTGATACAAGTGATAGGAACAGATTTCAGGATGTATGAAAATAGCAAAATATATAAGAATGCTTTTACATAATCATTACTTCTGTTGCTGTACTTATATATTAAGATTATTAAAAGATTATAAAGTTAAAATCATTTAGTGTTGAAAAGTCTGATTGTAATTAGACTGATTAGTAAATATTTTCTAATTTTTTTTATAAAAAAATTGTTTTTACCATTCATACATCTGGAAAATTTAAGATTAATTTTTTTTTTCAAATAAATCATAAGATTAAATATAATTTAAAATAAATATGCAAATGGCAAGTAATTTTCAAGATAAATAACTGCAGTGATTGTAAATTTTGTAAACTTTTTTTTATCAATATATGTTTTTTGATTGCTTAAATTCTTTCTCTAACTTTTTGTAATAAAAAATGCTTTAAAAAA
The DNA here is from genome assembly GCA_019973955.1 of Trichonephila inaurata madagascariensis. Lineage (NCBI taxonomy): Eukaryota > Metazoa > Arthropoda > Arachnida > Araneae > Nephilidae > Trichonephila > Trichonephila inaurata. The sequence continues at coordinate 187,761 of BMAV01025220.1, read as the reverse complement.
AAAATTTTTTTTAAACAGGAAATCAGCGAATTCAAGTTATTGGTAGTACATTGTATGAACCATACAGTTTGACGCAGTATGCAGATTATATCTATTGGGCTGATTGGAGTACAAATAAAATTGAGCGAGCTAGTAAAATAAACGGTGATAATCGAACAATAGTTCAAGAAAATTTGGATAATGTAATGGATATTCTCGTATATCATACTTCAAGACAATCAGGTGAGAAATCTGAAATAAAATAGATTGAATTATTAAGGATAGCAGTCAGTACATCTTTTGCATTAACTTTTTATTTTAGTGTTCACTAAACAAGTATTAATTTTCATGGATGCTTCTATTTTTGAATTTTTATGATACATTTGTTTCAAATTTTCAGGTTGGAATCCTTGTGCTGTAAACAATGGTGGCTGTTCTCATCTCTGTCTTGCTCTTCCAATTTCAGTTCAACATAAAACCTATACTCATCATTGTGATTGTCCTACTCATTACACAATAACACCTGATAATAAAAGCTGTATATGTAAGTTCCTGTTTTCAAAAGTATAGACAATTTTGTTTTGTATTAGTTGTAGTCCAAAAAAGGTAACCGAAATTAAATTTTTTCGGTTAAATAAAACTGGAGAAAAGGGATTTGTTGGTTAAAAATATCTTTTAAGGTATTTTCAAAAACATAACTTTATGTATTCTGTAGCAAACCAAATTTTCAGAGCTTAAGAAAGAAGTCTTCTTCCTAATATTACACATTTAAAACTGGCAGCCTGCCCTCACTTCATTTCTAAATGTATTTTCTGTATATATTTTTGAGAAAATGATATCTGGTATTTTATTTGCATGTGATTAATTTAAACAATTCATTCAACACACTAATCTTAATAATGTAAATGATGCACTAAAAGCCCTATTTTTGGTATTTACGTGAACATCAATGTATTTACTGAAAGCAACTTAAACATTGTATAAAAGGAAATCTTTTATTACAATGTATCACAATGCCATTGGTTTTTTTTTAATACACCTTTTACTAAACCAATGTATCTTATGGGATATTATTCCATGACATTTACAAGTGTATGTATAACTTACGCATAACTGCTTTCTTACATCCATTAGATATTATTTCCTTCCTATTTTTAGTGCTAAAAAAATCTGATAATATTAGTTTCTATTTACCATCATTTGGAATATTTAAGAGTGATTTGGGAAAACAACAATTCATGTTGTTGACAATATATTAAAATTGAATTTCATGCTAAACTTTCATTATAAGGAATGAAAGAAGCATAACTGCTGCATGACTAGTTCAAGTAGTAACTAGTTTGTTATATGTGAAAACTATTGTTTGTAAATAAAATTATAAACTGTATATTATAGTAATTATACGTTTCTTTAAAAGAATTGTTGATTTACTTTCTATTAGTAAGATTGTTTTTTTATTTTATTAGATCCCAAAAACTTTATACTCTTCAGTCAGCGTGCTACCATAAACAGATTTGTGGTTGATACATTGGACTCGCCTGAAGTAAATCTTCCAATTCATGGATTAAAAAATATCAAAGCTATTGATTATGACCCAGTTGATATGTTTGTTTACTGGATTGATGGAAAAACCAAAACTATAAAAAAGAGTCACGTGAATGGATCAAAGGTAGTTCTATTTTTTTTATATTTTAATATTAAAAATTTAGAAGAGTGGAAATTTTATGAAATAAATATTTTATACAAATATATGTGTAAAATTGCCCCTTTTCCTCCTTTTTTTGTTCTGCTTTTTATACCATTTCAACAATATCTGCATGAAATTTGGACATTATTTTTGAAACCCTGAGATTTATTCACATTCTAAATTTTTTTGTTATTTTGTGTATGTGTATACAAATATAAAAATAAAAGCTGCTTGATTTTTTTCTGTAAAATATAAGCAAACTGGGTTTTTTCTAAGAAAATGTATATTATTCTAAATATAAATTGTTTCATTTGAAATAGTTCCATTTTTTATAAATGCAGAATTTCAAAAATGCATTATTGTAAAATACCTAACAATAATTACATCTCTGTAGGTTTCTACTATAGTGCCTAATCCAACCGATGGAATTCATCCCTATGATATAGCTATTGACCCATACTCACGAGTGGTATTTTGGTCCTGTTCCTTACATAATACTATAAATGTTACTACCATGAGAGGAGCACCCATTGGTTCTGTAATCGGAGATGAAGATGATAAGCCTCGTGATATTGCACTTCATCCCACTAAAGGGTAAGAAAAAAATGATAATGCTAGTTTATGAGGTAGTTTTTCAACTAGATAAATTTTCAAATACTTTAATATTCCTTTTTAAAAAAATATTCAATTTTTTGATTTAAGTATGCATTGTTATAGAAGAAAAATGTTTAAATTTTATAAAGTAAAGGGAAGTAAATGTGCACTGTTGAAGTTTAGTGAAAAATTTAATAAATTTATAGGATGGATTCAGTATTTGCAGATTTTAATTCTTTTCTGTAGTTCAGATTCAAAAATAACTTATGAAATTAATTTTATGAATATAATCTTTTGTTTTTAGCTAATATAAATTTTTTTACCCTGTGTGTATAACCTGAACATGTATTTTCATCACTTGAACTATATAAGATTCTCTTAATTTCAGTAATGAGATGTAAAATTATATTAAACTTAAAGCTTTATTATTATAGGGTATGAAAAAAATAAACTATACTCTGTTTCAATTCAACGCAAGATTGCTTTTTAATATATTCGGGTATTTATATTAAAACTGATTTTTAATAAAGTCCTTTTGGCTTGTTGTAATATTGGACATTTGCAAATACTTTTAAATTTTTTATTTGTTGTAATATTAAATTGAACATAATTATTCTTCAGCTTGCCTATTATTTGGGGGATGAAAACAGTTTAAGAAAATTTATATTTCTTATTGTAAAAATATAAATTTTCAACTGTAAATAATAGAAAAATAGTATCATTTTCTGTAAAATCATCAAAATTAAATGAATTTGTTTAAAGATTTAAAGGAGGAGATTTTTAGTAGAAGGCAATCTGTTAGATAAAAAATGCATGATTTGCCTATTCAATTAAAATAACCTTAAATATGTAAACATATACTCAGTATTATAGTACAGGGGAGATCAACACACGGGCCGCATGTGGCCCGCCAGTACATAAGCTGCGGCTCGTCGACTCTTTTTGAATAACAGGTTTTTAAAATTTTTTCATTTTGAAATTTATTTGAGGGGAAATTTATATAAATACATACATATATATATATAAATCTGCAATGTATTTGCTTGTTACCTATTGTTTTAAAATAAATCCTTTTTGATAATAGAAATGTCCTTTAGATTAAATTTAGCATTTATATTTTACCAAACAGTCACCTTTGATTTTACTATAATAAATTCCTTTTTTTTAATAAATTCCGAATTGTATTATGCATATCCTTTACTATGGATCGTACATGATTCTCTGTGTGTGCGACTTTCATTTCTGCTCTTCCTTTTACGTTTGGAGTGCTTAAAAAGTAAGAGGCTGTCAGAAATGTTTTTTAAAGTTTAAAAAAATACCTTTGTTTGTTTGGATACCCCTGTTATAGTACTTCAAAATTTTAGTCAATAACTGTGTGTGTTTTTTGAGAATGCATTTATTATATAACATGGTGCAAACTAATCAAACAATGACTTACAGTAAATATATTTAAATCTTGTTCTAAAAATTGAATTAATTGCCTTTTTATTTTAATTTTAGATTGCTATTTTGGATAAATATGATGCATCCACCTTTAATCGAACGAGCAAATATGGATGGTCATATGAGAAGGATTTTATTCTCAACAGATTTAGATAAGCCAATTTCACTTACTGTAGACATTATCGATAATTATTTGTATTGGGCAGATATGGGTATTAAGAAAATAGAGAGATCTTCACTTTCAGGATCAGATAGGTATAGTTTTTCTTTTTCTTGTTTTATTTCTTAAAAAAATATAGCTTGTTTTCATATATATTTCTCTTATTCTGTTATATATGTGATATTTATCTTTCATTTCTACATTTAATTTACATTGATTTAGGGATGAAAGGGAATAGTTTAATTTCATTTAATTATTTTTATCAAAATTTAATGTATAATACACTATTGGATCTCATTCTGATAAATCTCTTTGGTAATTCTAATCAGTGTATTTACTTTCTATTCATGACAGTGTTCAGTTTAATTTAAAATGGTTTTTTATTTGTTTATTGATTGAGAATGTTGGGAATTTGTTATTTTTCAAGTTAATATTGACAAAAGTAGTCTAATAAGATCTAATTTTATGAAACATTTTTTTAAGTTAGTGCCCTTAATTTTAATAATTTGTTTTAATTCCTTTTTTTTCCAGGAAAGTGCTGTTAAGTGGTAAAAATTTTCATCCTGTTTCATTGGCCATCCTTGGAAAATACATGTATTGGATTGATAATGAACAGCAAATAATTGAAATGGCCAACAAAGATACAGGAGCTGAACGACAAAGGTTACAGCGTCGAATCCCAATTATGAGCAATCTTCATGCAGTAAATTATGTGGATCCTGATCACTTTCTCAATCATCCTTGTGCTATTAAAAATGGGGGTTGCTCTCACTTGTGTCTTGTACTTGAAAATAATAAGAAGAGATGTTCTTGTCCCCTTCATTTAGTTATATCATCTGATTCAAGTACATGCATAGACATACCTATCTGTCCACCTGATAAATTCCGTTGTTTGTCAGGAGTCACATGCTTGCCAGACAAATGGCGCTGTGATGGTCGGGCTGATTGTGATGATATGTCTGATGAAATGAGTTGTGATGTGTGTAAACCACAACAATTTAGATGTCATAATGGAGACTGTATAGATAACACTCAAAAATGTGATGGCATTTCTCATTGTAAGGACGAGTCTGATGAGTTATGTTGCCAAAAAGATAAGTTCCTATGCATTAATTCTCACAAATGTATCAGTTCATCTTTGCTTTGTGACTCCAAGGATGATTGCCTTGATGGTTCTGATGAAGCTGCCCCTATATGTTCTGTGGCACCAAATGAAATGCATAAACGTATTCTTTCGAGAGATAATGCAATACTTATTACTACAGTTTTTGTCCTTCTAGGCTTTGTAGTTATTATTTTCTTTATGGCTAAGAGAGCTCATGTTTTTAGAAAGAAAGTGGGCACAAATGATGAAGATATGAGAAATGAAATGCTTCCAAGCAAACCTTGCAATGAAACAGTAAGCTCTATGAATGGAAGTAATATTAGGGGTGTTGCTGTATCATCTTTCCAGAGCTCTAGCTGTGGCATCACCATGTCATTGCCACCCAGTGCTAGTAGTATTTATGATCGTAATCATGTAACCGGTGCATCATCTACTTCATCTGGTAGAACATATCCATTGGAAACTTTAAATCCTCCTCCAAGTCCAGTCACTGTCAAGTCTCAATATATGCAACCTCCTTGTCCACTTGCTTTGGGATCATATAAGCACTACCGTTCACGAAATAAGCCTCCTCCTCCTACACCATGTAGCACAGATGTGTGCGATGATAGTGAGGCATGTAGTAGTTATTATTATGGCTCTGGCTTAGACTGTGGTTATGATTCTGATCCTTTCATACCACCTCCACCCACCCCTCGAAGTCCTTACCTGTCAGATGAAAACTATGAATTGTTGCAATGTCCCCATCCTCCTCCACCATCTCCAGTGCCTGCTAATCTTTGAAGAAATAAATGAAATTTCAGTACTTACGTACTATCACAATCATATTGGCAATTTACATACTAACACTACCATGTTGGCAACATTGAGTAAAACCGTATGAATTCTAAAAACAGAATAAGGCTGACTGGAATACATAGTCAAAAGATACTATGGGAAACTAAATTATTATAAATAAATAGTAAGCAATAAAAAAAATAACTAATTTGTATCAAATATAATTTTATTATTTAAGAATTCGGTAAATCCCAGATTTGCATTTTAGTATTAGAGTTTGCCATATCAACGAACGGTTAGGCCTAGAATGGTGACAAGTGGAGAATTATGAAACGAAACACATGCTTGCAAATTCAGTACCTCTGACATGTGTAAAATGATAGTTGCCAATTTGGTAAATTATCTTGAAAATTGGCGTGGTTGTGATAGTATGTAGGTACTGACATTTCTTAATATCTTTTATAATAAGACATAATTATGTCAGTTCAATGAGAGCTTCAGATATACTAGTTTTTATGTAACTTTGTAAAAAGGTTTTACAAGATACTTATTACTTTTAGAATAGTATGATAGTGATAAGTAATTTTTTAATGTAAATATAAGTATTCATTTTTGTAATTATAAATTTGTATAAAATGGACAGATGTTACTTTCCACCAAACATTTCTGTAAATAAGTCTCAAAATCATTTGTTATGTGAATAATGGGATACTGCCTTATGATTGCTTGTTTTTTCTGTACAATCTGATATTACAGTTGTCATCTTCATTTGTTAAAAGTATTGTTAAAAAAATTATTTAATGTTATAAGAAAAAGAAAATCTTTTTCTGTCAGTAAATTAAAAGATTCCATGTCCTCTCCAAAGTCGATGATATAATCACTCAGGAAAAATATGAACATTAATATCATGCTGTTAATGCTGATCGAAAATCACTTGTAAATGAAGTAGTGCCTTCATCACTCTTTGTATTTATAATAGTGTTGTAAAATTATCTTAAAAAGCCATCATTATCTATTGACAAAAAAATATTTTTTTCAATATGAATAACAAACATTTTTGTGTATGAAATACTGTATTTTAATTCTATTCACTATTTTTGTTTTATCTGTACATTAGTTTCTGAAAAGATAACTAAGAAAAAGGTGAACATTTTGCATTTTAAAACATCGAAAAAGTTTTGTAACTTTGAATTTTTTAAAGGTATCTCAGTATGAAGAGTTTATTTTAGAGTTCAAATTTACTTCAGAAACAGTGTTTTGTGAAATATATTAAATTTTTCTTGTACTTAATTTCAATTCATCTTTAATACATTTGATTTATTACATGGGATTTTATTTTTTACAAATGCATTTATTTGATCATTTAATTTTTATTTATTAGTAAAATTCTAAAAAAAAAAGAATTTTTTTCATGATTTAACATGTTGCATTTAAAGCTTGATATGTATCTCTATTTAATTTTGTTTTTAATGATACACACACTGAAACACAAATGATAAAAATGTTATTTGTTGTCTGTTTTTAATAAATTGATAATGCTATTAATCAATATCTTCTAACATTATTTTGTGATAATTTTTTTTATATATATTAGTGCAGCATTTAAAATTATATTATTTTAGTATTCAACTTTCTTGAATAGCAGCATTTTTGTTTTGCATTTAATTCATTTTAAAAAAAAAGACTTTTCACTTTATATTTCATTGACTAATGTCTTTATATTCATTGCATCAGTGGATTAAATATTACATCTGTTAGTGATGACTAAAAATTTGTATGGAATTAATACATATTGGATTGAGATAAGTTTTTGTTTTGATTTGAAATTATGTACATGGATTGTATTTTAATTTTTATTTCTTCTTTTGTGCTAAATTTATTGGTTTTCCCATCTTATATATACAGAAGCTGAATTCAAAATATGTAGGAATTGGAATGCTTCAATTTAGTATTTACACAGAAATATATTTGTATTTGTTCGATTACAAAAATAAATCAGCTTCCAGCTCTTTAATGAATGTTTGATTCAAGAGGTTCCTGTATATTTTTCCTGAAATCATGCCCTGTATGTATGTGCATTTTTATACTCGATTCATAAATCAGTAAAGGACTGATGTACTTTTTATAATTGACATAATTGTACAACTTGGCAAGCAATTTGACTGGCTAAACTATAAATTTATTTTAATGAATGTAAAAAAAACAAATGTGTAACATTTTTATAATGTGTGTTATACTGTTGAAAACTCTTTAGTTTGCCAAATGTAATTGCTACAAATTGTTAATATGTATGTTTTTTTTGTATATATTTATTTTTAATGGATTTAAAATGTTCTTCCAGTAATAATGATATAATTCTGCTGAATGATTGATTAAGGTTATATCAGTTAAATTAAAACACACATGAGCTTTTGAAATTTGTATGAATTACTGTGCTTTTTGTATAAACTTCTCTGAAAGTGCAGCTATTTTTATACTTATGAGGTTTACTTATTCATATATATCCAGTTGTTGACAGTTGAATCTTGTTATAAGTGTATTTTTTGATTAACGCTTTGAACATTTATTTTTGTGTGCAAGTGTTTTCAGAAGTGTCTTGCCCTACTAATTAATCTAAAAGAGCTTTAGCTCATTGTGCATATGACAGTTAAGATTAAATTAATAACAGTCATGTAACATATTTATTTCATAACTAATGCAGTGTTCAATTAAAAATGGATCCTATAAATTCTGTTTTGGGGTCAAGTTGTGTTCTAATCGATCCAATGTCCAAAAGTATCAAAAACTGCCTTTTCAGTTCTATTTTGCTCTTAAAATTTAAGGCTAGAAAATATTTTTGTGTAAATTTTATGTAATTTGAATAGGTTGTTACTTAAAAACTAAATTTAATATATCTTTAAGAAGGAAAATAAAAATTTTAATTTTTTGTATTACAATGCATCTCTTCTTGATTTCAGTGTACTTCATCCTTCCTTCTTATATAACAGCTTACTGTAAAACTACAATAGGATTAAAGGAGGATTAATTTTCTCCTTTCGAAAGTGAATATTATGTTGAAAAGTTAGTGTGTTCTTACCTATTTGAATAATAATTACAAAATAATCACTTTATCTTGGTTTTTAACATTGCTATAGATATTTAATTTATTTCTGTCCTTGCATAGTTTAATGTTAAAGTTAGGAGTGTGAATCACACATCACAGTTGTCGTGTTATTCTCATCATTTGGCATGTTTTTAAATTACAGTTGTTTCTTAAATTCTCAATATTGCCAAAAACACCTCGTGTAACTCTAGAATGATGTTGATTCAAAAACATGCCCTGATGCAGATTAAATCTGTTAAGATTTAAAAGTCCTGTTGGGGAATGGTGCAAAAGAGTTGGGTATCTCATAACAGAGCAGGTTTGAGCAGTGATCTTTAGTAATAGAGAATGTATCAAAATATGGTGCAGAGGCAGCTTTATATAGATATTTTGAAAAGTTTATTTTTATTTCTTTTTTGTTTAAGCTATTGATTGATTTCTTTAATTCTTGATTATTTAATTTATGTAAAGAATTATTATTCATTAGTTTATTTGATTGTTTCATGTAGCTTTGCTTCATTCCATTTGTAAAGTACAATTATACACTCATGCTATTGTTTTCATTGCTTGATTGTAATCAAGACTTATGTTGTTGCAGCTAAATTATTTTCGTAGTAATGTATATTTCTAATAAAAAATTTTAAATCTTGATAAAAATTTATCCTTTTTTTATTTTATTTGTTTAGTATTCAATTCTATACATCCTTTGATATTGGTAACATCCTCATACACTTAATAGAATCGATTATAAATAAATCTTGGACTTATTTATATTTGATCCAAAAAGATTCATACAGCACAGTGGCGCACACAAGGTACCCGGGTCTGGATTCCCCCCACATACACACACCAGCCCTTGATTTTTTTTCGATTGATGATAATCCTATATATATAGTACATAAAATTTAATTAAATTATGGTAATTATTTATTCAATAATTTATTTTTTACTGTTTTTTATTCCTGACAATCCACAAAATCAAAAGAATATGTTGGGTGGCCGATGAAGGTATGATACGAGAGTGTGGTGGACTTTCGACCTTGGAACTCCCCTTGAAAAATTCCTGTGTGCACTACTGATACAGCATAAGTTTTAATGAATATCTCTTTTTTGGAATATATATTTTTTTAGTTAAGAAAATATAAGCAAACATTTCATTTTCAAATTTTGATTCTGGGGTTATTTTTTTCATGTATTTCAACTACTTTTTGATAATAGTTGCAATGCCATCCAGCAGATGAGTAATTGGACTAAAGTTGGCAATTGATCCGCTGTATTTATTCTGAAAGATCTTCAAACATCTTTCATAGCAACACAAAATTTACTTACAATGAGTCCATATAGGATGCTATGGTAATGAAATTGATATTTTAGCTAATGAAGGTGTTTCAAATCTTATTGGGTTCAAATGCTTTCTAGTAACTGAGTGATTATTATCTTGAAATCAAAGCCAATGCTATTTTTGTCAAGTCATGAATTTGAATTCTGGTGCCACTAATGCTATGAATAAGGGTTGATGTATGTTAAATCTGTCAAAGTTTCCTTATGATGTGGTGTGGAAAATTATGTACCAACTCGAGAGTCCTCATTGGTCAGTCAAGGTTCAAAATTACTAGTTTCATACCAACAACCCTCTTGTTACTTTGAAGTGTGATGTAAATAATCAAACAAATGCTCTCTGTCCACTCTTGAAAACTATTCAAAAGTAAAAATTTCAAACTATGTTATAGAAAACTCCTTTGACAATCTTAGTGTAACAAGTAAACTCTTGGAGATGTCCTTGCTATCGACGAAGACTTTAAAAAACTGGGTTTTCTAATGAAAAGCATTGGCATAATGGAGAACATTTGGGCCCCCAAGTTGGATTTTACAAAGTGTAGGTACTTGGCGGCAGTCAGGCTGTAGGCCTGCCCACGATGTGGGGGTGTATGTTACGCCACAGATTAATAACTATTACAATTTGGAAAAATAATTATGATACGTATTTTTTTACGACAATCGTCGTAAATCTTGATACAATTGACATATGCAATTTTTAATTCGAAATAGGTAGTTTAAAAGTATTTGTGTTATTTTTTCTCCCCGTTTTCTGTAATTGCAAACAATCAATATAATTACGGTTTATCTTATTTATTTCTTTAACATTAAATTTTTCTCTAATATAAATATGTATTACTGTTTTAAATAAATTCTATTAATGTTTTATATGAATAAATTCAAAATGTTTCTTTTATGAACTTGTTGAATTTTAATTTTTTTGAGTCCTAACCTTTTGAATCACTCAAATAATTTAGTACAATAATCACACAACTTTTTTTTCTGATACTGTGGTATTTCGGTACATGTCCACGTCCATTCTAGTTCATTGGAATGATACCAAACGGATTTTTTCCGTAAGAAACAAAAGAAAAAGGAATAGTCTTTCACTATGAAAATAATCCATTTTATTGTTATATTGTACATTGATAAAGTTGCATGTAACACATTTTAATTTTCTCTTTCCTGTTTTCTTCTTTTTTTTCTTTTTCTCTCCTAATTGAATTTGGTTAAGAAAAATCTAGTTTTACCTTTGACAAAACCCATCCTAAGAGCTTCGCTTTTTCCCACTAAGGATGTTTTAAATATATTTGACGTTATCAGGTCATTCCAGTGGCAGATTCTATTACGGCTTATGTAAGCTTTGTTAGAGTGGGAACTTTTCTATACAAAGAAAAAATTACATCAATTAATTTGGCAAAATATTTCCTTAATTAATAATGTTGAGGCTTCTTCTGTTTCCTCCTCTTCCAAGTTTAATGAACAATATTATATTGCATTCCGATTTGAATGTAAATTGAAATTCTCTATTAAATGTAATACTATTGCGATTTTAATTTTTTTTTTTTTTTCCTGATTTTTATTGTCTGACTAGATATACAAAAAGGTAAAGAAACTTTTAGACCATAATAGTAATCGATTTAAAATTTTAATTAAAATATTTAATTATTTCGAACTTTTTTGTTCTTACTACAAACGCATGAAAAATCGCATTCTATTCAAGGCTAAATACTTTTAATGTGTGTAATAATAATGTGAAGAGTTTCTGAAAGAAAATGCTATTTGTGTGTAACATATATCTAATCCCATCTTTCTTTGTTTTTAAGCTTAGATGTGCAAGAAACATTTCAAGGGGAAAAAAAAGATGTATGAGCTTCTGAAATGTATGTTTAAATAAGGTGACCGATTTTTTTACAAAGAAAAGGAGGACGAAAATTTTAAGAACAAATTACAACGTAAACATACGAAACATTTTATTAATACAAACAAAAATACATAAATTACGCTTGCATCCCTTTTAATTATTTACTTAAATGAGTATTTTCGGAGCAAGAAATACCCTTCATATATGTATTGAATTTTACGGTAAGTGCTACAGCTAAAGTAACAACATTCAATCTTGATTTCTCGCATGTCCAAAAATCATTACCAATTAAAAAAAACTCTTTCAACTTCTACATTAGATCCAGGGAAGCACAACATTAATTCAACAAAAACAACTAAATTTTCATATGAAATGAGTTTATTTCTGAAATGGTTAAATATTTCCACCCATCTTTTATCACTTTCAACAGGCTAATTTTCCCATTGTTCTAATTTATCAGAATTTAAATATACTACTACTCTCTCTTTCAGTCTTCAAGTTTCTTCAAGCAGACAATTGTCATCGATTTTAATAACAGGCATTTCTTTCAATAAGAACTCAACACAATTTTCTATATCTGCCCAATTTGCCTGCGATGAAGTCAAAAAACACCATTGAAAACTGTTATTTCCTGTGTTATTTGTTTCAGACCATTCTTCAATATATTGGAAACATGTTTGGTTCATCTCCAAATACAGATTAACAGATCAGTTTTAAAATATTGAAAAAAAGGACACTATTCGAGGAAGAACAGAACCTATAAAAGGAGGACGATCAGGAAGATATCGACTTCCATTTTTATTTAATTTCAAATAAAGTAACTCCAAATGATCTCCTATTGCAATATATATTCCTCAAAAGTGAAATTGCAACACCAAAAAATAATGCGTGTAGCGCTATGCAAATTTTATGAATGATAGTGGTGAGATGGATATGCAAATAATTAAATTTGCTCGCACATCTGATCACGTGGTACTCATATTGAGGCTATAAAGATCAGCAACTTTCTGTTCTCATAAACGGTATCTGAGGTTTTGCGTAGTATTTGCAACTCTAAGAAGCGTAAAAAATGCCTGGGTGACGTCGGCGAGCTCAATACCATCAGTTGTGGTTGTCGTGTGTTTAATTACTGGGATACATACGAAAAAGATAGATGAACAGAAACATATAACACAATCACAGAAGAATACAGATTTTATTACAAATGATCATCCTTGCAAAGAACAGAAGAGGTACGCTGCTTTCCTTTCGAGACGGGAATCCATTTCAGACAAAAGTCAGATTTCTTTTCCCAAAGATACATCCATGACTCACTCGGGATTCGAACCCACTCGATTACAAGCCGAGTGTCATAACCACCATACTGGGTGAGGCGGCAATACAATCAGTTAACGACGGGGAAAGGTGACCATATTATCGAACGCTATGAACTGGGTTTGTCGCTGCGAACAATAGCAACTCGTGTCGGGCACAACGTGAGTGCCATCCAATGTTGTGTCACACGATGGGTTCAGAAAGGCCTACGTGTACACCGAAGTGGAAGTGGTGCGCACAGGTGCACGTCAGGTCTCATAGATCGTATTCTCCAGTTGACTATTCGTGACCCTTTCTCCACGGCACGTAACATCCGCAGCCGGTTGCCTCCAGAAGCAGATGCATATATATTCATCAAAACCATACGCAATAGAAGAACGAATAGTAGAACCATTCGCATGAAGTATAGTTAAGTGCACGGGTACCAGCAACAGAGATACTGTTGACCACTCAACACAGAGCTAGACGGCTGGCGCCGTATCATCGTACCGGGACCATCGAATGGCATCGGGTATTGTTCATGAAAGAAACTCGTTTCTGTCTGAGGAATGACAGCCGTCGATGGATATGACGGCTACCCGGCAAACGCTTCGAGCCTACCCATCTCGCCGAGCATCAAACCAGTCCTACACCGGGCATAAGGTTGATCACAGGACGCCTCTGGTACACATTGAAGGCTGTTTGACAGCAGACCGCTACATCACACATGTTGTGTAGCTTGTTGTTCTGTCCTTGTTGCATGGCGTATCCAACACAGTATTCCAGCAAGACAATGCGAGGCTGCATGTCACACAGCGAACTCTTGACAGCCTGACTGAATTTGACATTCTTCTCTGGCCGGCAAAACTCTTTAGATCTGAATCCCATGGAACACTTGTGAGATCTTATTGGATGTGAAATGCACGGAGGACCACTAACACAAACCGTATATGATCTGCACACAGCAAGTGAATGTGGTTTTGACAACGGTTACCTCGGGTAACCATCGACGAACTAATTGAAAGAATGTTTTGGTGAATTGAGCCCTGTATAGCTGCTCGAAGTGGGCACATTAGATACTGAATAAATTGGTTTATAATGATTTTATTTGACTATTTTTTTTAATAATTTGCATATTCACCTCACCACTATCGCTCCTGAAATTTGCATGACATTACGTGTATTATTTCCCTTTTGAGGAATATATACACACTGATGTGCAAATCGTAAACAATGAGATTTTTTTTTTTTCTTTCTTTCGCCATAACTCCAATAGAAATCATCAGATACATAAAATTCAGAAATGAGAGACATCATTTTGTACTTAAAAGATGATGAAAGCACAGTTACGCACAAATGAATACAATGCATATTGTATGGAATCCAAAAAAAAAATGGCTTTATTGAACTCATAGTATCGTTACACATAACTATCTGTCCAAAAGGCAGAATAGCAAGCAGATTTTCCTTAGTATGGGATATGCCTTACCCTTACTGCAATGGTTGCTTCGCACCGTCTCTCCATACTCAGCACCAGATTGTCCAACAGTTCTTGAGGTAAGAGTGCCCATTCCTCAATCAGCTTGTGTTTCAGTTGTTGGGTGTTCTCTGAATGATATAATTGGGCCGCAAAGCGTCTCCCCAAAGCATCCCACACATGTTCTAAGGGATTTAAATCAGGAGAGAACGCATACCAATTCATCCGAGTGAGACCTTTCCAGTATCTGCTGAACATCAGCAATCTGATGTGACCATGCATCATTATCCACAAGAACGAAATTTGGTTCAACAGCATCTCGGAACAGATTCACATGGAGAAGGATCAAATTCTTACAAGGGTGATCTCCAATTACAGATCATCTGTCTAAAACGTGGAGCTCAGTCCACCCGTTCAACATAATGCCTCCCTTGACGACAACTCCAGGACCACCGTAACGATATCTTTTCGTGATGTTTCTTGGATGAAACCGTATCCCGACCTCTCTCCAAATCAACTGGCGTTGAGAATCGCTTGGGGCACTGAAATGACTCTCATCATAAAGAGGACACGACTCCATTGATATGTTCAGCTTTTGTGCTCCTTACACCATTCTAAATAATGCCACCGATGGCCAACTTCCAAAGGAATGTAGCGTCCAGGACGGCTGGAGAATAGATCACCTTTTCTTAAAGGCAGTAAACCACGACATTTCCCCCTTATTGCTGTACACAGTTGCTGAGCAATGACGCTTGCTGGCTGGTATTGGGCTCTTTTCGCCTGCAGGATGATATATCGGTCATCACTGTAGTTGTTTTTCTAGGGCGGCCACATCACCAATCTGACAGCTGTACCTATGGTTTTAAAGACTTTTCAAACGCGCGAAACGACATTTTTGTTGATTCTGAACTCTTCAGCTACACTGGTCAAACTACGCCACTCCTCGACTTTGTGATCCTTCTTCCACGTAACAAGTCTCATCAGGTGATTTCTTCCAGCCATATTTCACGAAAGCACTCATTTCCACTTACAGCGAATGTCTTTAATTGCGCCTTCGTTCTTTCTTTTATTGTAACTTTGAGCTTTTTTTTATTGTATTTTTTATTTTTGTAAAATTTACACTATTGATAATCTATTTTGTATCATTTCATACTCAGTTTTACTAGCATTTAGCGAATACAACTCTCAATGGAAACCTTTTTTTTTTTTTTTTTGTTTTTCTTTTCTGTGTGAAGTAATTTATCTCTTGTTGGGAACTCCGATTAGAAATATCAGTATTACTTTAAGCACATTTTAAAACATTTAATAGTAATAGTAATATTAATAATATGAATTATATTACGAACATGATGATATTCATCTTATATCAAAGAATGTGTGTCAAATGATTCACATTTCGATTTTATAAAGCAAAACTTATCTTCAAGTTTTAAAAATATCTTTTTTTATTTTGGCAGCAAATTAAGCCACATGTAAAAACTTTTAAGTTGAATATATTTTTTCATATCAATAAATTTGTGTTTAATTTTAAGACATTGATTACTCCTATTTGAATTTAACCCATTAACACAGTGTGCTGTTCAGAGAACGATGATTAAATTGGTAGTATTTTGCGGCTAGAATTTAAATTGTGTGTGATCTCACAATACTTTCATTGTTTTCTGCAGCGACACTCTCTCCTGTCATCACTACACGATTCAGCAGTGTTTATCCTTCCCCTTTATTTTAACATCATGTACCACGAGCACCACGGCATTAATTGCTTTTATTCTCCATTTTATCTTTTTATCTTCCAAATTCTGTGTCTACTTTCTGATTTCGTTCCGCATAAAGAAAGGACTTATTAGAGAAGAGCACAGATTTCTGCCACCTCCCTCCGGGAAGGTACCTCATTAAATATGTTCCATACTTGCCAATTAAATTGTTTCTTGCTCTCTCACCGGTAGTATGTCCTCAGCTACAGGTGAGAAGCTTTCTTTTAGAACGGCTCTGAGCTGTTGTTAATAATTTTGATAGCATCTTTTAAATTTTATGGAACTTTCAATTAATTATTCTCTTTTTTCTTATTAATTATGATGAGAGGGTAATACCGTTTTTTGGTAAGGTACCTCGTATTTTGAAGCCGTGGGCCGTGGTTTCACTGTTTTCTGCATTGGCGCACTATTCTACCGTTATCGCACGGTGTTTAAGAAAGATATCGTTCCCACACGCTCTCAAAGAAAAAGTACTTCTTTCTCATTGGTGCCTGTGAGGTAATCGCGGTGTTGTCTGATTTGGCGCTTTATTGCTTTTTTAAATCTTTGAAAAGAAACAAATTTAAATGTAACAATTATTTTTTTTTTTTGGAAACTTATTGTAAATGATTGATTACATAAAAATCGTTCCGATTATTGGAATTCTTCTCATCTATAGCTTATCTTATTTAAAAAATTTGGGAATGAAGTGCCAATTATTTTTTTTTTATAAAAAAGGTGGCATATTAATGCTTATTTATATGAAATATTCACAACTTTTCATTTTATATGTATATTTCAGAAAATACTTTAATTTTCATGCGAATATAAAATAAATTATTATAAATGCGAATATATAATACAATCATTATACTTTAAAGATGAATTCGAATATTCCATCAACTAATCTGATCAGTATATCTTGAAATAATATTCGATCTTACAAGAACCAAATTTGTTCATCATTTTTCAGATTTTATTAATATTTTTTTAAATCGGCATTTTGGTGAATTATTCATTGAGGGAATCATCTAGTGGCGGCTCCCGCTACCAACTTTTGACACTTGAATTTAGATTTTATGAATTGTGAATGTTGAATGTTCAAATTTTAAATTCAATCAGATTGAAATAATTTTTTCGCAACAAAAAATAAAATAAAATAAATGAACAATATTAAAATTACAAGGACTTCAAAATATTTTTTTAAAAAGGACCAATGAAACAGAAACGAAGATTATCAATTTTTGTTCATTCACTTATTTCTGTATGTATATTAATTAAATTGCGGTTTTATTTTTATTTATTTATTTTTTTTAGGGACCAATGAAGGAAAATAAATGTTTTTGGATCAACTCAGAATGTCATACTAGAATATATGTATGATAGGATTTTAGGAAACATAATTGGCGATATATAATACAATAAGGAGGTGTTTTAATATTAATGTATTTTAAAGCGTTGCAGTCATACTCAGTACCAAAATTTAGTTTTTATTATTAGAAGTATTCATATATGAGAGAGAGATGAATTATACTTACCGTAAAATATCCGGCTTATAACGCGCACCTATACTTTCAAGCTGATTTTTTCAATTTTTAGGCATATTCGCCATATAACGCGCATCCCGTTTTTTACGAAGAAATCTGAAATATTAATATACATTGCTTTTAAGTTTTGAAGTCATTTATTCGAAGCATTATCCCAGACTTTTGAAAAAAATAGTATATTTCTAGAACTGCAACTCTTTTAGTTATAAGGCTAGTCATTTCTTTTAAATAAACAATATTTCGAGATAGATGTAGAAATCAGAAATTTTTTTTATGTTCATCTCTTTTGTTATTTTTAAAGTTCTCGTTTTTAAACCCGGCATATAACGCGTACCCTTAAGTTTCGATCTTATTTTTTGTGTTAAAAGTGCGCTTTATACGCCAAATTTTACAGTACATTATTCAAATTTAAGAATGATAAAACAAGTATAACTTTTAAATCAGGGCTCTTATGTTTAAATATATATATTGGTTCAGGGCTACTCAAACTTTATATGTTTGCGACCCAATTTTAGATCAAAATTTTCTTCGCACCCCACTCCATACAATAACAATGTATTGTGAATTCAATAATACTATAATTTGACACTAAAGCTACAATACGATTTTAATTATAAAGTGCACGAATTACCAAAATAAACATTAAATTTTGTATATAATTTTGAAAATGTCAAGCCCATGGGAGTGACTAGTAATTATTAATATTGATCTTAACTTAGTATTGAAAAGTTAATTATTAAATACGTTGTGCAGTACTGGTGCATTTATAAGTATATATCAAAGTAAATGTGTATTTTATTTTTATTATATTACAATGTGTATTTTGTTTTGCTTCCTTTCAGTAAATTTGTAATTTTTTAAATCTTTTGTTTTCGACTTTTCGATATGCTCGCGCCCCCTCGTAGGGTTATCACGCCCCCATAGGGGGGCGCGCCCCACAGTTTGAGAAACGCTGTATTGGTTGGTTTTATATTTATTTTCAGTGCCGGTTTATCCATTGGATGTTTGGGGCGGGTGCTCAGGAGCTCCGGGCCCGGAAGAGCCTGGATAAACTGAAACACAGATTTTCTGGTTATAAATTTCGATCCACAGCAGTGCCAAGGATGCCTTAGATCTTCTGCGCCCGAAATGAGCTTAAATCAGCTCTGGTTATTTTATTTTATTTTTGAGGGTCATATTAGGTCAAACTACTCAACATTCACTTATTTGCATAAAAAAAAGGAGGTACCAAAACACATTTTTGAGTGATACAAGGTATGAGAAAAGTCGGGAAGATAGAAAGGGTTAAGCAGAAAAACCAAAAGTTGTGTGTGTGTGAGAGAAATGTTGCTTAGGCATTCTGGGGACGCGTCACCTGCGTTTACCAAAGACACCAACGCACCAGAGAAGAGAGTAAGGGGAGATCATTTGGGCACTTGTATCGAAAGAAAAAAGAAAGAAAATGACTCCAATATGGGTCTTAGAAATATATGGAAAAGAAAAAGATCTTTAAATATTTTTCAATATTTACAGTAAATCTGTCGTTGCCGAGTTTCACTATGTGGTTTGATGTACACACATCAAACATCACAGCGCAAAGATGTAGATAGGAATTTCGGGACTCGTGGCCAATGAGTTGAGAATTTGAGTTCTGGTGCCACCGAAGACCCACCGTATATAGGGGCTGATACACGTGAAATCTGTCGTGAGTCAAATACTTCACATTAATCATGGTGCGGAAGTTTGGCGAGTGAGATTCCGGCTCAGGTGTCGTTTTCATCATTTGACCAAAGTTCAAAACTACGAACGGGTATTTGGGTAAATTTTTTTCACCAATCCCCCATTACCCTTTTAGGGGGGACATTAATAAGAAAATCTAATCAAATCCAAAAAGATTTGCCCAAATTTTTGCGTCCCTTTCCCTTTAATCCTCTTGGGAAAATCTTTGGCTATCAATTCGCTTTTTATTTCAACCAACCCTTTTAAAAAAAGAAACCGTGATATTTAAATAAATCTACTATATATAGTCAATTTTTCTACTACAATGAGAAGAAGGGAGAAAAAAGAAGTCAGGTGAATTTTCGATCAGGTATCACCCAATTTATAGAATATTTCAAATATTAAACAAAAAGATTTAAAGTAAGTTTTTCAAATTAAATTAACGTTGTTTAAAGGGATAATTTGAATTTATCTATAATAAAGTGGTCGATATTTGTAGTCTTTTTATATATATAATTCGTGCATCTCGTTGTTCCACTTATATTGCTTACATTGAGAACATTCTCTTCTTGTTGGGATTAATTGAGTATTGCTTTTTGTGAGATCAATAAATAAATTGATTTTGAATGTGTCTCGTATTCCTTCTCATCCTCCCACACATCTAGGCGGGAAAGAGAGAGGGATGATTCCCTCACAAATTTACCTTGTTCCGCACCATTTGTACGATTATCAATAAATGAAGACTTTTGTGCAAACTTTTTGACAGATGGTTCTTATTCTTTGAAATGAACAGATTCACAAGTACTTTTGTTCTTTTGTTTCTTATCCCGAACTATCCTTACTACACCACGATTTTTAAAACTTTTCCATGGGTCGTGATCTAACCTTTTTCTGTCTTATCAATAGTTTGTTAGGGGAAGAAATTAAAACACACACACAAGACCAAATATCAAACACTTTTCCACATTTTTTTTTAAAAAATGCTCTAAATTAATATTATATTCTCACTTCGATATTCAGTAGAGCAGAGGTGCGTAGACTTTCCCAGGGTAAGAGCTACTTCTAATGTTTTTCAGCTGTCAGGGTTCACCCAGTGGTTTTAGTGTGTCTATTTTGTATTAAAATTGTATATTTTCTTTTCATAACTCTTGTTTTCGACATTGTATCGCTCTTTTAAGATATGACAGATTATTTCTTGGCCGTGGAGCGTGGACACATTCAATGCAGCGAGTATAAATCATACGTGAACCATTTAATTTGAAATCAACGTATGTACTTAATTTGTTCATTGCCGAGTCCGGCACCATCGCGGTATATGACGTCTACACGATGTAATGATTTCTCTCAGCTCTGGGTTAACTATTTATTTCAATATGAAAATCATCAAAATAATAAATAAAATGGTATATTCTATTACAGTTCAATATCAATTTCGAGTCTCTTTCGCACTCTCTTCCGTTCCTGGATTTTCCAAGCCAGGAGACCGCTGTACTTCGCGGGCTGGTCCGTAATCACTTCGAGTCTCTTCCGTACTCTCTCCCGTTTCCTCGATCTTTCAAGCCAGGAGACCGCTGTACTTCGCGGGCTCGTTATCGCTCTTCCTATCGCTCAAGGGACGTCCGAACCGCTCCCTTCAAAGATCCAGTCTTTTTCTTCGTCCGGACTCTCTCGCCCTTTTATATCATCTCTTTCTCCTAGCCAGCCACAGCTCATCTCTTTGTCGGCCTCAGTCCCCATGGTCCTGCTGCCGCCTTCCGGTCTCGGCTCCCTTGATGTCGTACTCCTCTGCCGCGCCAAATTTGGTCTCGTTTCCGCTAGTCCCAAAGAGGCGCCAAGGCTGGGTGTACATTTGTATGTTCTCAGACGCGACGGCGTCACCGAGTTCTGGGAAAATGAATACACAATGATAAGGCGCCTCTTTTTGACAGTCCGGTCAGCTGGGCAAAAAAGGTGCCGAAACTCGACCACCCAGCTACGAAATTCCTTCCCAGCAATTAGGGAAATTCCTGGAATTTTCGCAGCTTCTGTCGGCAAGGGATCTGTTGGAAAATAGGGGAAAGAGATATGCTTCGTCACAACGAGAATCTAATCCCATGGAAGCGTGGGGGTGTGGGTTGATATCTCAATAGCCGATCCCAAGCTATTGCGGATAGAGTTAATCATCAACATTTGTTCTCCTCTTCAGTCGGCGAGTGGGGAAAAATTCATTTATTACGGCTATATTATACGGCAGAGATCGCTTTTCCCCCTACAGTGGCAGTGAATATGTTAAGCGCCCTCGTACACTTCTACTGAAGGTGCCTGTTTTGTCTCCACATTAGACACATCGATTGTAGAAAGCCAATTGTGCAGTCTAGGTAGCGTTCGTGTTTCATAAATATGTTTCCTTTGGTATGAGCGTCTTAGTAAAGGAGGTCACCCTAAAATGTCTTGGCAGTCCACCGGTCGATCGAGATCGACTTAATGCCCATCTCTGCTGTAAAGAAAGAGTAGCATATTTTATTGTATTACTTACTCATTTCTTCAAGTCAATCTATAAATACATACATAAAAAGGAGGAAAGCGACTCACTCATAATGAGATCTCCAGAACTATTAGACCTACAGACTTGAAATTTGGTAGGCATGTTTCTTTCATGGAGTAGAGATCTTCTAAAACAGATTTAGTGGAAATAGACCGGAAGGAGTACTGTAAGGGTTAAGAAGTGTAACAGATAAATATTCTTGCTCTTTATAACTATTACACCAAGATTCAAAATTTGATCGGCACGTTCTCTTCATGGAGTAGAGGTCCGCTACAAATGGAGTTTTACGAAAATCGAGCCCCAAGAGCGTTTCGAGGAATAAAAGGGTGAGGGTAGATAAAAATGGCCGTTTTTGAGCTGCTAGACTCACATTGAAATTTGGTAAGCATGTCTCTTTTATTGAATAGAGATCCGCTAAGAATAGATTTTACAGAATACGATTCCAATAGGGGAAGCGGAGAGTTACTACCAGGGACGTCTTAAGTCCCTCTGAGGTCTGGGCCCAAAGCACTCTTAAGAATTTGAGGCCCTAGGCCCTATGTGAAAGCAGTATAAAAGTAGACAGTGTATAACATGCTTTGGCAAATGCTCTTTCAAACGGTACTTTGAAACAAATAAATGTGCATGACTCACAATCTCACAAACCTAGGCACGAACCGGCACGACCGATGGACGCATTTCAGCTAAATCAGTTGAATGATTATTTATGGTATTAGGCCTAGGCCTAGACATGGACGTCATCACATAACACAGTTTAGCCACTTTTGCCAGTTGACATGCAGTAAAAATTCCTGTTTTACGGAGAATATATACAGGAATAATATTGGACCATTAAAATGATCCAGATCGTAATTTTATTAAGACAGAGCTGAGAGCGAAACGAGGCTCCTACTGAGGGCGAGGCCATGGGCCCGGGCCAGTTGGCTCATGTAGCACTGGTTACTGAAGTCTATTGATAAAAAAATTCCCGTTTTCGAACAGCTAGACCTATAGTAACGAAATTTGATATGCATGTTTCTTTTGTTGAATTGAAATCCGCTAAGAATAGGTCTTGCTGGGAAATCGACTTTTAAAGGGGTAATCAAACTATAAAATTTAGACTTGAAATTTGGCAAGCAGGTTTATTCAGTTGCGTAGCGATCCACTAAAAATGGGGCTTGCGAAAATTCACTTTGGAGAAGTTGTTACGGGAGCGAATTCTTCTGTTTCAGAAATTATTATTTAGAAGGCCCGTCTTTTTTAAATCAAGAGGTGAGAGTTATAAGAATATTTTTAATACATCGACCGTTTAATGCTAAGACTCAGATGTCAATATATTGAAAAAAACATATATTCATACAATGCTATGAAATACAGCAAAATACGTTTAACGCGAAAACGCTTAAGACGAAATGTCGGTTAACACGAAATACTTCAATGGTCCCGATAAACTATGTATTTTCAAGCATTTTTTTCTCTGAACAACACGAAAAGACAACGAAATGTTTGAGAAAGTTTCTGTTTTATTGGACTGTCCTACTTTTCTTCGGAAGAATTCTTTACAGTAGATTACAGTGAGGATAATGGTGTGCATCCCCAATTATGGCAGACGAAATATTTTGGAGTTTGTCCAGAGTTCAAAAATATCATTGATGCAGATTCCAAAGAAGAAATGAAATGAATAATGCACAGCTCCTGTTTACACATCATCCGAAATGAGGAGCATCATAAAAAGTATGCACTGTTATTTAGACGCACATTCCAATGGTGGAATGAATAACAAATGGATCACGTCGAACGATTTGCTCATAAATTAATGTTTAAAAAGACAATGCAAAGAAAAATATCAGACTATTTTCTAACAGCTCAATAAATGTTTTGTTTTTGAAAAGAAAAAAAAAACTTGAAAATTGTGTATTAAATTTTATTAAGTTCTTGTGAATGTTTTTGTTTCATTGGTTTTTATTAAGTATGCATACTTTCATATCTATGTAAATAAAATATGCCCTAATAAGTTTAATTTTGTTAAAATATGTTTTTTTTCGCGATAGCGTTTAACACGAAAAGATATTTCAGTCTCATTATTTTCGCGTTAAGCGATTCTCACTGCATTTCTAATAAAAAAGAAAACACTTAAATTTTAATAGTACTCTGAAAGGTGTTCTGTATATGTTTGAACAAAATAAGTCAGATACTTTATATTAAGGTCAAGTAACAATTTATTTTCAACTCTGGTATACTCAGTATATCGATAACTGTAAATTATTGATTAAAACGAAAGACATTTATTAATACCAGGGACATAGCTACCGCCGTATCAATGATACGGGGCCCCCAAGCTACAGGGGCCTCAACATGCGTAATTACAGTCTCACTAACACGACTCTCATATCTAAAAATGGGTCCTGAAAAAATTTCGATACAGAGCCCCGTCAGAGCTAAGCTACGCCAGTTATTAATACATATTCATTAACAAATACATTTAAAATGAATTGATTAAATATCGTGTTTATTTTTGTAGGCTCAATACAAAATTTTACACCACACTTCCCCTTAAAAAAACCCAAAGTACATGAGATTATTGATTTCATTTTTGAAATTATTTCTAAGAGTAATTATAGTATATTTTCCCTACGATTTATTTGTTTAGTTTTAAAAATAATTAAAAAAATAATAAAAAAAGCTATTAATTTATTACAGATAAAATATTTTCTGCACAGTACAATCACACGTATATGGAGAAAACTAGCTGTTATACTCGTTCTTCGCACGGTTGAATTAAAAAATTAAACAATACAGATTGAAGGATAAAGAAGTTTTTTAAAGAGTTAATTTTAAGTGAATTACAAATTAAACTAAAAAAAGTTTTTTGCATATCTCAGTTAAACAAAAACACCATATATGTTAAATTTTAAGTTTGTAGATCTAATAGCTGATCTCAAAAGGACTTTTTATTATTATTATTTATAACTCCCCGTAACTCTCTTGAGGGTCGATTTTTGAAAATACCTTCCTAAGCTGGTCTCTGCTCAGCAAAAGTAACACATTGTTACAAATTTTGTGTAATGAACGCTTAAAATAGTATAAATAACTTATATCTGTGAAAGTGTAATTCTTTAATGTTACTTTCTGTTGTATTTATTTTATGTTAAAATTGTAATATTCGCAAGCAACGCCGTTTCTTAAATTATAATGGCGATTCAATGAAAAACATAGTGAAATGTTGGCGATAGAGTCAAGTTGGCGACTGTCTAGCTATTTTCATAGCTCGAGCTTTATTAGAGCTTTGGGAAAGATTAGATTTACGCTTTCGCGGCAAAATTCTTATTAGGTACTTTTTCTACACTTCCAAGAAATACAGTGGCCGTAGTAGCCGAGTGGTCAAGGTATCGGATTGTGGCTGGCCTTGTCACGAGTTTGAGCCCAGTACCTTGAAAGACCCGCCTTGTAGGGCAGCGATGCACGTTAAATCTGTCGAGTGCTCAAACGTCCTCCCATTGGTGTGGTATGGTAGTTAGGAGATGGGGTGCTAGGTCAGGTGTCGTCCACGTCACTTGACCATGGTTCAAAATTACATGGTCCGTCGCCAAAAGCCCTTGTGTAGCTGAACAGTGCGGCGTTAATATTCACCCACTCCAAAAAATGCAGTACAGTAGTTACTAATTTTATACTTAAGAAATACAATATCTGCCTATTTAATTAAAATTATAGCGTTATAATTAACTACTAACCACAAACAAATTATGCAAGTTTTGCGACATAGCCATCCTGTGATGACTATGTCGTTCCGGATCCGCGTAAGCTAGAGGTGTGGGATTATCAAAATGATGAGACATGTTGGTTCTTAATACAACTTTTATTAAGAATAACTTATATTACTTAATTCTAATTGACAACTTTAATTAAAGTGAGAGTTAACACCCAATTAAACCTTATATTCAAGTCAGATCACGCAACTAGAACATTTATCCTAATTATAATAAATTAACAGATTCGTCTAACTTCCTATATAATATATTACCTTTTGCAGATCTCCTTCCTTCAACGCTTCAGTAATATCTATACTGTAATTAAATATGCGAGCTTTCCAACTTCTTTATAATTTACTTCTATTTCTTCCAAAGCTATCGTACAGCTAACTCTTGATCTGAAAGATTCCACACTAAGCTATCTCTAAACTTGCCGCGCTCTTATCATCAAAGCTTCTATCCTTTTAAAGTATATCTCATTTACATATTATCTTCGTTTATCTTCTTGGTATTGGGTTGGAAAGGTTTTGCCATTAATCGTGGCCGTCAAAGAACATAGGAGTTATGTTAGCAGAAGGACGCGAGAGACGTCACAGTTTGTCCAAATGATGTAGTGTGAAAGACAAAGTTTATCTACTTTAAGTACCAGAAGTTATAAAAGTATTTATTTTGATATAAAGATCAATTTCTTACTACCAAATATGCATAGTAAAATCATTTAAAAAAAATTATTAAATTTTATTGTACGTGTATGGTTCACTATTTTGGCGAAAATGGCTTACACATGAAAAAAAATCAATAGTAGCTATTCAAATAAAGATAGATTTTAAACAACACCTCTCCCCTCAATATTTTTTTCTGAAATAAAACAAATGGGGTTTACCTGATCAAAGGAATAAATTGAGGCGAAGCTCGTAGACAAAAAAAAAAAGGGGTTTTTTGTTCACATTTAAAAAAAGATATATGCTGTCAGGGGTTTTTTTGCTACTCACCCAAATTGACAGATGGCAGATTTTTTTCTTGCAATTATCGTTATATTTTTGGACACTTCACAAAATCTTTATAAATTACAGCCTATGTGTTACCATCTATAAGCTATATTATTGTAAAGTTTCATTAAAATCCATTCAGTTGTTTTTGCTTGAAAGAGTACCAAACATCCAAACAAACTTTCGCATTAAAAATAAATATTAGTAAGGATGAAATCTCCAGTATTACATTGGAAGGAACCGAATTGGAAGCACGAAAATTGGCAACTCAGCAGAATGTTATTTCTCTTTCGCTTTGCCGCCTTTTCGAGAGTAATCATCTTTCTTCAACGACAATAGGCAACTTTGACCGCGAAACTGTCATTTCAAACTTTCATTCTTGTTTTATGTCACTTTTTTTAGAGCATTAAGAAGGTGTTAACTTTTATATATGAAATGAATTTTTCATATTTGTTGACGGTGAGTCAAAGTTTTCTTTTATTATTTTTCACTAGGTTAAGGCATAATATCCTAGAGTCGAGTTTTAAATTTGCCTGAATTTAACATTCCGTTGTTTTTTAGATGTAACTTACGGAACTCATTTTAAATAACTGGTATTCAAAATAAATTATTTATTGCATAATTTATTGTATAAGTTATCCGCCAAAATAGTTAGAACCAGTCCTTCCTCATTTTGAGAACTTTTTTAAATATATGGTTTTTGTTTAAAAAAACTATTCTAGTTGTACTAAGTTATAACATTTGCTTTTAAAAAAGTTTCTTATAGTTGGATCATTATTTTTTTAAGAGAAAGCAAACTAGCACCCAAATTTATTCAAGAATTATTGCTTTTTTAAGTAATTTTATTCAATATCTTTAATGAAAAATAACATGAACTATAGAAGCATCATTTCTATATTGTTGAAGCAATAGTTAAACATATGTTTTACAAAGATTGGCGGTTGGCTACTAAACTACAATTTTCTAAGAGAAAAAAAAGCTATTTTATCAATTTTAGTATTTTTAAAATAATTACAGAATCAAGCATATTGAGTATTTTTAATCATGTAGAATAACATAAATATTTTATATTAAATTTAGAAAGATGCATAAGGTTAAGGATATGTAAAATATCGTCAACTATTTTCAGCAAACCTTAAAAATGTCAAATGATGGAACTAAACATCAGCCTTTAGATTCATATTAGAAGGAGCAAGATGTATTTTCCAGCCCACAAGATGTACTATTTTATTCTAAAATCTTTCTTCATCTTATGAGACAAGGGTATAATTTAGTCTCCTAAGAAATAAAGTAGGGGAGACCTGTGTATACCTAGGGCCATCCCATTTTATTTGAATAATATATAGTTCTAAGTTTTATAACTCATTTGGGTGAGTGATCAATTCCTTAGTGTACATCAATTCTTACTTTGGCATTCATTTTGAAATTTTGCGAAAGAAAGCTGTGGCAAGTTATAAATGAAAAACAGTTTTACATGGACTGAAGAAAAATTTTGCAGTTCATCTCTTTTTATTATTGTACAAAGATAAGTCAAATATTTTTCTTTGAATTCTAGTACATAATTTTGTTTGTAACATTAAGTACTAAATTAGATTTTAAATAAATCCCCTCTCCATGTGGGTTTTTCTGCAGAATATATTTTGTATGAAATTACCTAGTCTTGTAGGGGAGACCTGTGTACCTAGGGTCCCTTTTTTCAATGTGCAAAAACAGAGCCACTTGCCTCTTTAAAAAATGTGAAACTGATATGCTTTCATCATTATACTAACTACCATGCAATAGGAGTTAATGTAAGTATTTAAAATAATAAATTCTGTGAAATAAAAGGTTTTAAAAAATTGAAAAATGGCTAGGTACAATGACATTGTACCTAGGGCCAGCAGCTGTTGTACCTAGGGCCTTTCCCTAAAACTTAGGTTTCGCTCTGTAATCAATAGAAAACAAACATACACACATGAATTTAATAAAACAATTAATATTAACTAACATATTGATTTATCATGCAACTATTTAATTTGCAATGCACCAAATTATTAACGAATTACACATATTTTCATTCAACATTATAATTTAAAAACTTAAAAAGTGAGCTGCAACATTGTTGCTCTGAAGCACCAACAGATTGTGGTTTAATTTGAGCCTATTTCTATTGTCAAAATGTTTCTTCGTCAAAAAAACTTATTTGAACGAGCAATATTCTTTTTAGAAATTTAACACTATAGTGTTCTTTAACATCTATTATTTCTGCCACATAAAAATGTTCAGTTTTTTTTCCTTGTCTTTTTGTTAAACCAAAATCCCCATTTTCAATATTTCATACATCAGCTCCTGTAGAATTTTTCATCATCAGTGGAATGAGAATCTTCCAATATCTGATAATTCTTTGTATGAAGTTGTCTTAATTTCAAACTCAGGTTTTTTTACAAGTTTTCTTTTGTTTGACAATTTTAATAGCATGATATTTTTGATTTCTTCCTTTCTGGAGTGTCAGTCAAGATTCTACCTCTCCCTGGTTTTCGGCCACCTCTGTTGGATTTACTTCGAGAATTATGCTTATTAGAAATTATTTAGAATTATGCTTCTGTTTTTATAATTATAAAGATTTTTTGGTGAAATTGTCGAATCGGCCGCTTCTCCGCCAAATTTAGAAAAATCACGTATTTGGCGCGTTTTTGTCAAAAACGACTTCTCCTTCACTGGAGAACAAATTCAGAAGGGTTACTAGATTTAGCGCATTTATCGATGTGGCGAGAAAACACTTGGCGTTAGAAGCGCCGATCTGACAAATAAACCCCATTTTTTTTGTTAAATGAATTCTTATGTTTGTGTAAACAAAATGATAATCCTGAATAATAACAATAATGGAAAAGAAAAACATACTTTTTATAAATCAAGCATATTGAAAGTTTCAGAAAATATACACTCCTTCATTTAACCCGGTCATTTTATGTTTTGTTTTTCTACCATAGTACTTCGGGTGTAGAGAACCCCCCAAAAACTTTTAACACGGTATTTAATTATGAAAATAAAATTAAGTCTTTATGATACATATTTATAAAGTACAAGATGTTTTTGTGCTTTACAAATAAAATTGTTAAATTTATGCATACAAATGAGACTAACATTAATTTAAACTAAACATACAAAATTTTCATTTTAAAAGACATAATTTCATATTTTTTCATAAACCAGTATAAAATGTCTATACCAGTAATAAATATACTTTATAAATAATGAGATAATGATAGTAGAAAGTAGAAAATAATATTTTAATCATTTTCCCCCATTCAGAGCAGACTGTAAACATATACTCGGTTCTCGCGGGAGTTCTCAGCCCTCCAGATAAACTTTGAAGGTCATTACATTCCAATCGCTCAAGAAAAAGGGAATGCATTAAGCCTGAAGGTTCAATGACCTAAATGGGCAGCTACAGAAAAATCATGGTTCTGCACATTCTTTTAAGAATCCTGGGAGGATTTCTTTTTTCTGGGTGTACAGAACACCCCGTAGTGATCGGGTTAAATAACATCCAATTATAGTAAAAACTTGACTAAACAAAATGGTTTAGATAATTAAGGCCACTTTTCTCCTATATTATAAAAAACTTGTTATAATAAAATAATAACAAAGAATATTAATTGAATTGTACCTAGGGGCCCTGACCCTAGGTACAAGGCAACATGGCCCTAGGTACAAAGACTAGGTAATTTCATACAAAATGTCTTCTGCAGAAAAACCCAGATGGAGAGGGGATTTATTTAAAATCTAATTTAGTACTTAAAGTTACAAACAAAATTATGTACTAGAATTCAAAGAAAAATATTTGACTTATCTTTGTACAACAATAAAAAGAGATGAAATGCAAAATTTTACTTTAGACCATGTAAAATTATTTTTCATTTATAACTTGCCACAGCTTTCTTTTGCAAAATTTCAAAATGAATGCCAAAGTAGGAATTGGTGTTATCACTCACCCAACTGAGTTATAAAACTTAGAACTAAATATTCAAATAAAATGGGGTGGCCCTAGGTACACAGGTCTCCTCTACCTAGTGCCACATAGTTGCCTTGTACCTACGGCCATGGCCCTAGGTACAATTGCAATTAATATTCTTTGTTATTATTGAAAAAAAGGTTTTTATAATATAAGGAGGAAAGTGGTCTTAATTATCTGAACCATTTTGATTTAGTCAAGTTTTTTATTATGATTGGATGCAGTAGCACACAGGAATTTTTCAAAGGGGGGCGGGGTTGAAAGTTAGTATAATGATGAATGCATATCAGTTTCACATTTTTAAAAAGGCCAGTGGCTTTGTTTTATGCATTGAAAAAAAGTGGCCCTAGGTACACAGGTCTCTCCTAATTTGCTTGGAAACATGTTATGTTGAATATTTTTTTTAAATGATGGCTGTAAGAAGTCTTTTAAAAAGAGTGGAATTTGGAATGCTAATGAAAATAAAATGGAAGTGATGTGCATGAGAATAATGACAACCAAAGAGTGAAGATAACTACATATGACTTAAGCATGCATCTTAAAAAGCACTAAGGACGGATTTATGTGATATCAGATTCACAGTATGTCAAAAATACCAATTTCTTTGGTATCTTGAATGGATTCAGTAATTTTTGGCAGTTGAAAAGATAGTTGCAAATTTGGTTCGAATTGAGGTGTTTGGTTGGATGAGAGATCTTAAATAAGTAATAAATATAATTGTAGTATGATCTATAGAATGGGTTGGCAACCTAAGGCATATGGTGTAGTTCTCATTGTCACTCTGATACAAATTTGTTGATTTTTGATTAGATGGAAGTTGATAAATTTGTAATGGACCTTGTTTGATAAACATCTTCAGAATTATGGACATTTACAGAATCAAAAAATCTGAAAAATAATTCAAAGATTTTTTTTTCCTAATGGGGCTGTGTATTGGTATTTAACTATTGCAAACCTAGTACATTCCTCAGGAGCTGGTATCACTTTTTAGTGTGGCACCATATAGGTGATACCAATTACCACAAGTAATTTTGATTCTCAGTTTCCTCCCAAAAAAGGAGGCACCTGAGCTCTGACGATACGAACCTGCACTAGGATTTAACCCTCTAAGCGGTCTGCACTTAAAGTTTTGCCATTCCGGAGATGCTTCAAAAATGCACCACACATATTTTCTTGCTTTCAGGTGGGGTTCTCAAAAGCAGCTGAGCCGCATTTTTAAGAATGCGGCTCGGCCGCTTTTGGGAATCTTGCTTGAAAGCAGAAAAAGCATCTCTGGAATGGCGGAATTTTACGTGCAGACCACTTGGAGGGTTAATTTTGCCGAGAGCACCCAAGCCAAACACAAACTTTAGGGATCTTTTACATGCTGTATAATCATACGACATGGCCACTGTAGATTTTCTGCATCATGAAAATCCATCGACTTAGGCCGGACCGACAGGGGTCAAACTTGCAACCTTGGGTGCAGAAGGCCAGCGACAAACCAACCACGCCACCCAGCTGGCTAACTCTAATGATAAATTTACAGCTATTTTGTAAATTATTGAATGTCATTGCTGGAGAGATTTAATTGTTTGAAGAGAGTACATGTACTCAGCTTTCTGCTTTTGGTTCTGCTTATCAGAGTAAGAAATGCTTCCTCATATGAAAAATATATCGAGTTTGCAAAGAAATTGCTTAACAACTGAATGGTCATAATCATGTCTAGCTGAATGCTACAAATTATACCCCTGATTTTGTGATATGAAAAGTAGAGTTGTGCAAGTACTAGGTTTGCATTAAAATTTTTATTTAACTATAATGAGGGGAAATACTTATATTCCATGTTGTCTATTTCTTATTTTATTTAAAATGTTTAAAAATACATAATATATATACAATTTTAATTTTTTTATATTTGTTGAAGAAATAGTTATATTTTATGCTGTTAATTTTTATGTTAAGAAATATCTTTAAATGATGCAAAATTAGTATATAATAAAACTATAAATCTATATTATTGGCCTCTATTTTTTAACTCTGCATGTATTATTGTGGTATTCGAATTGTTTCAAAACTGTCCTGCTGTACGGCATGCTGAATCATAGTAGATTGGTTCAGCACACTACAGCTAAAAGGTTACTGATGCTTGGTCTTTAGTTTGATTAAAATATTTTTGGTACTTGCATATTATCATAACCTATTGGCAACATTATATGAAATAAAGCACATGTTTGGCAATTTAACGCATGAGACTTATGTGAAATTGAGATTGCCAACTTGGCGAGTTATCTTGAACGTTGGCAATTGTTGTGATAATATGCAAGTACCATATTTTCTTTTAAATAATTACTGCAAAACCTAAAAATTTTCTAATAGTAAGAGTATTTATACAGATTAAATAAAGTTAAATATCTTTTCTGTTAGCCAGATGCAGAGCTTGCTGCATATTACATGCTTGGCAATAAAATACAGATTATGCACAAATAAAAGCTACTTATGTTTTTAAATTTTTAAAGAAACTAAAAAAAAATTTTGTTTAATAAAGAGTTGTTACGAAAATGGCTACATTCAGTTTATTATTACCCCCCTGGCTAACCGAAGAGTACCAACTTTTCTAAGAAGTTTTAATTTACATTGTATAATATTTTTTGGAATAACTGTTATTGTTTTTAATTTTCCATTAGATTTTGCAGGATGCTGCTTTCCAGCACCTATTTGCCTAATGCTCCAACTCCTGTTTGGGAGACAAGTTTTGCTCGAAAATTTTTACAAATTCCTAAAGAACAGTTGGAAGTGATTAATAAACTCCCTGGTATGATGTATTTTATTGATGCATAGTTATTAAGATTTATATTTACAATATTAAATTTATTTTTGAATAAATAAAATGTATTCTGAATGGAATGTATTCTGAACAAACATTTTTTTTTTTTCAGATTATTTTTTTATCAATATAAAATTAGTATGACTTTTGAATTAGAGCTGTAACCTTACATTGAAATTTAAAAAAAAATTATATATATATATAAATAGGGCCCTAAAATTTATTATATATTTCAGAATGGTCTGCTTCAAAAAGTTCTATACAAACTAGTGGAGTTTTATTGGAAAAAATTCAAAACCAACCAATTTCTCAATCAACATCTGTAGAAAATAATAGTTTGAATCAAACAAGTTCTTTAGTTAAAAAAAGGAAAAATTTTAAAGTCTTGCGAAAGGAAAAGACATATGTTGAAAAAGAATTGTTTTTTAAAACAAGTTCTTCATTAGAATTTCAGAGAGAAAATAAATGTATTAACACCTTAAAGCGCTCAAATTCCTGGCCTAACATATTCAAAAAGCAACCATTGATTAATAAAATACGTAAAAGAAAATTCAACAGAGGTCTGAAAAATAATTTAGACATAATGTCTGATGGAGGTGGAAATGGTAAAGTTAACCTTGATGAGTTGTTACTGGAATATGGGTTTACATCGAAAGATCTCAGCAAGCCCATGGAACGTTTTGCCAGTAAATGTACTTCTTGCAGTGGGCAACAAGTAGTTGGATCATCAAAAACAGAAACCTGTGATAAAGTGGAAAACATTCTTGGTGATAATGACATGAACCCCTCTGAACCTGCTATAGTTGAATCTGAAAGTTTTCCTGGTTCTTCAGGCTTCCAAAAGTCAATTCAGCCTCTTCCTGGTGATATTCCTTCTTCTCAATCACAGAAGTATGAAAAAATAAAAAGTCCCGTTAAAGCAAAAAATGAAAATCTTATTACTAAGGATGTGCAGGCTGAATTAACCAATAGATCATTAAATGATTCTTCTGCAAATAGCAAAAAAGTTCATGATTCCAGCAGCAAGCAAGTGCATATTAAAAAACGTAAGAGTAAGGAAGAAAAATCATCGAAAAAAGATGCCAAAAAATTTAGGAATGCTGATATTAAGTTTACAGTTGATCAAATTACCAATATGATAGATCTTATTAAGGTATTTCAGACAGATGTGTTTTCTTAAATTTGCCAAAGTAAATATTTGAAATTTATGATTAAGTATTTTATGTATATTAAAATTGTGTTATTGAAATAAAATTCATCCATCTTTAATTTTTGTTATAATTTTTTTACACCGATAACTTTCAAAAAGAATTTTTTAAGTTGTCAGTTTTCTTTGAAACCTCAATTCACACTAAAACCTTCATGACTTTATTAATTATAAAAAAATATGAATAATTCTCTTAGTGCTTATTCCAGTTTATTTTGTGAATAGTAAAATTCATGTTACATTACATGTAACAAAAGATATTTTATGTAATAATATTGTAACAATTTTATTTGAAGAGGGGTAATTAAAAAAAAACAGGGAAAATTTTTTTGTAGTGTTATAAAAAAATTCTTTTTAAATTTTAAAAAAAGTTTGGTACTTATATATTATTGCAACCGTATTGACGACATTATATGAAATGAAGCTCATGGTGTTACAAGTTTAGTGCATATGACTCATGCAATGGTTTTCCAACTTGGCGAGTATCTTATTTTATTGTTTTATATACATGTATCGAAGTTTTTCTTTAACAGAATTTACAATTGTCTTAAAACTTTGAATGTATTATCTTTATCCACAGTTATGTCCAACGGGGGAAAAATTTTTTTAAGCAAAGGGTTAATTAAAGTACATTCTTTAGACTGTTTGGGAATTTATGAACTTAAAAAATTTATACTTCAAATTAGTTATGCGGATTGTAAATAAGTTTAAATTTATGTATATTAAATTTAAATTCTCCTGACAGTTCCAGAAATGGAAGAAATATGCAAAGTAACATTTTTATAAAGTCTTGCAATTTCTACTAATTCTCTCCTTTTTTTTTTAAGCTACTATATCCTTTAATATATAAGTATTGATCATTAAAAATTTATAAGTTAGGTAATCTGATAGATATGCAGAGAAATAGATTTTAAAACTGTAGTGTAATTGGTGCTACAGCTAAATAATGAAAAACTTCATACTTTGATCAATGGAAAAATTGATGTAAGGATTATTGGTATTTTTTGTGTTCATTTTAAAATTTTTTTATGTTAACTGGGATAGAAATTTTGGTAAATAGGTTGTTAGATTACAGATTACTTTGCTATTTAACTTTGTTCTAAATTAATGCACCTTGCCCGACATTAGTATAAGTATCTAGGTGTGAAATCAAAATTTTATTCTCTTTCGCAATTCTTATGTTATTTGACATTACATTAATTTCTTTACATTGTTCAGCTTCATGTATACACTACATGAAAAATTTACTTGCCATTTCCTAGATTAAGCTGCAAATAGCAAAAGTCAACCAAAATTTTCAATATTATGTTAGTAAAACTTCCATTAGTGCCTATTTTTTATGTACTTATGTATTTTAAAACTTTTTTGCTTGATAATTAAAAATATGATCTGTTTATTATCTAAAACATCAATTATTTGCATAAAATTAAAAGGATATGTAATAAAATTAAAAATATTGGGTTCAATTCAGTATTTTTATCGATAGTTTTAAGGCTATACACACGCAGTACCCTTTTTCAAAAAAATTTTTTGGAGACAGTAACAGTAAAACAATTTAGATAATATTTTTAAAAAAATAATTCATAAGTAAAACAGTCTGAACC
The DNA here is from genome assembly GCA_019973955.1 of Trichonephila inaurata madagascariensis. Lineage (NCBI taxonomy): Eukaryota > Metazoa > Arthropoda > Arachnida > Araneae > Nephilidae > Trichonephila > Trichonephila inaurata. The sequence continues at coordinate 151,153 of BMAV01025220.1, read as the reverse complement.
CCCATTAAAATTTTTTCAAAAAATTGGTTTTGAAGTTTTCAATTTTAAAAAAGAAATTTTAGGAAAGGGTTTTTAGGAATGTAAAAAAGGTTTTTTTAGTACAGATTTGGTTTTCTGTGTTTTTTAATTTTCCTATGGAAAAATTTTTTTTTTTTAAAAAAATAAAAGAATATATTTACACTAACAAGAGAAATAAAAAAATTTTAATATTTAAAAAAAAAATGTTTTAAAAAAATTTTCATTGATTTTTAGAAAATAATGTTCTAAAACAATTGTTAAAGCTGCATATTAAATTTATTATTATTAATAGTGAAATAATAGATTGTCAGAGATTTTAAAACTCAATTTTGTTCATTATACAAGAGCTATTAAATCTCAGAAATGAAGTTTTTTGCTTTATGCATTACATTAAATTTAACTCATGTTATTCATACGAGAAAAAATAAAATTCCATATTTTTAGAAAGTTCCTCTCTCTCAGTTTAAATGTCACTAGGTCTGTCAACTCTGCAGAATAATTATCTAAGATACAAACTAAGAGAAACTGATATTATAGTTTGATGAAATCTTTGATAGCATATGCAAGTAATAAAATGGTAAAGCACAACCATTACTACTGACTGTTTTTTTAACACTTAGTGGCACAACAGCCCATGAGGGCTAAGGCCTACTGTGCCCAACTCAGTATACAGACCTTGGGCCCTGAGGTGCATGAGCAGATGTTCTGGCAAGGTGGTCTATCTGACACGAAACCCCAGGGTTAAACTCGTTTCCAGGCAAGCTTGGTACTCATTTATCGATCCACTAAAGGGATGAAAGGCTGACCAGGAGTTTGGACCTGTGGTGTGGAAGTGCAATGCACTAACCACTGGGCTTTTTTTTAACACTTAAAAATTATTAAATAGTAATGTAATAAATTCTGTCACTAATGAAAAGTTTCATTTTTCAGCTGTTACATTGTGATATTACAGTAAACAGAAACTGCTTTTTCAAATTAATTCCAATTATAAATATTATTTGGAATTTATCTAATACTACAAGGAAATTATTAAACTTTTGGTTTTTTTGTTCACCTTACTAAATCTTTATGAAGAAGTTGGCTGAATCCCAAAACTTACACAATTTTCATTATCTCAATGAAGATCAATTTCATAATTTTCTTGAATATGAAATGTACAATTTTCATCATTATTGTAAAGAACAAATAACATCACTACATGCCATCTATCGGTAAAAAAGTTTGATATTCTTCACACTCGGCTTTGTCTCAAATATATTTATGTAACTATACTTTATGCTCATTTTTCTGTTTTACATTAAGAAAATTTAGATTTACTTTTTAAAAAAATTTGTTCTATGCCTAGATTGCTGAAAAGATTGAAAGAGGGAGAAAGTTGCTTGAGTGAAGAAATTTTTTTTGCTGCATGGCATACAATAAATGATATTTCAGACTGCACAGAAGAGAGAGAGCAGAGTTTCAAATACATCATTCATTAGTTATGACAAATATTTTGTTTGGGACATACAATACTAATAAAAACATACACAAATATTAAATTTTTTTTTATTTCAAGTATAAAAGTAGAAAAACAATACAAAAGTTTATAAAAATACAGCACTGAGTAAAAATGTTCTCAAACGCATTTTAGAAATTTATCAAAAAATAAGAACAAAATACTTGAATATATAATCTTTGGTTTCAAACTCCTATAAAAATGTTTTTGTCAACTAGATTTTACATTGACAAAACTGAAGCAGCAAAGACTGAATAACTTTTAATCACATCAATATTTATTTGAAAATATTTCATTTGTGATCAATAAATTAATCAATTGAGGAGAATGGAAAAAAACATTGTTTAGAATTTTTTTTTATGTAAAATATTGTTTGCATGGTATTATTAACTAAAAGCAATACTTAACTTTTCATTATCTACCATAAAGTATTCTATGGTTAAACTTTCAAAATATACAACAAACATAAAAAGTGGCAATTTATAAAATACAACAATAACAAAAAACATTGAGTTATTTGTAGGTATAATGAAACTTGATCAATAGGTAGTTGATTTGCAGTGCTGTAAAACAATTAGAGGATGTTGTGAGTTTGATAAACAACCACTGAATGATTTACCATATTTTTAATAGATTCAAGAAATTTCATGTTTACTTATTTAGAAGTATGCAAATCTTGTCTGTGACAAATTTAGATCAGTAGTTCAAAGTAATTTATGCATTCCTTCAGTTTGAAAGAAAAACACTTTTAACAGTGATGCTTCACATATGATTTAGCTGATTTAGAACCCTGGATAGCCATTAGTTAATTATAAGCTTGCCAAATTTAATTTGTTCTAATGAAAATTTTAGTTACAGATCAAAATGAGCCGATAGCTCTATATCAGTGTCTAAAGAAATATACATCACCAAGAATTGACTATTGTTTTGATTATACAGGGACAAGATCCTCAGATCTATTATGGCCTCTTATATTACAGCAATATGGGAAGATTTACTTTTTAAATACCATTACACAACTCCACATTATGATCAGCTATTGGTTGATTTCATTTGTAATAAAAGAATCTTTTTAATTAATTTTTCTAGACATGAACCATTTTAAATACATTTAGAATAGCTCAAAGAAAAGAGCTGCGGATCATTCAGAAGCTGAAAAGCTATCTTCAACAAGGGGTAGGAAAAAAAACCCCATTTTTGTTTTTAGATAATCTTACTGATTCCAGGCCACATTCCATACTCTATGAAATTCATTCTTATATGTAAAATCATGCTTTTGTTAATTACGATGTGCATATTGGCAAACATGATAAAATAAAATTTAATCATTGCTCATTTTCTCTTATTTAACAATATATACGAATCACCAGTCAATTTTTTCTTTATTACAAGTAACATCCCCTATTTGTTTTGAGCAAAAACATTTCCATTAATAAAATGCAATCTTTTATAGAAAAAGTTAACTTTTCTTTACATTTAATACAATATTTATATACATTTTGCAAGAGTTTCATTTAGAAACATTCTCAAGCTTCTCGACACAAGAAAAAACATCACAGAGGTAAACTATAAACTAATTTGTTTCTTAAATGTGTAAAAAAGAAAACAACATTGATTGATTATATTTCCATATCACATTCATTTTTTGTTTTTCAAGCTTTAATCACACTTTATGTACATTTAAAAAAAATCAATAAGAAATATTTATTCAATAAAATATTATGAGCAGCACGCATAGCATGAAAAGCATTTAGGAACTATTCCCCAAAGATTCAAGATCTAAAGCAAATTATATGTTACGTTTTTTTTTTTGAAAGAGAATGTTATTGAACACACTTTTTTCAATTACAACTTGATTGTGTTGAAAATTAACATAATTCTTACCAAGATTTAAACAGGTCCTTTAAATTTGTAGTTTGATTTTAGCTACATAACTGTTAACCTTCACACTTGGAAGCAACATGAGAGCTAATGGCAATGGGCTTTGTAATTTTGAACCAATGATCATGTAACAAGGATGATATCTGAGCTGGCACATCTAACTCTCTATTCATAATTTTGAACCCAGATCAAGTGATGAAAATACTTAAAAGTTGATGCTTCACTTTTCTGATCTCTGTTAAACTTGAAAACCACTCGCTTTTTTTTTAAAAAAACAACAACAAAGAAGGTTTCATTATTTTGCGAGAAGGATTTTTATTAAACTTGAAACTATAGTCGAACTCTCACATTACTGACCATAAATACTTAACTATCATGGTCACCTTTTATATAGCTTTATAAGTAGTATTTGAAATTAATAAGATGTTAAAAAGATACACTTATTAAAAATCACACCAATTCAAGTAATAAAAATATTCATATTCCGAGTTAGCAGCTGAATTTAAAAAAATCAGCTGCTAATCTTAATGATTATGATATCAATTACTTTAAAATGCATTTGAAAAATGAACTTATATTGCACACTTAAGTGGAAAGCCATAAATAAGTACATAGCCTTAATAAGCAATAAAAAAAAAAGAAGCAATTAAAGTTGCTCTTAGCTGCATATTTATGATACATTAATAAAATCTCATGTACATAATCTAAATGATTTTTTAAAAAATTGCAAATTTGCACTTTTTTGTGTACATAAATTTAAGAAATGCTTAAAACTTAACACATATAAGGAGTATACCTGAACTAATTGATCATTTTTGTTCATAACAAAAGTTTTTAAACAGGATAGTTTCACACAAGCTCTTGATGATGTTGCTCATTCTTTTAAGTAACCATTCTATGAAAATAAAGTTAAAAAAAATAATAATAAATAAATAATGTATTATTAAACTTACTAAACAATGAAAATCAAATTTTCTCTCATAAATACCAATTTCTTTCAAGGAAAAATGTATTATTGATATCTATAATAATGTTCCAAACTAAGAATATATATTTTTTACAATAGAAAAGTGCTTCAAGATTTATGTGACATTTTGACTTCCCTACTCAAAGATAATCCAATCAAATTAAAAACCTAAATAAAATACACAACCAGTTAATTTAAAAAATCAAATAATTCATTTTGTTAATGAAATTTTCCATTCCAAAAAATCAATATGTATGTATTGAAAAGCTTTAAATATGAAAATATTGTAAAAATTCAATTTAAAAAGTTTATGTATATGTAAATATTACCATATATATTCTGAGCATCTTCATAGTTCTTCTTTGCTATGCATATTTTGAAACTAAAATTGTTGAAAAAGTATTTTACATGTTTGACAATTTAAATAAAAAGTTCATGCAATCAAATACAGATAATTTTACTAAGAGATTAATATATATAAATATGCATATTTTACTAATAGAAAGAGGGGGATCTTATAATTTATGAAATATTAAGACAATTAAAAATATAAAAAATACATATGATGATGAAACAAGTTCTCTTTCAAAAAGCTTTAAATTTTAATACTATCTTAAAATAAGTACAGTGTATTAAATTTTCCAAAATCTTACATTTCTACTCTTAAATATTTAAAATATAAATAAAAAGAAAATTTAACATTATTTAAAAATGCATGTACTATTTATTTTTATCTTTTTTTCTTTTAAATAAAAAATAATTAAAATATAAAATAATTGATTATTTATTTGAAGATAATTAGCTTTACACACCATGGTTTTAAAAAGGAACCAATTCTTAACCGTAACCATGTAAAAAAATTAAAGTACATTAAACACATGTTTCACGCTACAAGCACTGTAATATAATTTTGAATGCACATATAATGGATCACTAGATGGAGTTCCAATTAATATGACTATCACTACTATTTTCCTATAACATAAATGTAATGTAATAAATCCTGACAAATTCTTGTACATTTTAACTCCTGATACTTTTCCCTAAAAACATTTTTAACACAATTCTTATTTTTTATTCTTTGTCCTGGTTGTAGAAGCTCTCTTTTTCTACTTTTTATTCAAATAATTTTCTTCTTTAATTCTTATGAAGAAATTTATGTAAATTTTCTAATGCAAATCTGAATTTAATACTAAAGAAAGACTTCCAAGTTAAGTTTTGAGCTCATAACCTATCTGGTGGTAAAAAAGAACCTTACCTATGTTAGAAACTGTAGGCACTGTATGCTTTGTGTAAATATCTGCTAAGATGTAGCCTTTTTTAAAAAAATTGAAATGGAGATATTCAAAAGAAATATAGTTTAGGATATACTGTAATATATTTAAACCTTTGCAGAACCTCATTCACAACTTATAAAAACAATTAACATCTTTTACTCATTAAACACATCTAAACAAATTTTTCTCTGTTAAAATAATATAAGCCCAAGTTAAAGTCACATTAACTTTAATTTTTGAAAGTTTATTAGTCAATATACTGGATTCTATAACTAATAATATTCATGTTAATAATAAATTAATAATATGAAAATTAATTTATTTAAAAAAATGGCAAAAGATGAGAGATTGAAGGCGGGTCATCTTTCATGATATATAACGGCATTTCTGGTAGTTTTGGTATATGCTTTATATGATTCAAAAATTGGCTATAATAAAAAGTTCTGTCATTATAGCTTCAGTCAATGAAGCATGGAAAGTCTCAGTGATAGGCAAATATAACTAAACCATTTGAAGTGTATATCCTTTCATCCTCTTGTGGCTTTAACAGCAAGTTCAATAGCCTAAAATCTTCACCAACAATATTCTTTGAACCTCTACGACCTCAAGGCAGGTAAGCAATGATCAATATAATTTTGAATTTTGTTTATTTTACAATAGGAATTTAGGCTACTGACACAGGTTTTTTTTGTTGTTACTTAAAAAATGTTCCGATTCCTGGATATCACTCTATATCCAAATGTAATATCTCGCATAGTGTTATATCTGTATATTTTCATTTTAGAAAAGATGTTTTAAACTTTTATCATGTATTAAAAATATATTTATTCACCAAATGTATTTTTAAATTATATGCTTTACTATCATTATGTATTACAAGTATACTTTGGTGAAAACAATTAAAGGGAAAAGCAGTTTAAAAAATAAATAAATAAATAAAATAATTAACGCCTATATGCAAATAAGGTATCATATAACAGATAAGTCCTTCGCAAACACATTTGCCATGCAGTGGCCTGTGACATTGTAAGGCAGTGGAGCTGTGATTGCATTTGTGTAGAGGTACCTTGCTTCATGAAGCATTTAGCATAAGGACATTTTGAAACATCATTGCTTAGCCTAATCTTTGTTTTTAAAAAGAATTCTCATTAATAAGACCAATCATCCTTGTCTAGACCATGCCACAAGATGGCGGATAGTTGGAAGACTCGAGGCAGCCCAACCACAGGCTCTAGGGACTTCGGGGTTTCGAGTCGAGAAACGAGGAGTCTACTCTGTTGAAGCAATTCAGAGGATAGGAACAGTAGTCTGCCTACTTGGTCAAGACCACAAAAGGGCAACAATGTCAGCTCAAGACCATTATTTGAGACTTCTAGACAAAAGGGATAGATCTGCGAGAGCAACACAACTGTATAATGCAAGATTGACATCCATTTCATGGATAACAGTCACCCAGAGATTTAATGCAGGTGGCTTGTATGCTAGGCATCCTGTAGTCTGCATCCCTTTGACTATGAACCACAAAAAGGATTATCTAGCATGAGGCAGAGAACACGTATTGTGGGCAGAGGATGATTGAAGGCAGATTACCTTCAGTGATGAGTTGCAATTCAGTTTGGACAGAGACTTGAGGCATATTCTCATCTGGATAAAGCACAGGAGTCGATATAGGCTCTTTTAGCATTGTCCAAAAGAACTATTATGGTCAAGGTGGTCTGGGCAGGCATTATGCATATCGACCTTCATGTGTTTGATAGAGGTACACTAACAGACCAATGGTACAGGAGCGAGATCCTTGCACCATATGTCAGACTTTTCCATGAAGCATGTGAATCAAATTTCATCTTTATGGACAATAACACACTCCCACACAGGGCTTAGTTGGTGGAAGAATACCTCCAATTGAAGAATATTTAACGATTAGAGTGGCCTGCGATGTCCCCTGATCTAAATCTCATCAAACACCTATGGGACATCCTAGGACAGGAGTGGCAAACCTTTATGGATCAATGTGTCATTTTTTTCTAAAGACGTGTTTAATGAGGTATAGACGTGCCGTCAAATATTTTTGACTTGTGATCATTGGGAAAATAATAAAACTAAATACTAAACAACTCAAAACTTTATTTACTACAAAAAAATACATTTTTCACTGTATAGTAGTAAATATTTTAGTTATACGTTTAATTCAAATTAAAGTAACACTAGTGTGACTTTTGTTGTTGCACATCACTTGCGTTTGGTTGTAATACTTCATAATGAACTTTGTTATTTTGAACTACAATGCTAACTGTTTAGGAAAATGGTAAGCACAAAATTTTGTGTTGTGTGCCACTGGTTCGCCATCCCTGTCCTAGGGCATTCAATTGCAACAAGAAGACCAGCTTCAAAAACCATTAATTAGCTCAAGAGTCCCTTAGTGCTCGAGTGAGTGTGGCTGCCTCAAGGGTTGAGAAAGATCCTAGTAAACAGTATGAAACACTGATGCGAGAGTTTGTAGCTGTTAGAGGCAATCATACACCCTATTAAGTCATTTTTTGCTTGACTGACAGGCGTCAGTCAGCTGCTTAGCTGTACAAATGACCAGTCTCCTTATTTAGAGTGCAGGTTGTGCCGATTTTTTTTTTCCCATATATTCATCTTATATCGGAAGATATTTTGGCCAAGTTTGGTTACATTTGCTTTTTTTTTATTGCAAAAAAACCATTTGTCCCTTTAATTATTTTTGCCAGTGTATTTAATATCATAATTCAAACAAAATCCATATTTTTGAAAACTTATACTCAATAAAAATACTTAAGGAAGAAAATCTAGCATATCTAAATATAAATTACAAATACATTTAATATTTCATTACTTTTAAACAAAGGTTATTTCTAACAATCAATAACTTTATGATGGAATATTAAGCATAAATACCTTATGTTCTTCAGGACATAAGCAACTTTTTTGAACTGGCTGCTTCACAGGTTCCATGTTATCATGAATGTTTTCACTCTTCAGTCTTTTAGAGTATTCCTAAAAATGCACAATGAAACTAAGTTAAAAAAATTAAATTTTGTGATAATTTTTAAATCTAAAATACTTATTTTAAATACAGTTATCTTCAACAATATTTAGATGTTTTAATTATTAAAATTATTACAATTAATTAGATTTATTACTGAAACAAAAGTGAATAATTTATGAAATACTTTTTAGATGTGCATAATTTCTATACAAGTAGAGTTTTCAAACTATGAATATTTTGTATTTTTTAACATAGTTTTAAAATAACATTATAAAATTTAACAAGTTAGTAACATTTTTAAAATTCAAAGGTATACATCAAATTCATTATAGTAAACATTCAGTAAATGCAGAATTAAAGAAAAAGTCACCATTAAAAAGAAAAAACAGCATTTTTGTCATATTAAAAAGGTAGATTAAATGCAAGCTTAAAAAGAATTAAATCTCACTTTAAATAAAACTGCATAATAACACAAGATATCCTTTGGCATTAAATGAGACAAAGCAAAATGTTGTGCATTTTCAGCAATGACTTTAGCTTCACTGTCATGATCAACAGCCCACTGCAACCTCTCAACTAAATTTGATAAGTTTCGATTAAAAGGCACATAATGTACCATCGGTTGTAAATCATTATAAAAATGTTCATAAAAATCTGAATCTTGTTTAAGAACTAGACTTCCTCCAGCTATAAGATAAGGCAGCCGATAAGCAGCAACTGTTCCATCAATGTTGATCTGATATCTATACTTGAATCAAGAAAGAAAAAATAAGGTTATCAAAATTATAAAATTAAGTACAATAAAAGAAAAAAAAAAATTTAAAGCATGTTGATTAAATATTATAAAAATAGTGAAATTCACTCAGAATAATCTTTATTAAACTACCTAATTGCATTTGTAATAGATCAAAAGCTGCTGTAGTGTTTGGAAGTATCAAAATTAGAGGTAAATTCTTTATGATTAACAGTTTTTACAATTATTAATCATAAAAAGGAGGGAAGAAAAGAAGCTCCAACATTTGACCCCTTAACTACTGCTAATATCATTCATATATAAATATATATACACCGTAAAATCCGGCATATAACACGCACCTGTACTTTCAAGCTGCATTTTTTGATTTTAAGTTATATTTGTGGTAGAAAGTGCACTCAACCTTTTTTTCTCCAAAAAACCTTGAAATGTACATAAGTAATGCTCAGATGTTTTGAAGTAATTTATTCGAGGTATTATCCCTGGATTTAGAAAAAAACAGTATACTACTGAAATTAAAACTTTTTAGTTCATAAGTGTCATTTGTTTTAAATAAACAGTATTTCAATATATGTAGAAGTCTAATTTTTTAATGCTCAATTCTCTTTTTATTTTTATATCCCGCAAATAAGGCACACCCATAAATTTTGATCTTATCTTTTGTGTTAAAAATGTGGGTTATATGCCAGGTTTTGTGGTATGTATATATACAATAATTCTGTACATTTTTTGATATTTTACATAGAGGTATATTTTTAATTGGTGAATTTAAAACAGTATAAATTGAGGAAACAAGTTACAATCACAGCTAAAAATACAAGACATAGCTTAGAGTGAATCAAAATGCCAAGCATTTAAACTTCCAACTTTTTATTTATGAAAGCTTTAATACAACAACAAGACAATTTAAATAAAAAAAAGTCAGAGGCAGATGGAAGTGACATTATTATATACATTTAATATACCATGCAGGCTATATAAAAAGAAAATTAAAGAAAAAAAAGCCAAATCAAAACTTTTAGAAATGCATTTTATTTATGAAAAAATGTAATTAAGAAACCTACTTTAAAGAAATCAAAAAAAGAAATGTATTCTGATTTTGGGCCATATTCAGCTTCTTCTTTTCTGAAGAAAAAGAAATTTGTAAGTGATGCATTTATTAATTCTGGATGCTCTCTAGCTAACTTCACCAAATCCAGTCTTTCCTGCCTGCTATCTCGACCTCTCCAAAATCCCATTTGAATTTTTTCTTCCCAAGATGGACCTGAATTTCCCATTACTGACAAAATGTCAACCATAACTCTGTAAGACAAGAAATACTAAAATTCTATCTTATTATAAAACACATAAGAAGTTTCAAGTTACATAAAACCATCATAAGTTATTTCATTGGAAAAAAAACATCATGCAATATATCAATTACCATTCAAAATGCATTAAAAAAAATTAATGCAATAATGCGTATTCTAATAAATATATTTATTCATTACTATTTTTATTTCAAAAATACAACAATAATCATAATATATCTTCAAATGTTTTTAATAGTAAAATTAATGCAATAATGCGTATTCTAATAAATATATTTATTCATTACTATTTTTATTTCAAAAATACAACAATAATCATAATATATCTTCAAATGTTTTTAATAGTAAAATTTTTTATAATTTAAAAAATATAATACTACTGAAAGAACTTTTTTAAAAAATAGGAATGTTTGATATTACTTTATGAGCTTCAGAACTTACAATAAATTAGAAAACAAATACATAAAGGAATATGATGATATATAAATATAGAATAAAGTGTTCATTTTTGAATTGAGTTTTCACAAGGGCAATATAATAACTCTTTTAACTAATATATTTTTTTCCATCAGCCTTGGAATGTTAATATTCTGCTTCAAACATCTATTTTTAATAAAATGAAGAAAAAGGGAAATTTATCTTCAAAAACTTTGTAGAAAAGATATTTCTCCTTGATAATTAAACTTGCAAAAATTTATCACTTCTGAAACACATTCTTTGCATATATGAAAGATTCATGTATTAGAATAAGTTCTGCCACAATATTAATGGCATTTTGCATAGTATGTGGAAATTTCTTTATGGTTTAATGAATATAGTTACAATTTGTATAAAATACATAAAAAGATATGACATGCAAGGATTTTCCATCATACTTACAAATACATAAAAATATATACCAAATAATTCCATTCAATATTATTACATTAGCCTTAATGTTTTTTGAAATTCATTCTCAAGATCTTGATTTCTTACTTCACACTGTGTAAAACATTGTCTTTGAGACTTATATCTAAATTATGATTAAAAAGAAAAAGAAATTATAACATGAATTTTCCTCAGAAGAAATTTGAGCCATTACTTTTGTAGAGAATAAAGGCACATTCAAGAAAAATTGCTACTGCTAATATTTTCTGTAACAATAGCAATTCATAGAAGTTTAATTTTGGATAACTATTTGAATTTCATAAACATTTATTTTTCAACTGAAATTTTTTCATTAAAAATACATCATACAATTTTCTAAAATTCCAATGAGAACTGAAAAACATACATTTTATTTTTTTTAAATATAATTGATTTATTTGAACTATTACAATGTATGCCTTTAAACTTATCACTTATAGTTAAAAATATGCATATTTCTTTTATTTAAAGTTTTTTAATGCTATATTTAATAATTTTATAAAACTAGAATGAACAATGGAATGTTTACACAGAGGTTACAATTTTAAAAAAATGTACCTTCCCATCATTTCTAATGTAGCTTCAGTAATATCGTAAGTAGGCATAACAATATCTTTAGTGGATTTTGATCCACACCAAGAAAATATTGGAATTGGATTTTCTGCATCTGATCGTTGTTCCAAAGGCCAGTCACCCAAGTTGGCAATTAATTCCATGTCAGGAAGATACATCTAAAATAATAAAATAAATAGTAAAATTTAAAAAATTAAAGGAATGAAAATGTTTGAAATTTGAATATCTATCAGAAAAGGATATCGAATAGAAAAATTACATTTTCCTGTCTACAGAAAACTGTTTTTGCCAGAAACAAACAAAAATACTTACTTTACGAGTCAACGAAAGTAATATTTCATCCATAAACATGCTAAAGCCTACATATTGTCCAAAACATTTACGATAGACCTAAGAGACAAAAGTAAAATATTATTATAGTTAAGTCTGCATTTAGTAAAATAAAAAATGATACTCAAGAATGTAAATTTGTTTTACACAAAATTATTATAATTTCAGAACAAAATCTTTTTGAAGATGTATTAAAAAAAAAAACAACTAAATCACAGGAGGGGGAGACAGAGGACCAAATCATGTTAAAAAAGATAAACTTTATAGAAAAGGAATTTTCAAAAGAATGCTTTTTTTTTTAGTTACTGGAATTTTATGTATAGAAATATATTCACCCAAAATAAATTTTAATTCTTTAATGAAACATTTAAATTTAATGGACATAGTATTTACAACAATAATTTTGTGCAATTCATTAGGAATGAAAAAAGGTATTGTAGCAATTTACAAAAGTCATTTTTATATGAAATTTTAATCAATTATTGAATAAATATTTAAATGCATCATCTGAAATTTTATGAAGCAAGTAGAATGGTTGTCTATTAAAGATCAACATAAATTTCATAAAATATAGCTTTAAATGACTCAATAGGGTATTGACATTTAGGAAGAAGTTTTACTCAAGATAAAGCTAATGTCAATATCTATCTGAAAAAAAAAAATATTCTAAAAAACCATGATATGTATTTTAAGTTATGCAATCAAAATCACTAGAAAATTTGGATAATATTTGTTAGTTTAATACAATTAACAATATGTTTGAAAATTATTTAATTCTCTAAATTAATATTTTTATGAATAAAAACTATTAAAAAAATAAAAATCTAATAATCCTTAAATATTTAAAATTTGCAGAGAATTTGAAATATATATATTAGTTTTTTCAATCAGAAGCCAATATTACTAAAATATTGTTGAGCTATTCATCTATAAAAAAAGTACATACCTGATTAGAAACAACTGAATAATGACAAATACTATAAGATCCAGGATGATTAAATCTTTTCAAGGCATCTTCAAGGACATCTCTCATATTGATTTCAGAAAATAAACTTAAATCACGATCAATTTGAGGATAACTTGAAGGACAATTTAAGTTATTTAACCATTCATTTAGTGGTTTTGGACAATAGCACTGTTCATGAAATACAGTTCCTGAAAAAAATGTCCATGTGTAATTTGAAAAACACAAAGAATACAAATGAAACTTAAGTGCCATTTTTCCATTAGACACTAATCACTTGGTAATTTGGCAGCTTTGAAAGAGAACCATCAATAGTGTCATATGGGGTTGATTTTGTTGAAACTTACCTAATTATATAATGTAATTGATAACTGGAAAAATAATCTGATTACCTTAAGTCTTGGTATAAATATTGATTACATGGATTATGAAGATATTGATTAGATTTATTTGGATTATATATATATATATATTTGTGACATGCACAAGTTACAATTATGCAATTTGTTATAGCTGAGATAGTTAACTTTTTTTAGATATATATAAATGTAAAAATTTAGTTTGTATGTCTACAGATCAACTTTAATTTCCAATAAGAATAAAGTGATATATAATTAGACATGATGTTCAAATAATTTAAAGTCAAACTTACAGTCCTAATGTAAATTTAGACAACTAATCAGTCAATATCCAAGTTGGACGACAACATAGATGCTCATTTAAAAACCTTGATTATAAATACTATTTTAATAACCAATTTCCTATAATTCAAAAGAAATTGAAATTTGAGCTCCGTTAAACTTCACCTACTTATCAATTCTTTTCTGGGCCATGATTGCTTTTAAAATTAATCATGACAGTAAAATTTTAATTATAATGTAATAAAAAATAACACTAAATTTTATTAAATATGATGGGCAGATTTGTGTCTTGGGTTAAAATAAAAATAATTACACGTTTAACATGTAATTACTTTTATTTTTCTTGTAAAAGAAAAGTATCAGTTCTAAAGAACCAGGGCTATAATTCTTGAAACTATTCCTTCATATATTAATTATTTAAATACAAAAAGATATCAGTATCAAACAGCGGTGTTAATAAGGGTGGGAAGAGTGAGAGTTATATTTATGTCACACCATAAAGCAACACAAGGGCTGTAGGGGACAGGCCTCAAGATTTTGAGCCTTGACATCCCCCTCTCCAAACTACCATATCCTACCAAACCAATGGGAGGATTTTGAGTTCAAAAGATTCAATGCACATCAGCCCCATCTACATGGAAGTTTTCAGCGGCACCAGGACTTAAACTCATCACAAGGCAGCCCGGAGTCCATGATTATAATCACTAGGCTATCATGGCCATTAATAAGGGTGGGGGTTTAGGAGTTCAAACCCTCTCATTAACCAACACTTTTTAATTTATAGCACAGAGAGATTTCCATGGACATCTCTATGTGTTTTTTAGAATATATAGCCCCTTTTTAAAAGTGTGTATGCCATTGGTTTTGAAGAAATTTTAATTTTTAAACTGAATAAGAAGCAAAAAATAAAAAAAATTCTATCACATTAAGAAAAAATATTTTACAATTTACCTTCTATAATATATGGAGCTTCTGCTATTTGTTGATTTTCATAAACTATATCAATCTGAATTCCAAGACAAGTTTCATATAATCTATACCGTGCAATGAATAATCCTTCTTTTATTTGAAGTAGCTGATACCAAATACGACATTTTTCTCTCAGACCAGATACTTGGATCGTTAAACTTTGTGGTGAAGATGAAAAGCTAAATAAGTAAATAATTTTATTAAATGCTTGATTTAGAAGAGATTTGGTGTTGTACAGCAAAAATGAGAATAGAATTACAAGATGATTTGTTTAAATTTAATAGATGTATTTACATGTAAAACGTTTAATTATTGTAAATGAGCAGATATATTTTAGTACCAAACATAAAACTACAACGTAAAAAAGCTTCAAAACATAAATATTTTTATATTTATACATGTATTAAAGATATGGATGTTTTCTACACTGAAATATTAAATCACATCAATAAAATAAACTATTCAGAGAAAAAAAAAATTTTATTTCATAACACAGACAATTTTTATGTATCAAATAGAGGTAGACTAAGAATTTTGTAATACGAGTGGTGATCACCATAAGGAATAAAAATAGGATGTGCAAAATCAATGATCACAATTCTATTACCGAAATACAAGTCTATTTTCAAAGGTTAATTTTTTGATATTTTCTCTTCAAGTATATCTTCATTTTATTAAATAAGATAAATATTTAATATTTCATGAAATAAATCTTACTATATGACAAATTACCTTTGTTGCTTTGTATCTAGGAGTTGAATAAAAAAATAACGAACTGGAACAGTAAAATTGGCAGAAAGACCAGGACCATAAACTTTGCAGTCTTTAAGAGAAATAGTTGATTTCGTGTTTTCATTTACATCTTTACACAAAACGTTACAAAAAGTTATTAAACATATAATAAGGAAGTATATTAATTCGTTCTGTAAAACGAAACATTTTTTATAGAACATATCTCGCGAATCCTCAGATGAGGAAACAAATAAACATCACAAATTATGGTAAGTAGGTTAGTATGCGCTGGCAAAAGCGTGCAGACATCTAGTCATCACAAACAATGCAAAGATTTATTACAGAAAAAACCGAAGAATTCATTTCTATAAATATAAGCAACCGGTTTATCTTCTAACATAACCTTTGACATCACTTAAAGCTTTTTCAAAACACATGAAAAGTTAAAAGACAACAGTTTTTAAATGGAAAAGTCATGGTTACAGTTTCCTCTTGAGAATCATTTTAGTTGTCGAATTTTTTTTAGTGAAACAACAAGTGATCTCAATATTGAAAGAAGGATTGTGATTTTTTGCAGAATTCAGTAATGTCACGACTTGATTTCAATGGAAAAGTGTGAACTTTCGTTCAATTTTTTAAACAGAAGGAGCAAATAATGATTTAAAGTTTATTTGAAAAGATGAATTGTTTTAATTCATAAGTAGACATCGCGCTTTCAAGGTATCAAAACGAAAAAAATATGTAAAGTATTGAAAGCGATGGTGATTTGGGGGACATTTAAAAAACTGTGTGTGAGTGTGTTTATGAGGCCCACTGCTCTTCGAAAATTCAAATCTATTAAGAACTCGCATAAAAGGAAATTGTTCTTAAAGGAAACATACGACTAAAACTGTAGCGGATAACTACATAAGACAGTAATAGCCTCCGGCCATCATCTTGGTCTAGTGGTATGATACCTCCTTACGGATCAGAAGATACCGAGTTCTATCCTCCACGCCATCACTCCTTTTGTATTAAATATGGTTTAATTGGCACATTGTTTTGCATTTCTGCGAGTGTGAATCTGAAATACAGAAAGATCTACTAACATTGGCTGAATGTACATCATCCAAGTTGGGAAATTAATTCTTTGTAAACCAGAAAACCTTTTTTCTTTTAAATCAGCTGACAAAATTTTTAGATAATTGACAATAACATTTATAGCTGCTTCAATTACTTCACATTTTTGGAGCCAATAAAAAGTTTCAAAATTTTTGTTCAAAATTTCGTTTATAATTGGCAAATTTAGCAATAAGTAGATCTTTTACGTTGTAAGTGAGTCCTTTTTCGAATTGCTCCCCTTAAGAATCAAATTGCCCTCTTGTGGGGCGTAGGCCCCACGTTGAGAAACACTGACCTAGACTATAAATAAATAAAAAACCCGTTATAATAATTGCCTAATAAACACTTGAAAAAAATTGAATTATTACACACATTGCCAAATATCCTTTCTATATACTCCTGGCCATCCAAAATGCAACACTATTAAAGATTAGATATATCAAAGCCAGATTTATTGAACAAATAATATAAAATATAAAATAAACTGATTCAAATAACAGCCTCATTCAACATGTGAAAGGCGAAGTCAGCATTCTGCAGGATCATTATGACTATGAATAACTATTGAGACGTAACTGGATTATCGAAGAGAAAAAATCACCACGAAAATGATACTTTAACTATTTATCTACAGCATCTAGTGAGTGGTTTTTCTGGTATAGTAATGGATAATGGGGACTGGATCAGTCATTCATCAATCATCAAATACATATATTTAATATTAGAGAGAACAGGAGAATGGGCAGACCAAGTTAAAAGTCGGCATTGAAGAATTTTGAATGTTATGTGACTGCACAGTTTCGTAATGTCCTGATAAACTTTGTCACAACAAACCTGAAAGGTAAGGGACAATGACAGTTTCTCAAACTTCTAAGAAATAGCCGTGTCTGTTGATCAAGCTGAAAGGCAGGGGGGTTAAATTCTATGATACATCACACCGTAACACCAGATAAATGACCAAAATAGTAAGGTATAACGAAAAAGCAATGACATACCATTCGTTTGTTTGTCCAGGCCCGGCATTTAACTCACCATTGATGCCGCATATGCCTGCAAATGCAATTATTAATAATCACAGACAATGAATACATTTTTGAAATTCTTTCTGTGCAAAGAACATCAAATGGTTCTGGCTGTCATAGATTATTGTGCAACCGACCCTTATTCTTACGATATGATTCTCGATGCCCCAATGCATTTGCCAAGCGTAGGACATGCTTATTTTCACATTTGGTGACGTAATGATATTGTTGCATTATTTCCCGTTGTCCTGGTGCACCGAGTTTGTCCCACAAGCACCCGCTGTTTCCTTGTTCATCTCACAGTAGCTGGATTTCATTTAACATGAACACCGATTTCTCAAGAAGATAATTCGCATTCTCTATGAACCATAATTTTCTTATGAGGCTTACATAAGCTTTTCATATAGAAAATGAACTGCTTAACTGCTTCTTGAGCGTGCCGTGGAATAGATGAGTTCACACGTAGCAGCAGCGTAGTGTCCACCGAAGTACACAAACAGCATATAGACGAGCAAATAAGTTCGTTTGTGTGGTCACTACGTATGGATACACCAATTTTTAAGAATACCCCATAGGAAAAAAATCCCAACGGTAAGAGATCAAGCGATCATGGTGGCCATGGGAATCAGACCCCACGTCCGATCCAGTGACCAGGATATGTCACATCTAGCTAATCACGTGCAGGAGCACAAAAATGCCCCGGAGCCCCATCATGCATCATCATTTACTGTATTTTTCTCTTTAACTATGGATCGTACAGGTACAGATCTTTGGACTTTTTATGTACTTACAACGAGGAATATGGCTGTGCAGAGTTTGGAAGTTATTCGTGGGACACCCTGTATATATAAAAGTTAGCGCGAAAGAAATAACGTTCAATAGACGTGTATTGTTAATAAAAATAGAAGATAGAGGGTTTAAAATTAAACAATAAAGATAGCTCACAAATCATGAAGGATAGATAAATTATTAAAATTAAAGAAATTCTTCAAGACAGCTTAGTCTCCGGGAAAATTAAGTAAAATAAAATATCTTAAAAGTATACCACACTCGTAAAATAGGAATTGATTATTAATTAAAAAAATAAGATTTGATAGATCTTTAATTAAAATGATTGACCAAGCACATCGAAATAGGGTTTCTTTTATTCACTCGCAGCTACAACAATATCAAAAATAAAATAAAATACCAGTAATTACTTTTTTATTCACAGATTTAATGCAAGAAATAACTACACTGCTGGCCATACAAAATGCAACACCATGAAGGAAGCATGCAAACCATATGAAATTTATAGCATGCGTTGGCGACGATGAAATATGCAAATAATTAGCATTATAGCGCAGACGCACATCACGGGGGACCGTAGAGCCACCTGCAAGCGCTATATAAGGGGAGAACAGATTGGCGATTTAAAGTAAGTTTGTGGAGTGTTTTTTTTCCTTCTTTTTTCTTTTGCGTAAGCTGTTTACCGATGCCTTGTGGAAGACATCAACCAAGTTTCTGAATTTGACTGAGGAAAAATCGTAGCCTATAGGAATTGCAGATTATCTATTAGAGAAATCGGTCAACGCGTTGGACGAAACCAGCAATTGTGATGTGTCTCTGTCATCGCTGGATGCAGGATTAAACGACGGAGTGACGCAGTATCGCACCCATCTCGTTGCACCACTGCCCATGAAGGCAGGCAGATTGTGAGCATAACAGTGATGGATCGCGCAGCCGCAGGCACAACAAATTCAATCTGTTACGCATCATTTGGTGTCCGTTCGTACCATTCGACACCTGTTTGCAACGGAGTGGAATATCCGCAAGGCGTCCATTGCTCCGTTTACCCTTGACTAGAAACCGCAAGCGTTTGCTCTGTCAATGGTGCGATGAACAGTGAACAAGGACAACGAAACGGAATGACGTTATATTTACTGACTATTTCCGCTTCTGCCTGTAACATCACGATGGTCGAATTCGAGTTTAGAGACACCGTGGTGAGAGGCTTCTGGACTGTTGCGTTATGCATCTCCTCACTGGTTTGCATCCGGTATCATGGTTTGAGGTGGTATTGGATTTCAATGCCGCACTCCTCTTTACATATTACCGGTACACTGGACAGAAAGCGCTACATCTCTGAGGTGTTGGAGGTGGTCCTCTCATGCATTCAGCGCTTGCCATCAGCCATATTTCTACAGGATCATGCGCGACCACTAGTAGCACGCAATGTTCAAGAGTTCTTTACCTATCAGATTGAATTGCTTCCTTGGCCTGCTTGTTCTCCCCATCTATCACCAATCGAAAACATGTGGTCTATGCTTGCACAACGATTGACCTAGGATACACCACCCGCTGCTACATGAGATTAACTTTGGCAATATGTGGAAGCCGTATGGGTTGTGTATACCCCAAGGATACACCCAAAGCCTCTTTGATTCTATGCTGAGGCGTGTGACAGCGGTTATAGCCAACAATGGCGGCTACACTAACTATGATTCTGTCGTCATCCACACGTCACAAGAGGCTGTAATTTTAATCGTTTGATCTGTGTACAACACATGTTATCTACCAAATAAATTTCGCTCTGATATCTCTGGTCCTTCTTGGTGTTGCATTTTGTGTGGCCACACACACACACACACACACACACACACACACACACACACACACACACACACACACACACACACACACACACACACACACACACACACACACACACACACACACACACACGTACTCCCTCACTTATTCACTCACAAACTCATCACATGAGAATTATATCTGCAGACTTTTAAAATATGGTAAGCATATTTCTTTTGTTAAATAGAGATCCTTTTAGAACAAGTCATGGAGAAATCGACTCCCAAGAGGGATTGGGAGAGGTTGAGGGGCGTTATAAATAAAAATTCTCGTTTTTGAACTATTAGACCTACAAAATTGTAATTTAATGAGTATGTTTATTTTGTTGAGTAGATTCACTAAAAATGGGTTTTGCTGAAATCGACCTAGGGGGAGAAGGTATAGATACGTAAAAGATAATAATACCTTCGCTTTAAAAATTCAACTCCTGCCCTTTTTAAATTGAGCGAAGCGAAGTCTTTAAGAATGTCTTTCAATGTAATAAAAATCTTAATGCTGGTACTTATATACCTCAATAAAAAAATAGTGTATATAGATTCATATAACGTCCTAGCGTAGATTCATATATAACCCATCAGTGGAAGGATAATATTGACCAGTGACGTAGCAGGAAGGGGAGTTTGCGCGAATTCAGCCTCCTCCCCATGAACTAAATTTAAAAAAAAAATGTTTAGCATAAAGATTACGCGCGACATGGCCCTTTTGTCTCCACTTTTTTAAAAATATATTTTCTCATAACCCATATAGATAGTCTCGTGTGTATGCCTCTGATAAAGGCTTTATATAGATCGCAAACACAGGTAACGAAATGTTGTTGTTGTTTTAATGCCACCTGTCTGACTTAGACAGATTGAGGCCCACGAAATTCATTGCGGCAAAGAGCTACGCCTATCGTTAGCCGCAGAGGTGACAGAACGTTTTGATCGATTCCACCCGAATTTTGAGGAAGAATCCCGTAGATGGGGTCAGGAACTTCCCACCTCTCTTCCCCTTCCATCAACCTCACGAGGGATTGCGGCCTGAAGGCTATTTAGAGTATTCCCATGCCACACAGGCACTATATACGTACATTTATAAACATCCATACTTCTCCGGTATTCGAATCCAGGTCCAACGGCACAGCAGTCAGCTATACCGTGAATCGGCAGGTAACTAAATTCATAAGTTAATGTCCCGCATACCACTAACTTCTTTAAAAAAGTTTAATGCATTTTTGAATATTGGTCTGAAATTTCCAGTATTTAACCTATTGTCTTATAATGTATCTTTATTTATCTTCAAAAGTTAATTTTTATTTAAAGAAAATACTTGCTTTTTTTAAAAAAAATTTTCCACTTATATCTTGGAAATATTTTAGTAGTTTTTTTTAACTAAATCTGGGTATTTTATTGCTGCTGTTTCCATATTTCGGTGGATTCACGCATACCCTGTAGGTTTATCCATTGATTGTTAATTAGTATCGTAGTATAAAACTACACAGGAGCTTTTGACGACGGACCTCGTAATTCTGAAATATGGCCAAATGATGATTACGATACTTGAATTGGCATCCCATTCTCCGAAATTTCACATCTTGTCAACGTGAGGACTTTGAGCCTCGACAAATTTAATGTAAATCAGCCCCTCTACATCGGATAAACCAGGGGTTGGCCGCCCCTGCAGGGGTGGCTTACCTTTTTGGGAAGATCTGATAAAAAAAAAATTATGTGTGCCACTTCAAACTTTTCCAACAAACAAAAGAATATGAAAAGGTGAAAAAATGTTATTCATAGACATTATGGAATTTTTGCAAAATAGCTCCCATTTTATGCAGAAGTCTATATATAAGTAGAGTGGAAATTTAAAAATAATATAATAAATAAGGCAAAAGTACTAACTTAATTTTTATTGTTAATTTTTATTTCAGTTTCATTCAGTTAGGTTAGGTATAAAATAAAAATGAGTAACCAGAAAAATTTAATTCTAAATAATTACAAAGCACTCAGTAAGTTTTTGATGTGGTTTTTCAATTTGTGGATTTTTTACTAAGTCATCTACATTAGGATTAGTTCTGGAAGATGTTAACAAAATCAGGTGTGCATCAGTTTTTTTTACTCCAAAATCGAGACCAAACAGCAAAAGAGTGTTCACAAAAGAAGATATATCGGTAAGAAAAGCTAAATCTCAAAGCCCATCTTTATTCTTGAGAAGCAAGCACTCACTGGGCAGTTTATTGTTTTCTTCCAGACATTTTGAAACGCGCTCCCTCAAATTCCAGAATCTCATGAATGCGCTTCCTTTGAAAACCAACGTACTCAACATTGAAGGAATGTTCTTGTGAGTAATTTTCTATTTGTAATTTAATTAAGAGCATTTGAAATAAATTTTGATGTTTCGTCTTGTCTGAAACAACCACCTTTTAATAAAACAGTAAAAAAATTAGCATTTATTATTATCTTTTTTAATTTTTCAATAAGTCTCTCTTCACGTGGCACTCTCACAACTCAGTCGTGCCACACAGTGGCACGCGTGCCGCGGGTTGGCCATCCCTGCGATAAACCCTCAGAACATACGCGATACAAATCGGTCGTAAATCCAGTTCATTTCTACGTTTTTTAAAAAGTCCAAAATTCAAGTAATTCGCTTTAAATTTTCTTAATATTTTGTGTTGTTACTGTTAACATTAACTAATAAATCGTTCATATAATTAAATAAATGAAAAATTTTTTTCATCTCTTATCGTTGACTCTGGCTTTGTTAGATTCGAATCTAAAATCAAACAAGCTTTGATAGTTACCAAAATCGAATATTTGTGAGACCAGTAAATATAACAGAAATATAAAAAACATAGTCAAAGTATCACTTATGTAAAAAGAGTACATGAGTAATAAATTTGAGAAATCGTGATTTGCAAAAATCGATATTTGTGGAAAAGGAAGATTATAATAATGTAGTACAATTTCAGTATTAATGATTGTATCAAGTTCCCCATCTCTAGTACACTTCGTAAATTCAGTTATATATAAAAATGAATATTGTTCTTCAGAATATAAGAATGTTCTTAGATTATTAATCTTATCTCATTATTAATACAAAATAAAAGCTTTGTGGTTTGGCTCAGATTTTTCTGTTGAGAAGCAAAATTTTATTGCGATCCATCAGTTGTTGATCACTGCTTTAAAGGATTAATTCATCATTAGTTTTGTATTTTGAAGTTGACTGTTTTCTGTGTTGGCGCCCGATCTCATTTGAATCATGGTAAAGTGATGAGGACTACACTAAAATGGCATCACACTCTAGGGCAGTTTTCAACCTTCCCGGCAAACTGTTGCGACCACCTCCCCACTATTTCCAGAGCGCCTTCTCCTTGAATTCTTACCTTGCTCATTTTGGTTCGGAAAGGATTTTCCTCGAAACTCTCTTACTCTTTTCCCTTTCTTTGTTCTTCCTCTTTGGATAGTCTTTTCCCATTATCCACCACCTTTGGACCAGCCATGTTTTGAACTGGGAACCGGCAACTGTAAGGTAAGGATAATGGCATGGTTTGGCAACTCTTGTTCAATTCTTACCTTATGGCATCACAGACCACCCACCCATCCAGCCTTTTAGTGAGTGAATATTAACGTCTCACTGTTCAGCTACACACCACACCAATGGGAGGACGTTTGAGTTCTCGACAGATTTAACTTGCATCGCTTCCCCAAAAGGCCGGTCTTTAGTGGTACTGGGCTCGAACTCGTGACAAACCAGCCCCGATCCGATACCTTCTCCACTAGGCTACCGCTGCCACTCCAGCTTTTTACAAATTAAAGTAAGTTAATGAAATTGTTTACAGAGTATAAATTATTCTGTGAACTGTTTTCAACTTGTTAATTATCATCTTTTTCATCCCTCATCCCTTTACTACTTTTTGCTTTTAGATATCCTTATTTTTTGTTGAGTCACTGCCATTATGCTTGTACAACAAAAGTTTTCTTCGAGCTTTGATCATTGTAAAATCATTAATAACATTCTTTCAATCTTTATTCTCTTAAGGATAGAAATACTTCTTTCATGACTCGCTAGGTGGTGGCATGTTGCTGTAATTTTAATTTCATCCCTTTTTTCGCCCTCCAATTTTTTGCGCCTCCAAATCTTTGGCGCCTTAAGCATATGCCTTTCGTGCCTAAGCGGAAAGTGGCCCTGCTGCGTTCTCCAAACTTCCGCATCAAGCTAACATAAGGACTTTGAGATTCGACAGATTTAATGCGCATCGGTCTTCCTACTCGTTCGGTTTTCATTCGTACCAGGTCTCGAAAGATACAATGCTGTTCATGAGTTTGCCACCATGATCTCTCGGCTTTGGACACTTCAGAAGATTGAATAGAAACTTTATGAAGAAACAGTAATTTCCCTTCAAACGGTACAGTTAAGATTCGTTGTGTGTGTGAGGTCTATGATTAATATCTTTAAAGACATTTTTTAAAAATTATTCTTCAATAATGTAACTAATTACAGAGGAAAAGATGAATATGATATTCATAATTATATATATGAACTCATACAAATGCCACTTTCATAATTCAGTCGACTGTTAAAAAAGTAGTACCATCTACAGAAAAAAATCGTAAAGTTACATAAAATTTAAATTATATTCAAATCATTTATTGCATTTTTTCGTTAAAAAAATATTCCTAACTCCTTAAAAATATTTACGGTTTTTTTAATCTTGAAATTTTAATAACAAAACGAACTGTTTATCAATCCAACGCTTTATTGATTTGTAGCAATTGCTACAAATTTATCACATTTTACTAAATCATAGAAAATACATGCAATAAAAAGTACTTAAATTAATAAACTAAAATTTGCCTTCAAATAAATAATCCGCATGCGTTCCTTATAAGTACACATTAATTAATTAAAGTAATCGATGCATAAATATATTAATTAGATTATTTATACCTATTATATTAAAGCAAATAATAGAAAATTAGATTGGATACCCAGTCAGAAATAATTTTTCATGAAGCCTCCGTCTATAACTAAACACATCTTTTAGCAAATATTTGATTCTTTTAAGGTATCCGACTACGTCCGGAACCGTGTTTTCAAATGCGTACAAACGAATATTTCTTCAATATTTAAGGTCATTTAGATTAGAATACTCGTATGAAATTGTTTTAAGAATATTATTACAATTAAAAATGATTTAAATGCAATATTTTGGCAAAAAATGAACTCAGAATTATTTATTTTCCAAATATTCTTTTATAGAAAATGCTTTGGTAATAATAATATTTTGCCTATATATAGCTCAGACCTCTGTACAGAGCCTGAACTAGTATTTTTGAAATATATAATTTAGAAGTGGATTTATCTATATTTTATATAATATATCTCTCAGAATGGAGAAATTTTTTAACAGAAAAACTGATAATTATTTCAATTGGTAGTAACTCTGAAAATAATGTGAATTTTTCAAAACTCGTAGTTCAGGACCTCTGGAAAAGTCAACTATATATAAGCAAAATATTATTATAGAAGCATTTTTCGTAATATGAGAATCTTTTGAAAAAAGGTAATTCTAAGTCCATTTTTTGGCCAAAATATTGCATTTAAATATAATTTAAAGTAATAATATTCCTAAAAATTTTATAAGTGTATTCTAATCTAAGTGACATTAAATATAAAAAAATATTAGTTTGTACGCTTTTGTAAAATCATGGTTCCGAACGTAGCCGGAAACCTTAATATTTACTTATTAATTATATTCAAAGTAACCACTTTCTCAGTACACTCTATTTAAATAAGATCAATAATCAAAATAAATGTTTAAAGTTTTAACAAATCCAATTTAGGAAACTGTGTATTCAACAAAGGGAGGTTGTATGTCCAGAGATAACATATCGTCTTTTTTAAGGTATCGCTCTACATCACAGTAATCCATAACGACCCCTAATGATAAGATGTCAACTACCGATCGATTGCAAGACACGAAGCCACATTGCTAATACATGAAATTCTAAGGTTTCGAGCGGGACGAATCAGCGTACAACGACTTTAATCCGTGCTCAACAGAGCACGGTACAATGTTTGGTGGAAGTGTAGTTCATTAGATTAAATCTCGTGTGTTAGGAATACATTCTGAACTAAAATAGACGTCGATATGTGCTGTAGAATTCAATTAAACTTTCCTTTCTGTATTATTTCCTATTGGAACAGAACATTACAACTTTTTAATTAAAAAACTGCAATGTATAAATGTGTGAAGTCGTAAGTTTGTGAATATTGAATTTATGTCACATTCGAGTAGTGGTCTTCAAACTGTGTTCCACGGAACCCTGGGGTGCCACAAGGCATACCCAGGGATTCCACGAGTCACAATAAAAAAATCGAGAAGAAAGTTATAAATATGTATGCAAAATTATTATTTCTATGAAGTTTGTATAATTACACAAGTATCTAAAACCCATTATATTTATTAAAACAAGGAAATTTTATTTATATGTAATAAACTTTATTTTTCAACACTTTTTAAACTTTTATTAGAATATAATAAACAAATGTTAAAAAGTGTTTTTTATCTTTATATATATTCTTCCTACTAGATTGTGAATATTCTATTGTTTACTATCTTGGGTTTCACGAGATAACTTTATATTCCTTAATTAACTCAGTGTCTTGCATAACTAAATAGTTCTCCAATGGAAAATGTACCATTTTGCAATTGTGGAAAATAACACCTATAATGAAGGAGAAGAAGCAATTTATCAACAGGTTCAATGTTAAAATCTAAATTTAAGCAAGAACATCTGTTTCATTTATAATTCCTACTATTAGCTCACAATCTCTATATATTTATTTATTTATCTGGGTGGAATTTTCAATCGTTGATAAAATACATTTTAAAGCTCTCAATTGAGCTGAAATTTTATATCCAGGTTTATTTTGGATGGCAATATAATAATATAAAAATAATTAATAAAAATTAATTGATTAAAACTAATTATTTAAAGAATTACAAATACAACCACGTTGGTATCATTTTTGGCGACTTAGCGACCCTTTTGACGACTTGTGTCAAAACTTGAAAAGGTTTTTTTCTCACGTGTTAAAGTATTCAGTTGAAATGAAATTTATACACACGATTGTTTTGGATGACAATGCGATACTTTAATGGTAATTAATAAAAATTAATGACCACTTAATGTTGTGATTCTGTCCTATGTATATACATATTTATATTAATTGTAACTATTTGATAAAAAGTAGCTAAAATAAAAATTTTCTTTGTTGATCTAAGTAGGAGAGAATTGAATTAAAAAATTTTTGAAGTTATACTTTTGGGGCGTTAAAGAAATAGGATGTGGGTAAATTTTTACAATGCGTGGATGTGACGCAAAACCGTCACGGATGCGAAAATCCTTTGTCTAGAAATATACAGAACGGGACAGATCATTGCCGCCTTCGAAATTCTCAGAAAAGTAATTCTCTTCACTTCCCTGAAGAAAGGGCCACCCGGGTTTGAACCGGAGATCTCTTGTTCTGCAGCCGAATGCTCTATCACGGAGCTATGCACCCGCGTCAGCGAACCTTTGCTTTGTGTTCCGTAGGAACGTATAACGTATACGAAAATGCTTTGTCTAGAAATATACAGAACGGGACAGATCATTGCCGCTTTCGAAATTCGAAAAAAAATTATTTCTCTTCACTTCCCTGAAGAAGGGAGCATCTGGGTTTGAACCGGGACCTCTCTATCTGCAATCGAATGCTCTACCACTGAGCTATACCCCCGCGTTAGCGAACCTTCCTTTGGGTTCCATAGGAATGGATAAGAAAATGCTTTGTCTAGAAATATGCAGAACGGGACAGATCATTCCCGCCTTCGACCCCCTCCCCAAATTATTGGTTCAATTTTGCCTGTGCGGGGTGTTTAAATTTATTTAAATCGTGATTATCTCAGGTTTGGCTGGTTCGATTGACTGAAGTTTAGTATCGTTCATCTCTGCTCGGGACCGCCTTTCGTCCTTGGCCCAGCTTGCCCTGCTAAGGATTTTTAGAAAGATTTTAATATTGTTACACCAAAGAAGTATAAATTCTTACGTGCATACATAAGTACACACACACTTTTTTTATATTTCTTGTTTTATGTTGCAAATTCATGAAAAATACATAGTATTTCTCACATAGCTATAAACATTTTAATGCCATTCATAATAATGTTTTTAAGTGAAATATATTTCTCAACGTGAGAATAGCTACAAAAACAAAGTATGAAAACAAATCAAAACGCAGAATATGAAAAGCGACTGCAGATAATTTTAATAGACACAGACTCCGACAATTTCTGTGAAAAAGCACATATCCCAGTTACTAAATATAATGCACGGGTAGGTGACACTTGGATCATAAATTCTTTTGCAATAAATACTCTCTAAAAATTGATCATTTATAAAAATGTATGGGTTAAAAAAATAAGAAAATGTAATTACTTTAAAGAAAAATATGTAACTAATATCTTTAAGTGGTATTTTAAGTTTATTTAAGCTTATAATTATATTTTTCAAAAAGTTATAAACTTAAAAGTGATTTTTCTCTGTGTTTTTCGAAACATCAGTGTATTCAAAATGCTACTCCTTCCACAATTATTAACCAATCACTTTCATTTTTTTTCTTGCGTATTATATATAAAGCATGTAATAAAATTAGGGATCTATTTTGCTATAAACTTAATACTTTTTTGAAAAAAAAAATAAAAATTAAGAGATATTGGCTTTTTTGTTGATTTTTAGCATGCATATCAACATTTTACTTTTTTTTCTCGAAAACGAATTAAGTTATTGTAAAATCGATCACTAAAGTTGCTTAGAACACCCATAAGAATATTACAAAAAAATTTCAGGTCAAAAATTTTATAATTACAGAAGAAGTACAATTTTAGAATTTTCCAAATTTTCTCCAAAAATTTAAATTTTTAAAATTGTGTGAATAATTTGGGAAAAATTTCATCTCGAATTATTTTCTTGAATACAAACACTATATAAAATGCTAAAATATAATTTTTAAATACATAAATAAAGTTGTTCAAAGAGTACCAAATACCAAGTTGATTAAATCTATTAAGTGAAAAAGGCAATAAAATTGTTTAGATTGGGAAATGGTTGATCTCTCTTTACTCAAACTCCTTTACTCTCACATCCGCGATCGAAGGATGGCGACACCTTCAACATTTTGCTCTAATGTCAAAAAAAATCTTTAAAGCATAAGAATACATTAATGAAAAAGATGAAGTATATTAAAACCTATTGAAATTATAATATTCATTTTGATAAAATTTACAGTAATATATTTGCCAAATTGACGATAAATCTATGTTGTCATGTTTTACAGCATAACTCGTTTTTCAATATGTGTCTTTAAAATGTTTTTAGAAAATTTTAAAATCAATGTAAAGGAATAAAAAATATATATATATATTTATATTTTTCCAGAAATGTATAACCATTTTCAGAAAATTTTATAATTTTCAATCTAAAGAAACAAATAAGCTTCACTGAATTTTGGAATTATCACTTGTTATGTACAACTTTATTTAGGAATCTTATACTTTTACAAACCTTATGCTCGTGCATTTAGGAATTTTACAGAATTGTATTCATTTTTCAACGTAAGTAAGTTTTCTTCCCGTAGACAACAATATATTGAAATGTTTCAAATACATGTTCAGCAAAGTAAAAAGTTTTAAAGACAACATCATGGTGATTGTGTATCTCATTCTTCTTTTCATGAAGACTCGTTGGAATACTCGATGGAACAATGGATACTATCATCATTTTTCTTCTTATAAACAACAATGCTGACTTTTTCAACACGATTTAGGTTCCCTAAGCCCAATACAGTCACATGTTAAGACTCATGGACTGCATGATTTATTCAAATTAAAATTCTGTGTAAAATTCAATACACATAAAAATTCAAACTAAATATGACTCATACTATTTCTGAGACAGACTTATGTAAACTGAATGGAATATGAAATACCATTCCTATACTCTTTAAGCAAATTCACCTTAAGCATCTTCGCAGGTGTAATTTTTAACATAAATTACTGTATTCAAAAGATTATATGCAATATAAGATTCCAATATTTTTCACCCTTTTGATAGAATCTATACTTATTATTTTTATCGAGTTTTGCAAAAGTTATTTTTTAAAAATCTTAAGTTGAAACCCGAACCAAGAAGCAACCTGTAAATACTTTAAGTAACAATTTTACTGGTTTGTAAAATATATTAAAAATTTTACTTGCCTAATATTTTCTTCCTTATTACTTAAAAATATTTTCATATCAGCACTTAATTTTAGGTGTTTTTAGGGTTATTCAGAAAGCCTCAGGATGTAACAATTTCCTCACACTATACAGATAGCGCTAACTAGAATTTTTCAAGTTTACACTAACATCGAATCAACAATAGAACAAATGGTATTGCTCGCTCGGCGAAAGTTCAAACGGACCATTTTCACACGCAAAATCTTATGCATTGCTTTTTGAGATAGGTTAGAAATGTCAGAATGGTGTCATTTTGTTGTTCGATGAAGGTCACATGCCACTCGGCCACTGATACGAGTGACTTGTGGTTTTGTATCGTTTGGGAGCAAATGAATAGTCCACTGCATCAGTGGCGTACGCAAGGGTAAGGTTTAGGGGTTAACCCAGCCTCCCTGCATAAACAACACATTTCTAATTTTCAGCATAAGGATGACGTCTTACTTTCATATCTCCATTTTTTTTAAAATACGTATACTTTTCCAAAAAAGAAGTCTGTGTACGCTTCTGCGCCACGTGGCTCTGAGTTGACGCCAAATAGCTATAAGCTATGCTTGCATTCAGCGGCGTTACTGAGAACATCTGGGTCTCCCTGCAAAATCAGGTTTTGGGCTCCCCAAGTTAGATTTTACAAGGGTAGGTACTTGGCAGCAGTCAAGCTTTGGGTCCCTAGAACCCTGCCCCCCGCGATGGGGGGGGGTATGTGCTACGCCACTGCTTGCATTTGAAGTGATTCTTGAATGGCAGTGGTAAAATGAACTTCCATTACAATGAAGAGATGAAAGTGGTTATAACATCGAGACTAGTTTCACTGTCGACCACCTTCTATGCAGAAATAGACCCAGGACTGGGACCTCCCCCACCTGCGACTCTTTTAAGCAGACTGTATGTTGTACACGCAGTCATATACTCGTACATAAAGGTAACACGTAACAAATTAATGTGCATGACTCAAAATCTAACAAACTTAAGCAACATGTAACAAATTAATGTGCATGACACAATCTAACAAACCTAAGCAACACGCAACAAATTAATGTGCATAACTCACAATATGACAAATCTAAGCAACACGTAACAAATTAATGTGCATGATTCACAATCTAACAAACCTAAGCACATACCGACTGCCGCTTTTTGACCAAATGTGTAATGATGGTATATGGTGGTAGACCTAAGCCTAGACACAGATGACGGATTTGATAAAATAATGCAGCCTTACCACTATTTTCGGTTGGCATAAGGTTCGAAATACCCAGTTTTTCGAAGAATATTTATGGGAATAACATTTGGCGACTAAAACTATGCGAATCATGGTCTTATTGAGGACGAATCCAAGAGCCGAGATCACCATCCGAGGCCCTGGGCCCATTTAACCCAACCCTTAAAACGTACCTCATACATACAAAACATACACAACATACAAAATCTTGTATTTTAATATGATAAATGTCTGGATATGCTGGATAAAATAGTCGGAAAAAAGTATGTAATTCTCGTAAGACGTTATTAAATATGTATCTTTGACAACATTTATTCCTTTTCTTACATTGTACGAAAATTATTTCCATCACAAATAGCTCTTAATAAATTTTTTCTTCCATAATGGTATTTTTTATAATTAAAATGGTCATCAGGGCAGAACTCTTGTGGTTAAATAATTTATATTATTTCAAGTGACAAGCTATATTATAAATGATAAGTTTGACGTTATCTTTTAAAGATTGATAATCGGACTCTTCACAATTAGAGCGATGTATCTGACATCGTTTGATACCACTAAGCATTAAAGAAAGTTATTTTTAAAAGCCCTATTACTACTTTTTCTTTCATTCTTAGCGTGAGAGCATGTTTAGATTTCATTTTCTTTCATGTTTATTTTAGCTTCCGCTGTTACATTTTAATCGGAATTAAAGTAAATATAAAAATATATATGACGCACACACAATAGATTCAAATACTAAATAATGCGCAACTTAAAAGATGCAAACCTATGCACAGAGCTAATCTAAATTTAATTATAGTATTTTTAGGAAAGAATACTTACAAATATGAGTTTTTTTTTTCACTTAATCACTGACTTTGCAAATGAAGCGGAAAAACAGCTGACTTTACTCTTTCGAAAGTTTAAGCAAATATGGAAGCTTATTTTTATCCCCTGAAATTTTGACATCCTAACCTGAAACCTTTTTTGGATTCAAGCAAAAGCATATAAAGAGAATTAAAAAGCTAAAACAGTGCAAACCTTAGATTTACATTTTCCAGAGCTTTCCGGGAGATGGAAGACGTTCCTCGACGCCATGAGACTAGTAAGATATTAATAGAATTATGTTTAATATTTTTAAAAAACTATGTGGTGATATATATGTATCACTTAAGATAAATACATAACTTAATTCTTAATAGTGAAATAATATTGAGATTTTAACTTATTGAAAGTCACAACTGAAAGTGACATTATTTAATTTTATTTCCGCCATTTTCAAACATCGGAATGTGAATACAATTTATTAATGAAATTGCAAATATTTAAAATCCACTCTGTAATGCTCAAATTCAGATATGAGATATTTTAGAACAAAAGCATCTCGCGAGCTCGCGTGCCTTAAAAAATTATACGATTTAAAAATTTATATTTATGTTTATAAAATTTAAAAATTCATACTTAATTTAGATATTATTTTAAATTTACAAAATTTAAAGCATTTCCATTCGAAATTGCGTGATATATTGATTTGTTCACAGGCACACATAAATAACATTTTTAGATTAAGATATTAACTTGATAAAAATTCTTTGAAACTTAAAATTAAATATTTATTATCTATAGATAAATGACTCAATAGTTAATCGCTTTTAGCTCTTTATTTAATAATAAAGATCGATATTACATCTCATCCATTTTCAATCAGAATTTAAAAGGAATTCTTTAAAACTCTGAATGAAAAAATTAAAAATATATCATTTTTAATTCATTTCTGTTGTAACTAATCATTTTTACTGTTAACGTGTTTAAGGTTTGAGAAATGTGTTACTTAAAACAAAGTTAGTTTTAATATTATATCCACAAAAAGTTCGATAAAGTGATATTAGGTTACCTGAAAGCTTTCAAAAATTCAAGAATCAAGATCTCCAACAAGATCACAAAATTGACCTGAAAAGTTTTAAATTTTCAAATGAATACATGAGAGAGAGGAATCACGTTTATGAAGCATGTGTGACGTGATATCGTGAGAAGTTTTAAGTCCAGAATTTAATTAAGTTATTTTTAAAAAAATTCTTTCAAAATTAGAAATGGATGAATATACAGTAAAATTCGTTTAACGCGAAAACGCTTAAGACGAAATATCGGTTAATACAACGGTCCCGACAAACTACTATGTATTTTCATGCATTTTTCCTTCTAACACGAAAAGATTTCCCTTTAGGAAATGAGCAAAATACGGAAAACACCAGCCGCGAAGGCAAAATTTCAGAGGGGTGTGAAATGAAAGAGAGGTGGTTTCGTATGTTTCGTAGAAAGGAGGCTAACTAGGCTTTGAAATATCCATGTAATATAGCCTGTAACAAGAGCCAATTATGTTTATCTAAGCCACTTTCATCCTCCAACCCTACAAACGCCACACCAAAACATATAATTTCATACCAGTTAGCTTTGGAATTCGGTGACGAGTACATTGCAGTGTGAGTAAAAATCAGCGAGTTTGGTTCGCGTTTTTTCTGTTTTAGAATAATTTTTTTAGAATAATAATTTGGGAAAGCAACTTCCTATTTCTCTTACAATGAAAATGGATCTTAAGGCTGTTGATAAAAAAACAGAAGAAGAGAAAACGGAAATCTGTAAAGATTTAGGTATTGTTGAATTTTGTAGTAAATTTCATTAAGTTCTTGCGAATGTTTTTGTTTCCTTGATTTTCATTAAATACATGCATATATACATATCTATGCAACTAAAATGTACTCTAATAAACTTAATTTCGTTGAATACATGTTTTTTTTTGTTGCAATATCCTTTAACACGAAAAAATGTTCCAGTCCTTTTTGTTTCGTGTTAAACGATTTTCACTGTACTTATTTATAATTCTCTATCTGTGGCAGATGTTTTTCGAAATTTATTTCTTTTGTAAACTCTTAATACTAATAGAATAAAAGGATGATAATACTTAAAATAGGGTGATTTTATATGCAGTTGAAAATAAAAAAAATTTCTAAAAGTTACATATTTTTCTGAAATTTATTACGAATTGTTATTGATGTTTTATTATGGGTTTATCTTTGTTGTTTCATTTTAGAACAAATTATTTGTTCGAACTATTTCGTGGATATTCTGAAATTATTATCGACGAAAGGCTCAGAAAACAAGAAACAAAAACAGAATACTTTTTAAAAGGGTACTTATATCAAATACAATTTGCATATTATCAGTAAAATATTTAAAAAAATTAAGAAACCTGACTTTATGAAACTGCAATACAGATTGACTTCCTATTTAAATTGTCCAATTTAAACGGTTGTTCAATGGAAAAAATGACTTATTCTTGTCTAAAGTCTTAATAGTTTTTGTTCATTTTTTCTTCCTGTTTTGTGCTGCCATGGCAATTCTGTTGAAATGAATAAGACAATTAGATGTGAATTAAATAATTTTATAAGAATAAGAAATGGTTCTGACGATGAATGAAACACAACGTATTTTTAATACTTTTCATGTGATGGAAATGTCCGCTCATGACAATTTTTTATTATTGTGATTAATTATTTTGGATTAGAAACATTCATTAAAAAAGCAAAGCACATTCTTTGTTTGTTTGTTTTTGCTTTATGTATTAAGTTAGTAACATCAGGGGGGTTGCAGAATTTTGTTTTTATCACGCTTTTATTAGCTTCACCTGTACGTAATTGAATCTTTGAACTCAATTTTTACCCAGTTTAAAAGATCAGATTAATTAAAAATTTTGCACACTTGTCAAGGACTGATGACAATACAATAATTTAATAATTTTGTTCCATTATCCTGAGCAGGATCATCAGGATTAACGATTTCCCATTTTCAGATTTGGTGACTAATTCCAGATTCCATATCCAAATTTGGCAACGAATTCCAGATTTGGTGACTGTAAGATTAAGTTACAACCCTAAAGCGAAAACGCTTATCGTTAATACAAATACAACAAACAAAAAACGACAATTTAAAAAACTAGAAAACCTTGCTTTTATTGTAGATTGAATTAAAAAATTAAAAGTAAATAAAAGTTTTAAAAAACTAAAAAACACGCTTTTATAGTGAATTGAACTAAAAAGTAAAATTATTCTTAATATAAGAATAAAATGACAAACGAAAAAATTAATGCATTGTGGTAAAAGAGTGTACGTGAGGTGTGCATTGTACTACATTTTTACACTAACTCAGCATTTTTCGGAATATAACTAGTAAGAAATTATAAAATTAATTAAAACCCCCCAGGTTTTTCCCCAAGCATTAATTTTCTGTTAATCTTTTTTATTCTTTTTAAAAAATTTTTTTTACTTTTAGTTCGATTCTCTATAAAAGCGTGTTTTTTAGTCCTTTTTAAACAATAATTTATTATTTAATTTCTTCAGACACAATATTTTTGAAACTTCTATTAAAAAAATCAGATTAAGTAAAAAAAAAGTTTAATTTCATATTAAGTTACAAAAAGTAATAAAACATTTAGTATTTGAACGTTTCATATTCTAAGGTCTCACTTGAGAATTAAAGAAGAAAAGAAACCGTCTGAGTTCATGAATTAAAGAATTTAAAAGTATCAGACGTCTACTGCCCTGATTAAGTTGATAAACATCGCCATCTAAAAATATTTCTTGGTCTGGTAACCATGTAATCGACCTTTAAAATTAGTTTCAGTGAGTTTATTAGCTTCTTTAAAACATTATTCTTCTGACACATCATTAAACATTCAATAATGTATTCTTTGCAATTTTTTTTTTTTTTTTTCATTGTATAAATGTTTTCAACCTTGACACAATGAAATTTCTTGCATAAATATTGAACATTTTGAACTTCATATATATTTCCATATGGAACTTTTAAAAAATTTTTTTGAAACTTGTTAAAAGGTATAATTGTAAACTTGTAATGAAGCATATGTTTAGTAGTTCAGGTATTATTATGTTCTTTCATAGAATTCTAAATCAGAAGAATTGTGATTATAGTCAATTATCTATTGTTTTAACATCTCAAAAATAACAATCAAAAACATAAATGGCTTAAATACTCAAATAATAATTAATTCTCTAGTTATTTAGTTATTATCAATTCTCTAAAACTCGTGAATAACTACTTAAAGCCATTTTTATTCTCTCAAAATTAGAATAACATAAAAACTCTACTGTTGCCATTTGAAACTGTAAGTTTCTCAAATATATCCGAAACAAAGATGATAATCAGGTAGAGGATCAATACCTTGGCACAGAGTTTCTCAAACTGTGGGGCGCGCCCCCTAGAGGGGCGTGATAACCCAACAAGGGGGGCGAGCATATCGAGAACTCGAAAATAAAACTTTATTTAAAAATATTATTAATTTATTAAAAAGAAGCAAAACAAAATACATTCTGACATAAAAAAAAATAAAATCGCATTTACTCTGATAAAAACATTTGTAAATGTATCGCCGGAACTGTTTTTGGGAAATTAATTTAACAATCCCAAGGGAAAAACAATTTTAAAAATTACCAGTGCCCCCATCGGTTGTCATAATAAAATTATATAAAAAATTTAATACGTATCTTGATAATTTGTACGGTTTGAATTAAATTTGTATTGTACATTATATTAAATTTCAATACATTGTTATTGTTTGCATGGGGGGGGGACGCAAAGAAAGTTATGACTGAAAATTGGGTCGCAAGTATTGAAAGTTTGAGAAGCACTGCCTTGGCATATTACTTCCAAAAATAATTTATAAACTATACCAGGTTTCTACATCTTTTAAGCAGTTTAAAAAATTATATTTCAGAGTATATCGCATTTATTTATTTCTAAAATGTTGGGAAATTGTTGGGTTTAACACAGAAAATATTATTATTAAATCTTTTTTTTATGTTATTGCAGAATTTAATTAAATTTCTAAAAATGAATATATATCTATGATTCAAAGCCCTAGGTTTGTTAATTATACACAATATACAACAAAACTTAAGCAAATGAAGGCGTAAAAGGATTTATATAATTTATAAATGAAAAAAGAATTTCAGTATACAATGATTGAAAAAAGTAATAGCGAATAACTTAAATGCATAGAAAACTTTTTTTTAAAATTAAAAATAGTAAAGTAATTTATTTAGAATGTTAAAAATATAATAATTTTCAAGACTTTCAGAAAAATTTGAAGAAGTTGAACTTGATTTAAATTTATTTTAATCAGAAATGCGTAGGTAAAGACATTTGCAGCTCTTTGGAACAAACTCAAACTTCTTGAGAATTACTTCTCTGTGCAAATGAATTCTTTGAAGCCTTACGGGATTCTGCGGTCTAGAAAGCTCACAAAGGAAGCCCCAAAGATAATTCAATAGTTAAAACCACCTCTGCACAGAAACTAATACATTTTTGCAGTTTAACAAAGTTTATGAACTTGTTTAAGTTCTAAAAAATTTTCCAATATATTTCTGGATATAAGTTAACACTTTTCCTTAGTTTATTCAGAATAAATGTGCTTTTTGATAAGGCAAACAATTTTTAAAAGGAATGTGAACTCAAATTTTTAAAAAAGTACATAGTAATATTTAAAACTAATGTATTACTATACATATACTCTAACGAGGAATGTTTTAATATGAAGACAAACTCCAACAAAACCAGACAAAATATTCTAAAAACTAATCGTTGATAATATACGTATATTTTAATAAATAAATGTAATAAATGAGGATACAGTTGGACCTCTGTTTAACGAAGTCGCTAAATCCCGAAAAAAAGTTCGCTATATGGAAAATTCGTTAAATAAAAATTCACTTTTAATATACTTTAGAGGCCACATAAAACAAATTTTAAATTCATAAACACTATATATATTTTTTAAAAAAGTAATTATTCGCACTTTTTTTGAAAATCAATATCTATTTATTTATTTTATATATTTTATCTACCAAAAAGGAATCTGCAAGGAGAACAAGAAGAAAAAAAAACATTGTCCAGGAGTACACTGTACTTTCGAATTTAAAAAATAATTTTAAATTAAAATTAAGGAATTTTTTAAGGCATTTTCTGATTTTAAGCCTACAAGTAATTTTAAACATACAATATTTAATAACCAATTATTTTCAGCATGCAATACCACATGCATTCTTAAATTAAATTTCGAAAAATCAAAATTTAAATTTTTCTTAGGGTTTTTTTATTTATTAATTTTTTTGGAAAAATTACTGTAATTTTATTGCTCTAGTTGAGTCAGGCACTTGGTAAAACCAGTTCAGTGATCAACACAAAATGAGCTAAGAGAATAAATTGTAAAATTGTAAGAAACTTCTTCCCGAAATTTCTCTCTCACTCTCTTGCCTACCTGAGGGTGTGGGAAAAATAAAACAGAATTCGATAATCACAATTATTTATTTAGTCAAACAAATTAACCTACAACAATCTATTCAAAAAGGGAATGTTAAATGAGTAGCAAGGAGAAAGCAATGATTACTAAGTAAATATGTGGAATCAACTCATTTCACTCAACGTAATCTATCGTTGATCCCTAACCCCAAATCTTCTAATTCAACTCAGTGGCAAAACACCACTCTTAATCTTCACATGCGAAAGTAATCGTTATTCAATCTTACCTGCGTAGCAAATATAGCTGCTTCCTACCTCCTTCTCTATAATTACAAAACTCTGACTTTATATAGTCTAACTAATCTGAATATTATGGTTCTTTCTTCAGAGGGATGGCTGTGAATTAAACGTGAATGCTAGCCCAAAGATTCCCCAGGAGGATTAGAGTGAAGATCACGTAAAGATCCGTCGCAAAATGTCCTGAAATATTTTTAAAAATATTGAGAAAAAAAATCGAATCACAAGAGAAAAAGTTCGTTAAATTGAAAATGCACTTCTCTATATGGAAGTTATTTTACGAAGAAAATTGTAAAATGTTCTTGGTTCCAGGAAAAAGTTTGCAAAATAGAGATTCATTATATGGAGGTTTGACTGTAATTTAAAAATAGGATAAAGTATTGTATATTAACCATATTTATTCATACATGAAGATAAATTCAAAAAATTTATCAGAAATGGTTTCGAATTAAACAAATTAAATATTTGTAATTTAGAGTGGAGTGGAGTTATAAAACCTCCACTTCTATCATTTGGATCTTAAAGAATTGAAATTATTGTCTTCTATAAAATTTAGGTGCCCTCTTGGTATGTTAATGTTAAAAAATTGTTCCGCCGTTTAGTGATCTGCTTGTGAATTGAATTTTGTAAATGAACAATATTTTCTTTTCTTAGGCAATGTATCCAATAACCCAATAAATACCGCCTCGAGCAGAATCAATAATCAAGTATCGGCTGAATTCCATTTGTTTAGTCTTCTAAAAATATTTTTTACTTAAGAAAAAAAAAATGTATGAAATGATTTAAGCAGGATGCTAGAAAACAGATTTGTAAAATGAGATTCAAAAGATATTTTTATGTAACTATGCAATGGTTTTCCTAAGATTAGTAGTTTCTGACTTTTAGTCATTTTACATTACATATCGATCTTTAAAAAATTATCTCTGAAGGTTACTTGGTGCATTGATTTAGAGAGACATTTGATTTTTTTTTTTGGCCTCGATTCTTCATAAGATTTAGTCACAATCAAGTTATACCTAATTTTTTACTTAGATTAAGATATATAATGACTACATAAAACAAGAATATATAAGAAAAATTTATAATAGAGAATATGTAAAACGTTAAAAAGTCAGTTATGTAGAAAATAAGATAGTGAGACTAAATGATTGTACCATAAAGTTAACTAACTTTATGCAACATTAATAATGATTGAGGTTCTTAACATATTTATTTAGAATGCTCATTCTTTTCCTCTAGATTGGTTTATTTATTTGATTATGTATGTATTGGTTAGACCAGGGATGGCGAACCAAAGGCACGCGTGCCATTGATGACACGTGAAACAATGTTTTGGGCACGCCACCGATCAAAACGATTCGCATTTTAGTTCAAAATAACAGAGTTCTCTGTGATATATTATGACCAAACACGAGTGTTCG
Source organism: Trichonephila inaurata madagascariensis (assembly GCA_019973955.1). Taxonomy (NCBI): domain Eukaryota; kingdom Metazoa; phylum Arthropoda; class Arachnida; order Araneae; family Nephilidae; genus Trichonephila; species Trichonephila inaurata. Next base: position 110,051 of record BMAV01025220.1, on the reverse strand, counting down.
GTCGTAGTGCAAGAGGCTGCTGGGAGCCACACTCGTTTATTTATTGTCTTAAATTCTAACGTAAGTTATTTGTTATCTAATCTGCAACAACAGAAGTCACACTAATGTTACTTCAATTTGAATTACACGTATAACTGCAATATTTTCAACAATTCAGTGCAAAATGTATTTTTTCGTTGTAAATAAAGAATTTTGAGTTGTTAGTATTTAGTTGTATAATTTTCCCAATAATCACAAGTCAGGATTATTTGACGGCACGTCTGTACCTCATGAAACGTTTCTTCAGAAAAAAAAATGGCACATTGATCCATAAAGGTTCGCCATTCCTGGGTTAGAATATTTGCTTTATCGAAATTTTATCATCTTTACATTTTACTAAGAGGTCTGAGATCGGATGTTGATTTTGTAACCTGGTCATGGATCAAAATTACGAGGGCCATCAATAATACCAATCACCATTTTAAATTAAACTTTAACTAAGTCAAAACTTTTCAAAAAGGGTATCCTGAGCAACTACTGATACTAGTACAAAAGTTTGCAATATTGTGGTACATTTTGTCTTATACGTAGTTGAATATTTTATCCGGGTTATTGGCAATCTAATTGATAAAGCAGAAAATTCCGGATATTGATGAGCAACAGGTTTGGGTCACGCAGGGACGTCTTAAGGCATGGGCCCAGGACCTCACTCTCTATGGGGGTCTGGTCTCGTTCTTGACTAAGTCTTAACAATATCATGATTTGGATAATTTTCATGATCAAATATTATTCTAGTACATTTTCTAAAAAAAAAAAATAAATTTCTAACTGAATGTCAACTGGCAAAAGAGGCAAGACTGTATTATTATGTTATGACTGTTGTCCATGTTGGCCTAGATCTAGTACCATAAACAATCATTCGAATTCATTAAATGAAATGCGGCCCTCGGTCGAGCAAGTTTGTGAGTCACATGCCCATTTATTTGTTTAAATTTACCATTAGTACGAGTATTAGACAGTGCATGCTTCATACTGTCTATTTTTAAAAATCGCAGGGAGAGCTCTTTTTTTGCATAGGGGCCCAGGGCCTCAGTAAATCATGAGATTTCTCTGGGCCCAGAACCTCCCTGGGGCCACGTAATTGCAACAAAGATTGTCATATAGTGGGGATGATACATGTTAAGTCTATCATGCCTAACATTTAGAAAGTACAGAAATGGTGAATGGATGGCTAGATTGGTGTCGACGTCATCATCTGACCGTGTAACAGAAATAGGCAGGCGAAAGAATTCAACAACAATACTTAATTCCTATTTTGGAATAAATGATACATATCAATTATTTCCTCTTGTTTTTATTTATTAATATTCTAAAATTATAAAAAACTTTAAAAAAATTAATGCTCAACTTTCTACAAACCCATCCAAAGAGATTAAAATAATCTGCCGTTTTTAAGTTCATATTTTACTTCTTAATTCTTCCAAAATCTTTCTTTTTTATTTTAACTGGCCTGGCAATCCAGAATTGCAACAAAGCTATTTAAAAAGTTTTCCAAAAAAAAATAATTTAAGTTTCCTTTTAGGGTTCCCGTTTTAACATATTTGATTCTTATACTTTCTTCTTTTCCTTTTTATTGGCTCAAATTCAAAGTCTTGTGTTAAAACTTCTCAAGAATTCAAAAGAAAAAAAAAATTTATCACCGTTCTTTAATATTCCGCAAGCAAAATAAATGTCTGAAGCCCCTTTAAGTGGTCATTGATTTTGAATAATTATTAATTATACATCTCACCGTGGGTTTCTTACATAGTTCCTTTCATGTAACACAAGCGTAAGAGCGAATCTGTAGGGCTTCTTCCCCGGATCTTATCTCATACAAAACGAAAGTCCGTTTCAGCAAAATTTCTTCAGCTGACCGCCAGCGCTTCAGAATGTAGAAGGATTCGCTCTGGATTATATCATTTCCTAATTTCACTACCCCGTTACGTATATAGGTTGTTGGGAAACATGTAAGTTTTTATCCCTTAATTACATTATATTATTAAAATGAGATTGTACATTTTATTGATACATTATATTAGATTCAATATATGATTGATATATAAAAAAATACAATTTAAAGCTTCATTTTCAGTTTTACAGTTTCGCAAAATAGGAATCAATGAAAAAAAACGGGAGAACATTTTTGGCATTCAATATATGTATAATCATATTGAGAAATTAAACTACTCATTTTTGAATTATTCGTAATATATATTGAAATTTTCAAGTATTTGAGCACTTAAAATTGTTATTTACGTTGAAAGTTATACGGAGTGATTCAATGAGAAAATATATTTTTTTAAAAATAAATTTGAAATAATTGTCGAAAGCTATAAGTTTAAAATATTTAATTATCAATTAAATTACTAAACAACTTTTATTAGCTTCTGGAGAAAATGGGAATTTTTACTTCAATGTGATATTGCAGCAAGAACATATTTATGCTTATTAATTGATGAAAATTCTTACATATCATTGTTCAGAATAATTAACTTATAAATAAAAAAATCTTGTTTGCTGTCACTTTTCTATTTTATTGAAGTTTTCTCCTGTATTTGTGTACCTGATTCTTTTGATACATTCAGTAGAAAGTTTATTATTTCATAAAAGCAATTTGTGCGTACAAAATTTGTCAAAAATTACCTTTTCTGTCTAAATATTATTTTACCTTATTATTGATTTGTCTAAAATCAATTATTATTAGAATATTATTTCGAATATTTCATTGTAATGAGAAAACAATTTAGTTACCTTATTAATGTAATGACAACTTTAAAAAATCGCGTGAAGCCCTTTTAAGATTACTAATTTGAAGTTGTGATGCATTTTCATCAAGAATTGTATTGTTTTCTTTGAGAATGGATAAGGTTTAAAGTTTAAAGAAGTTTTATTAACTTAAAGTGTTACAAATTTATACTTCAAAATACATTTAGATTAAGCTTGAAAATTATTTAAAAGTATCAACAAAGACCAAATTTCAGAGTATTTGAGTAATTAACTTATCATTTTGATACAATAATAAACAGAATTGAAAAATATTTAAAAAAAAATGAGGGTTTACTTTTAGCTCTTAGAAATAGTATAAGTGGATAAACTATGAAAATTTCAGATTGTGTAAATTTTGTATTCAATTCATATAAATAATATCCGTTCTGTAAATGTTTTACTAATATTCTTTGCGATCATTTACTACAAAACAGTATATGACCAAAAATAACATTAATAAATAGCATATATTTATATAACATTTACACATTAGTAGTATGCATCATTAATATTTTTGTAGCGCATAATTACATAACATTAATATGCAGTCAAACATATAACATTAATTAACTAATTTTGTTAAAGACTGTTAATGTAGAAGATCTAAATAATACATATTAAGGAGGAACAAGTAAAACGCTTCATTAAAAAAAAAGACCTTTTTTTTGTATAAATTCAAATATTTATAAAAATAGTTCTGGAATTTAAAAGGGTAATGCACAAAAACTTGTTAATATCATCAATAAATTTGGAACATAGTGTTTATCATTATTGAAGCACTAAAATTCTTCGAATTATTTTGAAATTCAATTTCTATAAACTAATATATATATATATAATCTACTTTAGTAAAAAAAATCACTAATTATTAAAACTTCCAAAATAAATAAAAAAGAAACATTGTGTTGATATTTCTTAAATGCAAATTTGTAAGAATATTTCATATAAAAAGAATAACTGGATTTCAAGAAAAATATGTTTAGAATCCTGCTCACAAACTCTTGAGTTATAATATTGTGATCAAACTATACACAAACCCTTACTTGAAATTAAATTTAAATTTTCAAAAACCTATTGTGTATGATTTTACTGAAAACTTCTGTTGTCTGAAATATTTCCCGAAGATTTTAACATTATTTATGAATTTTTACATGTATAAGCCATTTGTTAATATAATAAAATAATAATGTAATAATAATAATAATAATAATAATATATATATTATTATTACTAACTCTAAAATCCTGAAAAAAATAATTTTTCACAACAATAATTATTTAAAAATCCATAAGTGTCGTAATAATAAAAAATATGTATGATACAGGAAACGATATATTGTTAAATATCTACGGATAAATATATTTTAAATTTTTAATATTGTTTAAGCAGTTAAGCATGCAAACTTCACAAGAAAGATAAAATATAAATAATATTTCCGATTCACAACTGTAATTTTTATCGGAACTTTATTAAATTAAGGCCCCATTTAAGAAATATTTATCAAATGCATTTATCATTATTTTATAAAAAAAAATCATAATTACTTTGTGCTCTTAGTTAAAAATCAATCAAATTAGTAAAAAAATTTTTTTCAATAATTCAGAAAAATTATTATTGCTAAAAACAAAATGTTACAGCAGTTAATATGAATTAGTTTAGAAATGATTATCTACTTCTAAACTAAATTGTTTGTGAAAAACTTTAAAAGCTGTCACTTTAAGACTGAACTGCTTAATTGTTTTTATAAATCTTATCGATAATGAAAGATGATTTCTATTATCAACGGGATTTTTAATTTTTCTTTATTATCACTAACTATATTCTAGTCAAAGAATTTTATGAACAGTTATCATTCCTCAACTTTTCATGATTCGATTTTTCTGTGAAAAAATAAGATTTTTTTGTCATTCTGTGATATCGTTCTTTGTTATCGTTGCGAATTCAATACTTTATATTAAGTTATTTAGAAAAATTTCATTTAAACTATTCCTGTTTTAAGCTGTCTTTTTTATTTTATATATTAATCTGAAAGACAAGTTCCACTATAAGTTTAAAAAAGTTTAAATAAGTCCAAAATAAGTTTAAAAACATTAAGTTGAACAATGCTCTAATTATATATGTACCTCATCTTTTTTCAAATCAAACTTTTTTTTTAAAAAAAATATAAATCATTTTTGCTGTGCTCTAATAAATAATAATTCGAACTATTAAAATCGAGTGTGTATTTGTGATCGAAACTATTAAAATATTAAATTTTAGAACAAATGTTTTTGTAGTATGTAGATATTGTATGGTTAGAACAATATTAAGATTAAGGTATACCTGGACAAAATTGAATATTTCAAGCTAAAAGCATTATTCTCTAAGAATACAAATAATTTATTTCCATACAAGTTTTATAAATCGTGAAAAAATATTTTTAATTTTCATTTATTTGAACTAAATCAATGTTTATTCAATTCCTACTATTAACTCACACTCTCTATATATTTATTTATTTATCTTGGTGTAATTTTCAATCGTTAATAAAATACATTTTAAAGCGCTCAACTAATGATTATTTTGGATGACAATACAGTAATTTAATCATAATCAATAAAAATTAATTAATTAAAACTAATTATTCAAAGAATTACAAATTCAACCACGTTGGCATCATTTTTGGTGAATTAGCGACCCTCTTGGCGACGTGTCAAAATTTTAAAAGAATTTTTTTCTCACGTTTTAAAGCATACACAGTTGAACTGAAATTTTATATACATGATTGTTTTGGATGACAATACGATACTTTAATGATAATTAATAAAAATCAATTACCACTTAATGTTGTGATTCTGTCATATGTATATACATATGTATATTAATTGTAACTATTTAATAAAAAGTAGCCAATTTAAAATTTTTCTTTGTTGATCTAAGTAGGAATTGGCTTAAATTTTTTTTATATTACTAGTTTTAATTATTACATTCACTCATATATTTTTAACTACCATAATAGCTTTGATCATAAAACAGTAGCACAAAAATGTTAGTTAAAAAGATCAGACTTTTCTCTATCGATTTTTATATAATCAATATTATTCTATATATTTATACTTAAAACGCATATTTGTGTTTTATGATTTTACACTTACGACTAACTCTTTAAAAAATATGTACAGTGTGCATAAAAAACAATTTTTAAAATATTTTACTAAGAAATTTTAGCAACTTAATTTAGTATACATTATTTAATATTTTGTTGATATGTTATTCATTCTCATTAAAAAAATAAAGCTTAAACAATGATAAATTTCTAGATCGCAATTGTAATATAACTTCGCTTGGTAAAAAAAAATTATTCATGTTATACTTAATCTTAAATTTATTGTACTTTTCAACATTGAAATTATTTTTTATATGTTTCTATTGCATATTTACTCAGGCATATCACGTGGTAATTAATTTAACAGCACTTTTTGCAGCTTATTTTTGTATTCATGAATTTGATTTTTTTCTTTCATTTTTAATATGTTGTACTTTTAAAGAATATTGAAAAGCGCCATATAAATATATAAAACATAAAGTAATTGAATCGTGTCGCCCATCAGATATAGTGGTGAGCGACACTGACTGCTGTGCTGTAGGACCTAGGTTCGATTCCCACAGACGACATGGATGTTTATAAATGTATAGTGCCTTTGCGGCATGGGGCTACTCTAAATAGCCATCCAGCAGCAAGTCCTCTCGTGAGGTTGGTAGAAGGGAAGGAGAGGTGGGAGGCTTAACCCCCAAGTGTGTGTTCTCCCTCTAAATTGGAGTGGAACCGAGCGAAATCATATTGTCTCCTGTATGATGCTCAAGGCTACGGCCAACGACAGGCTTACATCAAAAAGTGCAACCTGTCTCAGGCTCTGGCAACTTTCCATCCTTCCCTTCGAGAAAGACACACAACAACAGTAATCCAGTTATCCTCCCTCATTTAAATTGAAAAATAAGGATATATTTTTTATTATTATTTATTCACTATAATTATTCCTCAAACCAAATTTTTAGCGCGCAAATATACATTTATATAACTTCAAAAAATGAGTACTGAAAAAAAAGTTTAAAATTTTTAAAAGTCATCTCAGTGCTATACAAATAACTTTGTGGAGTTTCAAAAGCGTATTTAAACAACTAAGATCAACTCGAAAGTTATTTGGAAATTATTTAATAAAACAATATTTTCTGCTTTCATTTTTTCATATGTAAAAAATTGTCATTGTTTTTTCTAATTGATGTACTGTTTTGTTTAAAAAAATAATTAGTACTGAGAAGATTATGAAAAGCAGTCAGCATAAAAATCAATTTTTTATATTCACCTTTAGCTTTTTAAATGTTTTATAATTAACTATAAAGCGCAGGGAAGAGATGCAGATATCCATCATAATTTAAACAGTTTATTCGATTGTTCTGATGAATTCTAATCAAGACATGCATCTGTTGCGAAATATAAAAATTTATCGTCATGCGACCATCGCTCATAGACGACTTCATAATTTTATAAAGTGGTGAAACCGACGCGAGCAACTGCGATCATACTTGCCGAACCATCTGATGTAATTAATCCTAATATATATTATAAACGCGAAAGTTTGTGAGGATGTTTGGTCGTCTTTCACGCAAAAACAACTGAATAGATTTTAATGAAACTTTACAGTAATATAGCTTATAAATCAGAATAATACATAGGCTATCATTTATAAAGATATTGTGTGAAGTTTTCAAAACATAACGACAATTGTCAAGAAAGTAGGAAAAAATTCTGCCATTTGCAAAAAAGCCCGTGACAGCATTAATCTATTTTTTTTATCCTTTTTGTTTTATCTACCCCATGCCTCAGTGCGCTCTCGCTTTTAATTTATTCCGTTCATCAGTGTAGTCACTATTTTTTTATTTCATAATAAAACTAGATTTCGAAGGGAGAGGTGGTGGCAAGATTTTAACATAAAATAAATACAACAAAATGTAATATTAATGTATTACACTTCCTGATATAAATTTACACTATTTTAAGCGTTCATTACACAAAATTTGTAACAATGACAGTGGGAGGAAAAACTATGAAATTAAAATAAAGTTTTTTTTTTCTTTTTGAATGTTTTTTTTTTCAGTACATGTAAATATATATCTACGCTTTCCCCCATACTGTTTTTTATAACTTATATATATATGTTTTCAAGCATTAAAAAAAGCAATCGTTTCAATAGCTATCTGTAAATTTTTCTTTTATTTATTATAGAAAATGGATTTTAATTAATATGTATATGTTCTTTAAAAGAATTATTTCTATTATTTCATTACTAAATTAATTATTTGTTAATTAAAAAGTGCATCGTCTATTATTTTGGATAAAAATACATTGCAGAGACATTTTTAAGCTAACTATATACATAACGATTGATTGATTCATGAAAACCTGAAATTTATTATATTATTTTAGTTTCTTAGAAACTAACTATTATTAAAAAAGTGATGAAAGTTTTTGTTTTACTCTTAGCACATTAGAATCGTTTTCTTTTTATTGCTTCACATTAATAATTTTTTAACTAATGCAATATTGTTTTTTAAAAGTCATACATCGAAATTTGAAGCTATATCTTATCTGTGAGGGGGAGGGGAAGAGGAAACAATAATTTTACACTAAAAAACCCGTGTTATGCCGGGCTAGAGAGAGAGGAGAACCTGTCTTAAATCGAAAATATGTGGAACAAATTTCGAAAAAGAGAAATTTAATGAAATAAATTTAGAAATCACTCACATTGCGCGTGTACAAACACACGCACACATAATTGATGGCGTCATGAGGGAAAGAGAAAGCCCGTGTAATGCCGGGCCGTGAAGCTAGCCACAATAAATGGCAACGCTGCTCAAGCGATGCATATGACATCATCGACCACGTCCTATAAAAATTTTTGCTAGCTCTGCCTATGCATATCATCTGTCGGTGGAGCTATGTCACCATACCATGCAAGTATTTATCACATTCAATCTTAATCAGAAAAATTAAAAAAGAAAAAAAAAAGTTGCTAGGAACAATGGTTTTATAAGTTTCAGAAAATTCAAGTATATTTTAACCTTTTTTTATTTAACAGTATTAAATTAATATTTGACGTATTTATCAATTTTAGTTCAAATTTCATGTAAATAGTTATAGAATCAAGCATTTTTCATTTCTATTCATCTTATGTTGATAAAAAACTGAAATAGATTAATTTGTGCATCTTTAAAATTGGATGTATTTTTCCAAACTGAAAAAAAAATTTAATCTTATTAATGCTTAAAATTGAAATTTAAATCAAAAGTCTAAATTTCTCATAGCAATATAATTTAAATTAATCAGATTGGGTAATTAGAAAAAATAATGGACAATTTTAATAACATTTTTAATATTAAAATAAATTGAATTAAATTAAATTTTGAGGCAGTAATCCTCCCCATTCCTAGCTCGTCAATGACACGTTTACGATGGCATCACTTGAACAATTATCGTTTTTTAATTAAGCCTTATTATTCCTTTACCGTTTCAAAATGAATCATAAACATTTTTTAAAAATCTAACAGAACGTTTTTATAGAAATATATTCAAAACAAGAAATATTCACCTGATCATGAGATAAGCCCAAAATCTTACATTCGAATTCATATAATAGAATATAAATCATAAATTTATATATATTAAATCACAGATTTTATTAATATGGTAAAACATTTCGAAGTTAAATTTTTAGAAAGTTAAAGGTGAAGCAATCAACTTCGGTAGAATATTATTAATTCAATGATCCTGGAGAAAAAAGACCTTTTTCCCACTATCTCTCAAACTTAAGACTTTTACGTCTTTTTGAATCTAAAATATTTTAAATAATTTATCTTAGTGATGACCTCTCTAAGTATGAAGTAATTTGAAAGTTAAGCTTAGTAGTAGACGTAACCCACAAGAGAAAAACTAATAAAAGTTTTTAATTAAAATTATATTTATTAAATTTTATTATCAAGTGCATTTAAGCTATCTATTTTTAGATGATCTGAGGTTAGTGCTTTTAATAAAAGTGTATTTTCATTACATCTTACAGAATCTCAATAAATTTTTATTTTGTATCATTATAAATATGATTGTGTCCTTGAGAATTTTAAATAAATTCTTCACAAGGCAATAAAAAGTAAGCAATAATTTTCAGAACAGATATAGAGTATTAATTTTTCTCGTTAAGTATCTTGTTACAGTAAAAGTTTTGTCATCTTTGGAGAAATTTTTCTTTTTAAAAACAATTTTTAAAAAAGAAAAGAAAATATATTGTTTTTTCTTAAGTAATTCACTTAAAACCAGACATCAAACATAAATGAAATATTCTATTAAACAATATAAAGCTAGTTTCTTATATGTTCTCCCCTGCAGCATATAATTTGTTCTAGAAAATAATTTAAAATTAACAAAAATTTTTAATTTGTCTTCAAATATAACTAGGATAAAAATGTAAAGACAAATTTAAAATAATATTAAGCACATTTATATGCTAATGCAGAAAAAACAAACTTAGAAATGTATAAAGTATTTAATTTTTGAAACCTGATCATTGAATGCGTTAACATGGTAAAGGTATCCGACTACCCTAAAGTTGTGAATCTTGCCCAAAATTGGCAAATTTTTTTATGTTTATATTTTATAGGCCATCTTATTAGCTTTATAAAAATACTAAGCTTATTATTTTCCATTCACTAGAACAAAAACTACAAGTATTTTAGTATAAAAGCAGATGTCACTACTTTAAACAAGATGCCATACTCGAATTTTACTCGAAACGTGTTTTTTTTTCTTCCAAAAAATGCTTAAATGGGGACAGCGATTGTTCAAAAAGTTTTGAAAATAATTAACTCAAATTTTTTGTGTATGTTCTGTATAATAGTAGAAGTGTTTTAACCTTCAGATTTATCGATTACTGTTTTATTACAAAATTTACAGTCCTTTGTGTAAATATAATCACTGTTTTTTTAAGCAATTTCATATAATAATTAAGATAAAGTGCTCTAGCTTTGTAAAATTAAAATATCTCTTATCCTGAAGGTCATTTCAAAAATGAATAGCAAAGCAACATATCAGAATTGAAAAATTGAAAATTTGTTCATAAGTTTTCGATTTAAAATGGGCCCTGTTTATACAATTTTTTGTAAATTTTTACCAATTTTTTCTCATTTTAGAAAGATATAATTTCTTTTTCTCTTCTTAATTTTAGCATATTATTTTCTTAAATTGTACTAAATAAACCTAAAACCATTTAAAAAAATCCCCATATCTCCGTTTTTTAAGAAAAAAGTTATTGCAAGTAGTCAGATATCTTAAGAGGAATTTTTTCATTTTTTTTAAAATTATTATTTCGAGACCAATAAACTGCTAAAAAATTATATTAAGGATCATCATCTTGTCAATTCGCTTTGGTACTCACATACTGCTTAGTAATGAAATTTACGTAGAATTTATTTAAATAAATATTTTATACTGAATTGTGGTGCTTTAAAAATAAGCTTGTGGTGCTTAAGAATATTAGACTCACATGAATTTTTTTTTATCTGAATTATAAAACAAATATCAAACATAAAAACTGTTATTCCATAAAGACTTCATGGTTTTTTTAAAAATGGCTATCGTTAGAGGCCATAACATTTGATACTGGAGGCGACATTGCATGTCTGAAATTATCTTTAGTATACTTTAAGTGTAAAATAAGATTAAATATAATTAATCTTTAGACGTCTATATAAATGAATGCAAATAAAAGATTATTAAATAAAAAAGTGAATTATTGTCTTTGTCTCACTGTTAAATTTAAGTTTTATAAATAATTAAAATAGTTATTAACAATATTTTCTTTAAGTATTAAGATAGTAGAAAAATTGCAGTTGTCTCACTGTCCACAACTTTACAATGTTGTAGAAGCCAATAAGATTGTTATTTTAACACTTTACATAAAGTGGAAGTGGAAGTTTGTGTTTAGAAATGCATTCCACAATAATAATTGTAATTGTGATCAGTCATGCATTACTGAACAAGTTTTTAAAAGTAATAGGAAATAGAACAATGGAAGAATAATTTTTTAAGCGAACAAGTGAAGGAAATGAGAGCTATCTTTTCAAAGTAATAAAGTTATCCATGTAAAATATTCGCAAATTTGTTAAATTAGTATGTTATTGCTTTTTTAAAAATAATTGTAGCTGTAGTTTGTCTTAAACTTTTTTTAAAATAATTTTTTTTAAGAATTAGCTTTTAAACGAAGGAATCTTTTCGTTAAAAAAATATGTTACACACTACTATTTTAATTGGCGAAGTTTTAAAATTCCAAGTTCAGATTTTCTTTTTTCACAATAAAATGAACGATTATGTTTCATTAATATTCTCTTACCGTTTTCTAAAAAATTCCGGTAAAAAATTATAACTGAATTACAGCTAAATTTTTTATTACTTCCCAACGTCAATTAAAAATAAATTAGCATAAATTAGCATTATAAAGGATTTAATAACTTTAAAATAATACTGGTTTAACTGATATCCTTTTTTACTAAAATTCACTAATAACGGGACAACTTAGAGATGACTCAAAAAAGTTTCATGCTTTTAAATGGCTTTCATTTTATAAGCTATTTGAGATCTGAAAATACCTTTATCAATTAATTGAGCACTTTTTAGAATTTAAAAGTTATTTTCATTTTATTATAACATTATTATCTGTATTTTGTAAAATTTCTGTTTACTGTAATATTTTTCTAACTAATGTACTATTGATTGTGTAGTGAAATTTTTTATCTTTTATTTGTATCTTTTATTTGATTTCTTAAAATTCAATGTCTTCTTGAACATTTTATTCACTTTTTATTCTAATTGTAGATACTATTTATTTGTTAGTAATATTTATATATTTACATAAACAAATTTAAACCTGTTTATTTGAAAGTAAAGTAATAAAATAGTTGTAAAGGAATGGGGCAATTTAATAGTTTTCCATCTTTAACGGATGGTCAACTTTGAGGTCGCAAACAGGTTCAAAGCTGATTTTTACAAAAAATTTAAAATAAAATGAGAATTTTGTTATGGAAAGTTGAGGTTTTTTTTTATTTAATTTATTTATGTATAATTATCAATTAAAATACTGTAGCATCTCCCGTGACTTTCACCTGATATTTTTTAAAGAAAAATGTCCATATCATGCAAGAGATTAGTAAAAAACCCGACTAGGAACTCTTTTAATTCCTCAAATATATTTACAGTTTCGAAACCTCCAGAAGAATAACAAAAGTAACCCCTCTGATTAAAGTGAACAAAATATACTTTCATATAACTGGGAGAAATAAGAATTAAAAAAAAATCCATATATCTTCTAAATCAAAACCCAGATGTGGCTTGTTACTGTTATTGATAGCGATTGTACATTAGCACTGCAATATTTTCCTACACTCAGAATCAGCTTATTTAATCTCTTCTACAATCTAATCTGCCAACTTTCTACTGGAATTTTTATTAAAAAAAACTTTAAGTAAATTAAAAAATACAATTTTTTTTTCTTTCAACTCTTAGGTATTTGCATACATTTTGGGGAGCGAATGTGGAATTTATTGAGCAGAATGAAGTAGAATCATAGGGCTGAGTAATATTATAGAAAATGACAAAATGAAAATTAAAGGGAATTTAACAGTGCAATTTATAAATTATTTTCTTTTCCGAAATTATCGATGGAAAATTAATTGGGAATATTTTGTACTTTAAACTGTGAACTTGAAAATCATTTATTCAGCGACTTTTTGGTTATTTATTTCTTAAGTTTCGTTAGGAATTTTGAAGAACATCAGAAAAATTCTTTATTGTTGATTGATATTTTTTTATTTGAATTGAAATTTTGTTCTATTGAACTTTTTTCATTATGTTTCAGAAATAAATTTTGTAAGGTACGTTATTTTTGCATCCCCAGAGAGTTCTCAGTTATATTCCCTTCCCTAAAAAGTCAGCAATACAAAAATAACATATGTGTAAGTTGTAGCAGCATAAGAAAGTATTTTTCATGGATTTTTTTTCAATATTGCATATTAGGAGTTAAACATGCTAAATATCATCATTTACTACTTACAATTAAGAACTTTTGATACGAAAATGTTTCCCAAGATGGTGTGAATCCTAAGAGCGAACCAGGATCTGTATTCATAACTCGATTCATAAATCTTTCTTTAAATTGTGACCTGTATCAACAGGATATCGTGACTTAGTTAAAAGTTTTATGATGATTAAAGATTGGAAAATTATAGTATTTTCTGAAAAACTCCAGTTAAAAACTGGATTTATAAAAATAATTTCTTAGAGATAAAACTGTAAATCCTTTTATTAGTCTTTTTTACAATAGAATGCATTCAACACTCTCTCACACCCTTCAATGGCTCAACAGGCCCGGTTTCACTCTTGGCATTTCCAAGAAGCTTTTTCGGAGTTAATCTCTTGTTAGCAATAGTTCTCCCATTCTAGATCCTAACCTCTTTATCTATATTTAGATTAAGTATTTTTATTCGACATGAATTAAAACGATTAATAACTGGCTCGAGGGGGAGTTTCCGTTCAACTCAGCTGCCTAATATATAATCAAAGCGGAAGTCTTGAAGCCTACAGATGGATAATTCGAATCACCATAATTCAAAACCCTGCTCAAAATGCATATTCTAAGATCACTAACAACTTATTCTTTAGTAGTAACTCAAAAACAAACAAAAGAAGATGGTAGCACAGTTTGGCAGTACTAATTGGATTTACAAGTATATTCCATAAGCTAAAACGTTTTGTAATGAATGAATCACAATTAGTGATTAAAAACTAGCTACCTCGCATACTTCAAAGGATAGCCATCTCAACTATAAAATGCTAATGATTTCAACGGAAAATGTCCCAAATGGGCTTAATGTGTCCAAAGTGCTCAATACAGCAAGTGATAAATATGTAAATCAATAACAGTACTGCGAGAAAAAGCAACCATCTCTATAATTATAACTGAAAATTCCACTACAAAACAGCTAAAAGACTTTCCTACTTACAAAGAGTGTGTTGTGTAGTAATTTCCTCTTGTGCGCATTACTACTAGTAATGACAGAAATATAAAAGCATTTAATAAGTGGCCCGAGGAAAGAATTCATTTCCAGCCCAGACATCGAGCGTGAGCAACATGTGTACATACATACATATATATATATATATATATATATATATATATATATATATATATATATATATATATATATATATATATATATATATATATATATAATTCAATCACAACTTAATAATCAATTAAAAAATTGAAATTATATGAATCTTATAACATTAAATCCCATTTCAAAATATCAATGGCGAATATAGAAGATAAAATTCCAACGTTTTCAAACAAAATTAAAAATTATAAAATAAAAATTTTATAAAATATCCAAGTGCAACCTCGGACTTAGGACCGATAAGTGGGGTTAAACTAGTTTGATGGCGCCAACCTTCCTCCTATTGCAACATAGTAAGTTTATCGGAAAATATCCAATTCTGAAAAATTTAAAAATAAAAAATTAAGAAGTTAAAATTAAACCATTAAACTTGAAAAATTAAACTATTCGCCATCGCATTCTGAAAGAGATATTATAACATTAAAATATTAAAATTCTAAAACAATTAAGTGCATAATATAAGTGAACCATCGAACACCAAAGATGATGCACCCATCTTTAAAACAGTTGTATAGGTAGAAAAAATGTCTAAAATCTGAAAGTTCAAATTAAAAAAGAGCACAAATGAATAGCGTAAATCATTAAAAAATCACCAAGAGCATCCTATCAATAATTCAATTCACAATTTTAGAGCGATTTTTCTCTCATATTTAATACAACAATTACCATTCCTATCTTGCCTTTTTTTAGAGAGAGGAAAGAGAGGTGTTAGATATTGATAGATAGAGAGAGAGGTTGACATAGATTGATATTGGTACAGATATAGATATTTTGCTGAAAACAACCGGTGCTCACGATGCTAAACACACTTAATTTTGTTGAATATTCACGAGTTTAATTTGTACATAAAAAATGTTTGAAAATGTTTATAGTTTCTTTAATCATTGAAACTTTTTTTTTTTGTCATTTGTTTCATTTTTACTAATTTTCTTCTTGAGATTCCTAATTAAAACAACAACATTATAAGTTTAGTCTCAATTCTTTTCTTCAAAAAACAATCCAAATGTTTTTAGTAACGAAAATAAAATATCAATATATTCAGAAATCGATATGTAAAACTTTTGATTATACAATAAAAAACATACTTTATAATAATGTAGCTTTCAAGTAGAGTTTGAATCGCAAAAAGTCATATATATAAATGCAGTAAAATATCGCCCCTAATATAATCAAAATGTGATGAGCCATTGGAAATTACTGAGTTCACTAACACAAATTGATGATATACACAACAAAAAACCCGATTTTATTAATTTTGTTTATAAATATAAACAACTTTTTAATTTCTTATAATGTATTTTTTCCCGCTCAATAAAATTGTTTTCGTAAATTAGGTGTTTTAGGTTTCGTGCCTCATTTTAATCGATTAATGAAGAAATGATTCCTTTTCTTTGCATTTCTGACTCATTCCATCAAAATTTTATCGGTGTAACTTGCTTGATCCTTGAATACTCTATTCTTTTTCCACAAGTTTTATTCTTATTTAGGGATTCTTTTTAATTTATGAACTGAGTTTTTGAGTTTATTTGAATGTGTGTTGGATTGCCTCTCTATGGAAGACACTAGTAATTATTAATTTTTTTTTATGTATTGATAAATAAATTATCAAAAATATTGTGCAGTACTGATACATTTATAGGTATATTAAATCAGTGTAAATGTGTATTTGTTTTTAATTATGTCAGAATGTATTTTAATTTGCTTCCTTTCAGTAAATGAATATTTATTTTATATCTTATATTTTCGACTTTTCAATATGTTCGAGTCCCCTTCCCACAAAGGGATATCATACCCCTCCCCCTAAGGGATGGGGTGTTCCCCACAGTTTGAGAAACACTGATATATATATATATATATAAAACACAAAATTCCAATGAAAAAGGACATTTTATTTTTGAATGGATGAATTACATATGAAAAACAAAATTACATCAGTATATCTGAAAGTTTTCTTTAATACTTTTTTCGTAAGTTATTTAAACAATCAGCGAAACTGCTATGGTTATACTATAAATATAATATTATACGAACACAGTGATTTTTTGTTGCTTTTTAATGTAACACAGAAAATAAAACTTTCATTCCTGTCTTTCTTAATTTTTCAAAATCTGTGGTGTACACACAAGCGCGTTTTCACTTGAAATGTTTTGAATCATTTTACTGATTCAAGGATCCAATTTAAGTCCTTTTCTTCAAAGTTCTGCTTAAAACTATTAAATTATAAACCTTTTCAACCATGGCAAAAATATAAAAGTATAAAATATGTATTTGCAGATGAAATACTTTAAAATTCTTACTCTACGAGACTTTAATCGGGATTCTTCCTATTAAATGTAATTCTTTATTGTAATTTAAAATCGTGAATTTATTTTTTTTAAGAAAAGTATCCTATTTTGGGGAAAGTGGAAAAGAAAAAAATATGTGATGCAAAAAATAAATAAATAAATAAAATAAAATAAAATAATAAAAATAACCATGATTTCTTTCTTTCTGTTTTTCTTACTACAACATGGAAGTCAATTGCTAACTTAAGCCGAATATTTTTATTATTACATTTGTTTATTTATAAATTTTTAGAATATTCTTTTTCATCCAAGTTTTATAAATTTGTTTGGGATCAATGTAACCATTTAGTTTTTAAGACGTTCTTTATCTAAAAAAAACCATGTTAAATTTTCTAAAACAACATTTTCTTTATGTAATTCAATAAGTTTTTCTCTTTTATGATCTAAAAATATTTTAAATAATGGTAATCATTTTGTGAAGTAAGCGTGATTAAGCATTTGATTAAATTCAGTTGAAATTTCCTTTTAATTTTATTTAAAATAAAAAAAATTTCAATTTCTATTTTATTTACGTTTTACATGTACTTAGGGCCACTAGAATATCTGTTCAAATAATATAGAACACTTATAAAATAACAGCAATAAAACTATACCGCATCAAATGACTTTGAGTAATCGATATTTGTATGACAATCGTATTGAAAACTATGATGTGTTATAATATTGCTTTCCATGATGCAAGAGTTTTATCCTTGTTTGAATCTGCTTATCTGAACGAATTAAAGTAGGCAAAGACGTATTACTCAGATGATTTCATCGAATGCTTATTGTAGCAATTATTTTATCAAACATTGCACGTGTTTTTGTTATAACTGGAAGAATGTATCAATGGAACAACATTTAATGGATATATGTATATAGTATTTTTTTACGTTTGTTTGAACAACGATACATAATAACTGCAGACTCATTGTATTTAAGTTTACACAGCTTCAAGCCTTAATGAAATGTTTCTAGCTGTGTAAATGATAAGGTTGACTAGACATCTGAAATCTGAAATTGCAATAAGTTGTACTTGGTCGGAAGGATGATATTTCGAGTCAATGAAAGAACATTCACAAATACCACAGAAAATAATATTAATGTATTACTCTTCCAGATATAAATTATTTACACTATTTTAAGCGTTCATTACACAAAATTTGTAACAATGTGTTACTTTTGCTGAGCAGAGATCCCGCAGGAAAAAAAAACCAAAACAAAAAACTAACACTAATATACGTTATCCCCATGGCAACCACATTATCGCACGATAAAAATATCGAAGTAGACCATATTGTAATATTATCGCCTATCTTGGCGAACATAAAAAACTTGGCGCCTAGCCCTACTGTATCAAATTAGCATTCCAGATGGAGTTACGCAGTCTGATAATTAGACCGACGATATGTATAATATGCTTGTAGAATGAAATTAGCTAATCAAAGGGGAAGCAATGCGCTGAAATAAAATTTAATACAAATAATAATAAATATATGTGAAAAATACTAATTTAAAAACTGAAAACTAAAAAGTGCAGGGGGACATATTTAGCCATCTTCTTTATTGAGTAGGACTACCCTTGCCGTTACTTCATCCAACTTTTGCTTCCGGTTCGATGCTTTTAAACAAAAATTGCCTAATAGCCACCTAATTTCCTTGTCTCTAATGTTCTGAAGAACCTTTTCTTGGATCTAGAAAGAAACAGTAGTATAGATCATTACGACAAATCTTCGTAGAATAGCTTCATTGTTATCTATGATCGAATCTAGTGACAGAAGTGAATTTCAATTTTCTTGAGAACCATCATACAGAATAACTTGGGTGCTGCAAAGTATATAAAATCAAGTTTTAAAGTCCTTATGTGGCGTGGTGTGGAATTTTGGGTTGCAAAATATTAGTTCAGTTGTTTTTCCCCATGAGATCTGACAAGGGCTCGGAATACGAAATCTGTTCTCAGTGGTTTATCATAATACACTGTGCTCAAGTACGGCGTAAATACAGCACTAATCACTTTTCTAAATCTCAATACTGTAACTATTTTCAAACTCCTTGGGAAGTTACTAAATTCAAATGTATTCCTAACAAGATGGAACTTTTCCAGTCGATATCAGAAACCTTTGACATTAAAAAGAAGAATAGACGACAGATTTTGATGAAGCAAATCTCTTCTTTCTTGTAAACACAGAAAATTTTGAAGGGCTCTCTCCTTTCACACAATAAAGTGGCCTTATCTTGATACTTTTGCATTGTACTACAAAGTAAGGTCAAAAAATCCCCGGAATAGGTCAAATACAAATTATTAAAAATTAGAACAATAACTTAATCTTATTGACCTTCAAAGTGTTGTCCTCCTGCATCCACCATACTTGTTCTAGCGATTGCGTGACTGTTCAAAACGCTCCTGGAATCCATTTTTTGAGAGGTCGTTTAGTTACTTCGTCGCATTCTCGATCACCTTAACTGAATCCACAAAATGATGTCCCTTCAATTTATTTTCAGCCGTGGAGACAGGTAAAAATCCGCTGGTGCTGGAATCGTTTCCATGTATGCTCTTTTCAACATTTCGAGCGTCTCAGAAGGTAATTTCTCGTTCAAAATGCAGACTTCGATGTTTGCACTCTGCTGCAAAGACGATATTGCAAAATCCAATGAATGAAAAATTCGCTTTGTCAGAAATGATGTGTAGCTGAGGCCGACAGTACAGGAAAGGAATTCCAGATGGCTGTGTGTTTTCCTTGTTAGTGCAGCCAACCCCTGAAAAGGACATTTCCCCTCCAACAAACACATGCGGGAATGTAGGTGATCTTTCCGGTAACTTTTTGACTCTATTAGTATCTTTGATTTCTCCAAGAAAAAATGTTATCAAGTTGGCATCATCTCTTCTCGTTTTAAAGAGGCCTTACAGATCATTTTGTTCTTCAGGTAATAACTTCTATTTGACATCTAAAGCTTGATGTCTTACATTCTTTTTACCTAAAAATTAGAAATAGATACCCTACCAGACAAAATCGGCAATAGAGTTCAATTTTTTCTAGATGTATTGCCACGTCGTATTTATCATCATAAGTTAATGCAACTCTCATTCTTTTGATCACTCGTATCTATTTCATTCGTCATCATTCACTCTCAGTAACTTTTCTGCTCTCTTGTGATTTTTAGTTGTACTTGTTTTATTTTCAATGTTTTGTGCTTACGAGTGATTTATATAGCTGCGAGTTTTTAATAAATACTTTTCCTATTTTTAAAAGGGCGTCACTGTCGTCCTTGTAACGCAATACTTAAAGAATAAAAAGAAAGTATAATTTCATATAATTCGGTATAAAAAGAATTTAAAAGATTTAAGATTTCGTTTCTGAAAGTGTCGATGATAAATAAAATTCGCATCTTTAATATGCTATTCTGTAACTACATTCTTCCGTAATACTTCCCTCGTATCCCTCTAATAACAATCCCCGTTTTGTAAATATGTAATAAATCAAATAATTTGTTCCATACTCGATATTAAAATAGGGAGAGAGTACGTGATTTATTTTTAATTCTTTTTATTTTATTCCATCCAGTATTTTTTCTATTATGAGAAGAAGTTTTCTGAAAGAGGAATTTTTCAGGGAAGAGCAATATCTGATAGTCAAATTTTTTTTTACTAAAGTGCACTTTAAATTTTATGCATGTGTCGTTGAGGTTTAACTATCTTTCATTACAAAATTAAAGTAGTTTCTTAATTTCTTTGTAATTCTTGTGGTATACTTTGCATTCTTTTATCTCCATTGGTAATCTATTTATACCAAAAATTCACAATTGTTTCAATCTGTCTTATTTAAATGTGTTCTAGTGATAAAGTAATAAAAATAAGGAAGTGACGTCATTCCATGACGTCACTTCAAGATCCTTCATACTGACATTTTCATCTGCATGGTAAAAAAGGGTGTTTTAAGAAAATTCTCAAAGAAGCTTTTATTTGTTTCTTGGTTTTCTATCTTTTATCGAATATTTACATAATAGTAAAATCAAATGTTTGTAATACAAAACGGTGCAATTTTTCATGCTATTTTTTCTATAAGCTGACATAGCTAATGATTTCTATAAATTAACTAATAATGCCATATTTTACTTTTTATGTAGTAATATTTTTACAAGCTTTTATTTAACTTGCAATGTAATTTGTTTGGGTGGAATCTTGCAACTCAATTCTAGAGCTGATGTCTTCAACCTATTGAGATGAAATTTTGTATACACGTTTAGTTTGGATGGCAATGCATGTTTTGGCCATTTATATTACGATATCACAATTAGTTAAAAAGATATTAATTAAAAACCTTTTACCCCTGTTAGCTTTTTATTCTGCCGAGCAGTTTATCGGATTGAGCTTAAAGAAGTTCCAATTTTTAGACCTTTTTTTGAAAACCATCTTATTCTTTCTATCAAACTGAGACAAAAATAATTACATAATCGGATAGATCATTTATTTCGCCACGATACGGTATAATTCCTTTTAAAAAATAATGATATTTTCTATTTTTTACTATTTTTTCTAAAATGAGTCAAAATCGATGCGTTTTCATGAAAATGATTTCTAAATCGTTCCGTATGAATTTTTTTTTCGTGTTAATGAATCGATAATCTGCACTAAGAAAGTTCAGGCTTTTCTCTTTTAGAATTACTCATTTAAAAATAAAATGCTAAAAACTTATTTATTTTTTTTTACGATTTTTCAAAAATACTCAAATTTTTAATAAAACATTTAAAAACCTCATCATTTTTAAAGGTAATCGCCCGAAACTCTTGTTTTCGTTTGTAGAATAGTATTATCCAAATTCTGCTCAAAGATTGAAAAAAGTGGTTTAGAATTACGGATTTAAAATTTTTTTTTGTGTTTTTTGTTTTTAATATAGTATTATAGTAAAAAAAATGAGTTTTAATATTTTGATTAATTTTGCTTTGCCCAAAGTTATTTTGGTCGTACAGAGTCCTCCCCATTATCCTCTTGTTGCTGCCCGAGTGAAATATCTATCATATGTGCGTGGCCTGGAGGGAAAAAACATTGCGTGCCCCTGAGCTAGCCTGTTCAAAATTAACCGGCAAATGACCTTGCAATAATGATGCTTTGAATGAGATGAACAGACTGAGAAACCTGTCCAGCGATAACTAAAAAGTAAATTAAAAGTAAAAAAAACTTTTTTAAAAACAAGCTTTTATTTAAATGCTTTAAAAATTACTCAATTTATGATATAAAAGCTTGTCGCGAGATTTACCTGTGTAGATAAACAAGCAAATTAAATAACTTGATCTGATTGATTTTAATTTTTAAAATTTTCAAACTAAGTAAATACGAGTACTTAAATCTCGTGACAAGCTTTTATATCATAAATTGTGTAATGACGTTATAAGTTGATAGCAAAAAAAATTTTAAAAGAAAAGTTTAATTTATTCTTTTTAGAGCATTTAAATAAAAGCTTGTTTTTAAAAAAGTTTTTTTTACTTTTAATTTATTTTTTATCAAAATGTATTTAAAAAAAACCGAACCTTTATACTTTTGGGTTTTTAATAAAAAGATTCCTGAGATTCTTATTTTTATATTTTTTCGGGGGCTACCACTTTTTTTTCTTTTTACAACACACGTTTGGGAATTTTTTTTTTTGTCTCAGACATTATTATATTATAGTGAAGCCAGACAGAAAAGACGTGATTTGGCAAACAGCAAAATATTATATAAAGCATACTATATATATTATATAAAGCATCTGTGCCCTTTTAGAAAGGTCATCAAAGTCACCTAGAAACTTTTTTAAGAAGTATTGAGATGTTTTAACTGCAAATTTTTTTTTTTAAATTTATTTATTATTAGAGTAAATACATTTTTTTAAAAAATTTTGCATTGTACGTAATTAAACTACGTAATGAAAAGGAATTACATTGACTCAATTTTAATGTTGCCTTAATATTGCTAGTTTAAATTGGATAAAAAAATTATCAATCATCTTCATATTTTTATGTAAATTCTATTAAAGAAATAACTTAATAATTAGCTAATAAAATTAAGAAAATACAATTAATTAAGCAAAAAACCGAGAACCTGCAAATTCAAGAACATGTCTTTGGTCATGTATTTTTACAGTAAATATATTTCAGAACAAAGATTGAAATTTTTTTTCTTGAATGAGTTTTCGTCATTATAACATTCGTTGTTACTTATATTTTGAACACTGGAATTTTTAGCTACATTATTAATCAAATCCTTTTCATATTATGTTTCTTAGTAAATATTATCTTAACTTCTTTGTTGTATTATTTTGACATATTATTGTATAAAAAATTTGCACTTTGTTATAATTCTTCAATTTTTGTTAGAATTTTTTCAAATGCGTATCTTTTGTTTGTTGGTGATTTAACATCTTCCATGCAATTATTCGAGTTATGATAGAGATATTCATTTTTCGTTGAATTTTTTATACTTATAGAAAAACATCATTATTTTCTAAAAATGTTTTAAAAAGCTATATAACTATTTTAACTTATGCACAATCTTCTCTTTGAGTTTTAAAGCTAATTTCATACGCATGTATAAAAATATTTAAGTTGATTTTCTTTTCTTATGTTATAAAAAGATATATAAATAGAAATAAAATAAGTATAAAAAAGAAAAGCACACACACACACAGGATAAAATTGTTTCAGTATTGTTGGTATAAATACTAAAAAAGGAAAAAGTTAATTTATCTAAAAAGAGAAGGAAAAATAACCCCTTTGGATCCAAAATTATAGACTCCACCCAACTTAAGTACTATAATAGAACTTCATAATCATATGATTTTCTTAGATTATGCCAGCGTTAAAAAGCAATTTAATACATAAATGCATTCCAGAATTCCTTCCAAACTTTAAACATTCTTTTTTGATAAAGAATCTCTAAATTTTTTCTTGTAATATATTTTAGTTTCTTGATCTTCTCATTCTTCTAAAGTTTTTTTCCCTGTAATGATTGATACTCTACAATAATTATACCCTTGATGCTTTCATGTTGAATTTAAGAACTCGACAAAAATTGTAAGAGGCTCGCGCCTCTCTCTCGATATAAAAAAACGTGAGGGGGAAAGAAACACTCGACATAATCCAATTAATCTATTTATTTACACACACAAAGAACAGACACAATTTCAACTAATAATAGTAAGAGAATATCTCAATCTTAACCGTGGAAGTGGAACAACGACGGTAAACGTGAACGATTAGGAGACTATCAAACTGGACTAATAAAGGATCTAACCTATCATCCGATTTAATCTAATGTCAAATCAATCCTAGTGAACAATCGTCACTTTAAAGTTTTCTCCTAATAAGAATTAAATCACTATAATTCTAATATTAAACTTTCAGCAGCAATCTCACCTGACTCGAGTATATCTTCTCACTCTCAAGCTAGAAAGCCTCACCTATTTATAGTAAGTTAATTTAAGTATCAGGATTCTCTCTCTCTTCTTCCGAAGGGTTGGTTGTGAAAAATGCGAATTGATAGTCCAAAGATTTCCCAAGAGGATTAGTTGGAAAAACGCGTATAGATCCGTCACAAAATTATTGATTTATCAAAAAACATCCGAATTCAGTTTCCTTATTATAATAAGTAATTAATATTTTTCAAGTTAAATTAATATCATATTGCAAGACATTTATTTCCATTTTGAATAAAAATGTTGTAAAGTTCATATGGTTGAACGCCTTTTGTATAATATTTTGAAACACCAACATTTGGCAGAAAAATACACAAATTTGTATTTGTGACTAATTAAATTTGCACTTTAGGAGCGAAAATAACAAAATATTATTTTTGAGTAAGTGCTTTTTTTATTTGACGTAATACTTAGTTCAAGACTAAATTTTATCGAGCTGAATCTTTAAATGTGAGGAAGCGGATAAATTACTAATAATATATCAAATGTTTTGTACAATCTTATGGTAAATGCACTTTTCATGATTACGAAATTAAATTTGTAATTTGTGTCACTCTTCCATTTTATTATATGATTATTACAACACTGGACGTAAAAAACAAAACATCAAGAAGGAGTTGCCAGAAAATTATGAGGATTTTCGGGTATTTCCCTCCAAAAAATGCAAATATGTTAATAGGATATAAATTCAAGAAACCTGCAGAATGAGCTAAATCCGTGTCGTTGATTTTACAGAAAAGATCACCGTAGGATATTTTTTTCTTGTTTCAAAGAATCATGTAGTAGCAGAGAATGTCAGATCGTCTTCAAGAGAAAAATTTCAAACAGACAGAAAATTACAAGGGTCATCGTGATTAGACTGAGAAGGGCAAGTTGATTCCTACATCAAATCTTCGCTGGCATCCATATAAATTCCCGCAATAGGCACTGGCTGTGGCGAGAGAGTTGGAACAAGAAAATATGACAAATTTGAGAATTTCTGGTGCAACCAAAAGGTCAGTATCACATGTGGATCAACGCATCCACTAACAAGCATTGTGTGAAAGCCGCATAAACCACTTCTACCACCGTTTAGCGGCATGTGCAAGACACAATGGACATCAATAGACATGTAACCATATACTAGATTAGTGGTACTCAACCTGCGGCCGCGGGCTGCATGTGGCCCACCGAGCCTTTTTAAGTGGCCCGGTCATGAGCCATTGCTCTGAGAAATTCGTTTATTTAAGACAAAAAAGTTTTAAAAATTTGGTGAAAATTCTTTGACAAGAAATCAATTTTGCTTTTTTGCTGTCGATGTCGTACGACTTCGAATTGATATTTTTTGTATTTATAACGGTTAGTGACAACAGACAACAGTGGATTAGTGACAATTTTATGGGTGGAACTAATTTTGTGTGAACAATCTTTCATAACTTGCAAAATAAAAATATTCCAATGATTTGCAGGTTGACTGAATGAATTTGTAATGAAAAGTAAACATGGATCAGTACTTGTTTGATTTGTTACGAAAGTTCTGTATTTAAAAAATGCCAATAAACAGGAATTATTTAAAGACATTTTTCCTCTTTCAAGAGGTGATAAATAGTCTGTATTGAATATTCTTTGTAACAGCAACAAAGTGTTTCTTCAGTGATAATGTCACAGTAGTAACAAAGATATCCTAAGAAGTTTATTATATTGTCATATGAAACCGTTTACTGATGCAAAAATTGTGAAGGAGTGTTTCTTAAATTCTTTTAATTTAGTGTTAGTGGCAAAAATAAAAACATAAAAAATAATAATTAAAAAATCAAATCATGAGTCATAATATTTTGATCAATTTTCCATATTTTAAATTTCCAATGAATATCTTGGTCTTAAGCATTTACCTCCCCCCCTTTTAATCTCATGTTGCGGCCCGCGCGAAATAGCCAACATATGTATATATGCGGCCCAGCAGAAAAAAAGGTTGAGCACCCCTGATATAGACAATAGACATGTGTCATCAATTAATAGAAATGTGTCATCATCAATAGACATGTAACCAATAGTCATATGTCACCATCGATTAGAACCATTACAAGTCTATTTGTTGCTAGTGACCTGAGCTCAAGATGTCCGTTAAAATGGCTGTATGGACCTCACAATACAAGCGACTCCGTTGACGTGATAGGTCTAATCCAAATACGTAAGAATGCTGAACATCTACGATGTAAATTTTTAAAAAAATTCGGACATTTTTTATGTAGTTTGAAAAATAAGTTTTATTAGAAAAAGAACATTTTATTAGAGAGAAATGTTTTAAAAAGAAAGAAGTATGAAAATTTATTAATTTTCTGAAAATTTGTATTTTGATATTAATAAATGCAAACAGTTTCAGATATTTAAGAAAAAAATGGAAATTTCTTTTTTTACTCTATTAAAACGAAGATTTTCTGTTGTGTGCTGAGGAGATCACAATATATATTTTCTAAATATTGTAAATTGGTTGAAAATTTCATATCTTGCACATTTTCTTACTTTAATCTAGTTAATAGTGTTATTTACGGTTTTTTAACATCAAGCATATGGATAAAGTAAAATGCACTTCCTTTATGTACATTAAGTTCATCTTCATGTTCTTTTGTGAAATTTAAATAACTGTGAAGATAAATGATTAAAAATAAAAAAAGCAGATAAGTTATAAAGAATAGGTGCTTTACAAAAGAAGGATGAAAAGAGAGTACTGATCTAGGATGATGAATTACTGGATTTCGACCTAAGAATAAGAAGAAAAAAATAAGGAAGGTATCTACCTATTTACTTCTTTCCTTTAACTTTCGAAAGCATTTTTATGTCTATTTAGAGGTCATGTTTTGAGACTTTAAATTTTATTTATTTGTATTTTTTTGAAGTTAAAGGAAAATGCATTTTAATAGAAAAAGTTCCAAATTTTAAAACTTCCTTGAATGCATATTTTATTGCATTCTAATAAATAAGTATACAATAGCGTATGTAGAAATGAGAAAGTAATCGGAGAATCCACAGCATTAAAAAATAATTTTCATCAACTCACGATGTTTAGTAGAGAGGAGCTTTAACATACATATTTAGGCAGCGTAGTATTAAACACTTCACAAAAATTTAACTTTGATTAAAAAACAGTAAAAGAGGTATTTTTTTACATTTTTTATTGGAGTAAATGTTCAATTTTGAATGGCATATAAGGCAATAACTTTAAAGTGGAAATGCTACATACCACTTTCAAAATCTTGGGTTTGAAAAATTATGGTACTGTTATTCTAAAAATTAGTTTAGAGATTGAATGTCTCTCTAAACAAAAGAATTATGTATTATTATCAAATAAAGATCTAAATTACTTGTTATTCTAATTAGATTACACGATAAAAATATACATAAGTATACACGCACTTAAAATATGTCATTTTTTAAAAAATTAAACTTTAAAAAATTCAATATGATCTCGTCCATTTCCTTTTATATACTATCAATTTCATTAGACGAGAGAGTTAGTCTAACGAAGTCTAATTGTTTTAGAAGCACCTAAACTATATTCTGAATAAAATGTTCCAAAATATATTGAGGAGACAGGTAAGTTGACGATGTAAACAGTTGTGTAACTACTTTTATAATTAATTCAATTTTTAAGGTAAATTATTTTCTTGCAATGTAGATATTATTAAAATTGTCTTTTATTGTATTGTATATAATTACCATTTATTATTTTTTTATTTTAATACAATCAACACTGTTTTAAAACGGCGTTGTAAAATTTTCATCTTTCCCCGGTAACGGTGATACATTTCATAATATCTTTTTTAGAATGGCAAAACGATGTTGATTATACAACTATGATAAAAGTTGAATATATTTTTATTGTTAGAAAGTATAAAAAACAAACACAAACAATAAATACGTTAATTAATTATTTTCATGTGTTTGTTTTTAAAATAAAAGGGTCATTGGGTTAAAATTCTTAATTGTAATTTTATAATAGAATAATTCAAAATCAAAGTTTTTACTAATTAAAATCGCGCGTACTCAATTTTTTACTTCAAAGTTTGAATAGTTCTTGTCCCATTTTTACAAACGGAAGTAAAAACATAGATCTCATTACTTGTAGGATATTGTACTTTACTTTTTTTTCGGCTTTTCTGTAACAAGAATAAAATCTGTGGTTTTCACTGCAGCTAAATCATGCTCGTTAAATACAAGGAAATCACAAGGATCTTGATTTCACATTATTTTAATTAGCTGCATTAGCAACTACAAACTAACAGCGCTCAATAGCTCACCTATTGTGCTGTCATTGATCTTACGCAGAATAAGTAACCATGTGTGAAATGTTCAAAGAGCTTGGTTAAAAAGTTGGTTGTGTAAGTATCTCCAAACTTTTATATATAAATAACTTTAATAAAAAAACATAAATAATCACCGAAAACAAAACAGTTCAATGCACTATTAAAAATTTAACTTTTTTTTTTTGGAGGGGGGGGGTGATCAGAATAAGTTGGTGAAATTGTCAACTTGCCCTTTGTGGTAATATTAAAAGAATTTGTTTTTTTTATGATAGGATTAATAAGAGGAAAATAAATAGTGATTAGGAAAAGTATATTGTCAAAAATAGTCATATATATATAGTGTTGGTTTACTTTTGCTGGTTGCTTCTGAATAAGCGAACTTCTGATTTCATTTTACTCTTCTTTATTTTCACATGAAACAACAAAGGCGTTACGGCTTCACAATAAGCACATGAGCACATAAAATACAAAGGATAAAAGAGCTGTAGCTATTTGTACATTTTTACGTGAATGAGGCGGAGACAAAAAGAGAGAGATCTCAAAAGAATTTCTATTTTTATACCGGCAGTGAAGATCACACGACTCCTTTGTAACAAGAACTCTAATTGGATAAAAAATGGACGAGAAAGAGATTTCTGATACTAGTTGATTACGATTAAGATTAGGGCGTTAGTTTTGAACCCAAGAATTAAAGAATTAAAAGCTTATTTAAAGATTATTAAAGAGAGTTAATTAAAAGGATGCTAGAGGGAATTATTACACATATATATATATATATATATATTGCAGAATGTAACCGAAACTCTCTTATTCTTTAATTCAAGGATCTTAAATTGAAGATATTCAGGAAATTACAACACGTAAGAAAAAAATACACGATCAACATGTAATATAAAGCGAAATAGCAGCAATGGTTTCACTGTGCCAGTTTTTAGTATAAGTATGGAGAACTAGTAGTATGTGTAGAGCACAGTGTTACTTATAAGTATAAATTTAAACGAAACAATTCTTCATTTTACAACGCTCTTCAACTTGCCTCATTTTCTCATATGTAGAAGACCTTACTGAGGAAAAAATAATAATAGATAAGCATAAATAACCCTACTTATGTTCTGAAAAATTTAAACTCGCTCGAATGGCCCATATTCAACTGTCAGAAGGCAGTTTTTATCTTATATAGTATTAGATTGTATTTGGTCCAAATTTGCAAGTTGTGTATGAATGTTCTCAAATAGAAAAACTTAACTAAAACAGTCAATCTCTAAAAATGTTCAGACTATAATATTGATAATATATCGAGGTTTTTTTAGGTTTTCTTCCCCAAAGTTTATACGATTAATGTATAAGTTTTAATAAATTCTCTTTATTCTAATATATAAGTCAGTAATCATGCCTGGTTTATGACACTTACTTCCATTTTCTTTGGTAAATTAAAACATTTTATATTCGACAAGCCTAAAAAACTATTTTCTTCCTAATATAGAAATTACTTGTACCGATTTCAATAATTTTTGCTGTTGTTAATCCCACATTTAAATCTCTTTAAGTTTTTATTCCGAAGAATTCATTCGTAATGGCTTATAATTTATTTCAGCAATATCTTAGCTGAAAAATTTTTGCTTTACATTAAGTAATTTGAACATATTTTGATAATTTTGCTTTTAATTATATTTTTTGTCTGAAGATAACACAAAAGACGGTTTTAAATTATCGAGTGTATTAATAAAAAATATGATATAAATTTCACATTTTCATAATATATTTTATGAACCCTCCAGCCACACAAAGAAAATACATAATAAGCATTGATAAATACTGTGGGCTTTAAACTCGAGAAAGATGGAAGCAATAATTATGTAATTCCATGTTCCCTTAAGACAGGGGTCGGCAAACCACGGATCATTGTTAAGAATTTTTCCAGTAGCTAAATGAATGCTTCCAGAATGATTTTCGAAACATTATACTGACGGTTAGAATATTTATAAGTCCATGCATACATTTGAAGTCTTTTATAATACTAGTAAAATAGATTAGTTATTAACTTATTCTTAAGGTATCCGACTACATTCGGAACCGTGATTTTGCAAAAGCGTTTAAATGGATAATATTTATGATATTTAGTGTCCCTTGGATTAGAAAATGTATATAAAATTGTTTTAAGAATATTATTACAAAAAAAGTTTTTAAGTACAATATTTTGACAAAAAAAGAGCATAGAATGACCCATTTTCAAAATATTCTCTTTTTGTGAAAAATGCTTCTATTATAATAATATTTTGCCTGTCTATAGCTCAGACCTTTCTACAGAGGCTCAACTAAAATTTTTGAAATATATAACTTAGAAGTGGGTTTATCCATATTTTACGGCAGCAGAGGGGAGCAATTTCACGAAAAAAGCGCCGATAATTGTTTCAGTGGGTGGTAACTCTGAAAATAATGTGAATTTTTCAATAATCTTAGTTCAGACTCTCTGGAGAAGTCTTTACTTCATATAAGCGAAATATTATTATTTTAGAAGCACTTTTTATAAAAGGAGAACATTTTGAAAAAGATTGTTCTAAGTTACTTTTTTCCCGAAATTTTGTATTTAAATAATTTTTTTTTGTCAAAATATCCTTAAAACAATTTTATACATGTATTCCAATCTAAGTCACACTAAATATCATGAAAATTATCCATTTATGCGCTTTTTTAAAATCAGGATTCCGAACGTAGTCGGATACTTTAAGTATCCTATATCGAGGAGCCTTTTATTTAATGTTTAATTTTTTTTCTCAAAAACGTATAGAACATTGGGAGTGCGGCTTAAAGTCGATGGCAACATTTCTTCACAAAAGCATTTTGAAAATTGGGGGTGCAACTTAGAATCGATAGCGGCTTAGATTAAAGTAAATATGGTATTTATATCTAGTTGCTTTTAATTGTTGCTTTCCTTTCTCTTTTTACTTTATAACTACATATTGAAAATACTTATACCATATTTTCACTCTACAATTAAACATTTGACTGACGTAAGGTTTCTGCATTATTTTCTTTTTTTCGTTGACAAAGTGTATAGAGAATCGATGAAAATATTAAAATTAGTTCTACAGCAATGAAAGTCTAATTGTTTGGTAGAAATGCTGCCATGAGAAGAGACTCTTCTAAGTGATTTTCAGCAAAGTTTCCTTTACAAGCATGAGTTAGGAAGCACTCTTGAAAGTGAGCAAAAAATACTCATCTTCCATATCACAAAAACCGAATGTGTTTTTGTCATGCTGAAGGTATTCGACTAATTAAACTTCTTTAAAACAAAGAGAGAGAGAGAGAGATGGAAATCTTTTTCTGGTTTTCAGATTCATTTAGTACATTTTAAGAAAAAAAAATGCTAAGATTAAGAAGAGAAAAGAAACTATCATTACTAAAATGGAAAAAAAATTGGTAAAAAATTACATAAACTCTCACACTGTACAAAGAATTCATGAACAAATTCTCAATTTTGATGTATTACTTTGGTATTCATTTTTGAAATGACCTTCAGGTTAAGGTATCCGACTACGCGGAACCATGATTTTAAAAAGGGGCATGAATAGATAGTTTTCATGATATTTAGTGTCACTAGATTAGAATACATTTTAAAAAATTTTTTTTTTTTTAAAAAAATTATTTAAATGTTTTTGGAAAAAAAACTTGGGAAAAACCTTTTTTCCCAAATGTTTCCTTTTTTGGGGAAAAAGCTTCTACTATAATAATATTTTGCCTGGTATAGCTCGGGGCCACTGTACAGAGGCTCAACTAGGGTTTTTTAAAAAATTTACGTTATTTTCAAATTACAATCATTTAAATAATTATCGGCGTTTTTTTTTTAAAATTTCTCCCCCCTGTTGTCGAACACATGGATAAACCCACTTCTAAGTTTTATATTTAAAAAAAACTAGTTGAGCCTCTGAACAGAGGTCTGAGCTATATACAGGAAAATATTATTTAATAGAAGCATTTTTATCGAAAAAGAATATATTTTGAAAATGGGGCATTCTAGCCCTTTTTTTCAAAATATTGTACTTAAATAATTTTTTATTGTAATATATTCTTAAAAAAATTTTTTTATACGTTTTCTAACCTAAGTGACACTAAATAAAAAATATTATCCTTTATATGTTTTTTAAAATCACGCTTGAACGTAGTCGGGAAACTTAAAAATATCTTATTTTTACAAAAACTATACTTTATCTTGCTATTATTAAATTGCTTTAGAAAAAAAGTGGTTATATTCCCAAATTTGGGCTGTAAATTTTAAAAAAACATTTTTGATAAATCTGAAGGTTAAAACACTTCTACTATTATACAGAACATACAAAAATATTTCACACAGTTAATTATTTTCAAAACTTTTTCAGAAATCGCTGTCCACGTTTGAGTTTTTCGAGAATAAAAACACATTTCTCTCTCTCTCTCTCGAGTAAAACGCATTTAAAAGAATGGCATCTTGTTTAAAGTAGTGGCATCCGCTTTTACTAAAACGCTTGTAGTTTTTGTTCTAGTGAATGGTAAATAAGAATTTGATATTTTTATACAAAACTCACAAGACGGTCTACAAAATAAAAGTTATAAAAAAAATTGTCAATTCTTGAAAAAATTCACGATTTTAGGGTTTAAAGGCCAATAAAAAAAGTGGTGAAAAGGATTTTTTTATGTGCAGAAATAATCAGTTAATTTAAATTCTTAGTATAAACATGAAACTTCAGATACAGTTCTTACGGTATTATTGGTAAAAGTATTTTTTACGAAGCTTGAAAATTTAATTCCCAATATTATGATATTTTGACATTTTCTGCTCTTGCATTGAGCCCAGAAATAAAACAATCTTCGATAACTCTTAATTTTGGAAGGAATGAAAAATGTTACTTTGGGTAAAGCTTTACCTAAATATTTTTTAAAATATTAATTCCTTCCTCTCCTGCTCACACGTATATGGCTGTTTGTCTAAATGGCTCTTTGAAACCTTAGTTATCTTGTCTGACTTACACAACTGGGCTTTTATTTCCGAAAGTTTACCGACCCCTGCCCTAAGATAATAGTTACTCATTTAGAACAGATGCTCTCTTCAAGAATGTTAAATTACAAAAATGTAATAACGTGGTGTATGCGATTAAACAGTTATGATAGTAAATAATTTGTAAAAAAGAAAGAAGCTATATATATATATATATTCTAATCTGTGCGTTTTCTTTAAATGTTCTTGAATTTCTGTAAACTATTTTATTTTTAAAACACCGGTATCTTTTTAAATCAGTGATATTTCTCTTGTATGGGATTATTATCTATATTTTAGTTCTTTTAAAGTAAATTTCCTTAAAAGTAGCAATCACCTGTTAAGGAGAGTAATAATTTATCATATGAAACTAAATTCCAATAAAATTAAATAAAATCCCCCATTAAAATGAAAAAGTGTAATGGTAAAATTGCTACACACAGGGCGTAGCTATCGCCATATCAGCCGTAACAATAATATGGGCCCCCAAGCTTTGAGTTCTCAAAACGGGTAAGCAAAACATCACAAATTATTTAAAAGCTCTTAGAAAGGGATCTCCCAAGGAACTCTGATAACAGGACCTGAGAACTAATTACGCCAGTGTTGCTACACACATTAACACTACTGTTACATACGGTATGCTCTTATAAATATTTACTCACATTATGCTATTTGACAAACATACTAAATACTGTTAAACAAATATTCAATTGACCGCCTGTATGGGATCTCTGGAGACGGAAGTACCAGTTTATATTTATTTTTTGCAATCTGATTATAGGGTAAGATTTTAAGTCCCCATCTCCAATTACCTACTGAGTATTGTAATTCGTCGTTGACGAAAAGTCTTAATTAAATAATAACATCTTTTAATTACAAGAAATACTCTTTAAAGAATCTATTGCAGGGTCTAACATCGCCTCATTTAACCTATTTATATAGATCACGAACATTATGAAACAATAATTGTCAAGAAATAATCTCATATGCTTCTCGGATATAACAGTATCCGTGCAACAAATATACCTAATAATCAACTGAAAATAGAATATTCACAAAAACTATGTAGTCTAATCATAAATATGTTGCAATTAACTCTTAAAAGTCATTCCTCACACATATGCGATCAATTAAAACAACATCTATTCTATAACTTTGATTTAGCTTAATAACTCAGAGTTCTATTTTAATTCAAAGTTTTATAGATTTATGCCCTAACAATCAATTTTACCTTTCAGTATCGTTGGCCAATGTTGAACGTGTCGTCTCACTACCCAGTGGGGTTTCTGGAAGAAGGTCCGCCATCATGGTGTTACGAGACTCGGTTTAATGGTTGGAATGCTCCACCGGATGTGTACATCAGCCCGTACTGGAAACAGTTTAGAGCCCCTGCACCTTACCTTCACTATCTTTTGGGTATATTGTACATTGGACTGATGAGTGTCTCTTGTATTGGTAACGGAATGGTCATTTACATATTTATGGTGTAAGTCTCAGTGAGTGTTTTGATTTAATGATATGAAATCAGTTTCTTCAGCTATGCGATGTGTTATGAACGTTTGGTTCTATAACATTAAAAAAAAAATAGAAAATTGCTTCAAAGAATTCGATAAACACTTTTTATTCCATTAGGCTTAGCTGAGCCAACATCAAAACATTGCAACTAGTCTAATGCCAAAATACGGACTGTTGCCAATCGGGTAAACGGAAGAAGGTTACAAAGAAATTGTGGTTCAAGTGTAGTATAGGGGGCCACATTGGATTTGGCGATTTTTATCTAAATGTCATGGTGAGATATCGAATTCATTCTGAAATAAATAATAAATAATTCCGAAAAAAGTACCTTTAGGACCGCTTTTAGTCGCCAAAAAAAAGAACTTCGCCAAATGGCCCCTCTATACTACACTTGAACCGAAATTGTTTCCAAATTTGCAAGTATAAATATAAATACAGTTAGTTTACATAAAATACAAAATATAGTAAATTACAAATGCCTAAATATAAAACTATGAAATTCATTTTAAAAATTTTTTATTTTTCAAATTATAATGTTCTTTAATTTTATTACATGTTTGTTTGTTGCGTTGAATAATATTTGTCTCAATATATGTAGAATATGTCATATGTAGAATTATATTTACAGAAGAAGAGCTCCAAAGTTAACCACCTGCTAAAGTTACCTTAATTTTCATTGCTTAATAAGAACCACGTTAAATTCAATGAAAAATTAATTTTCTTGTTGACTACCACAATAGATTATATGTAAGCCCCTCGTTGTGTACTAATTCGGAATTAGTATTTAAAATCTATAGCTTGATCTGTTGAATTGTTCAACATTAGAGTAGGATAAAGGTAATGATTTACTCAGAAATCGTTTCTTTAAATATGTTCTTTCCTTTTGAATATTTGTTGCTAGCTATTAAATTAGACTTAATATTCTAAGCTTTATCATGAATTGAATTTCTTGCTTACGTGAAAGACTAGCTTTACTTGTTGAAAATTCCCATAGTTATTGAAATTATACGCCGTTTATAGAAATGGGTTGTTGACCGCGTCATAAAAAGTAATTGGGATTAGAATACCTTGCATTTTATATCATAGCTAAAATCATTTGCTATGAGGAAAGTTTAAAACAGGTTAAATTGGGCGCTTAGAGAGTTGAAACAAATTTTCCCAATTGTTTTTGCAACAAAAACAAGTGAGTGATTAAAGATTGATTTTTTTTCTTTCTTCAGTAAGAATAATTCTACTTTGGAAAATACAGTAAATGATGCTGAATACGTGAATTTGCTTTAGTTAAGTTTTACAGTAGTAAATTTTTATAACTGTACAAGATAGAGTTAATGTGTGTGAATACATGAATCATTATGTATCTAGTTTTATATGTTGAACTCTGTAACTGATGTTCAATTTTCTCAGAGTTCCCAGAGTGCTCAACTTATAGAGGTTTTAAAAATATTTAAGAGAAGGTCGGTGTTATTTTGTATCCTTCATGCTACAAATGTAAAATTTCTCTTCTACTACGAAAGTACGACTATATGAAATGTGTGATTCCACACTATATTGTAATCATTCTTTGATTTAATTCAGTGTTCTCTTTAGAGTATTTTTTTCTCAAGTTTATTTTTTCTATTCATTTACTTAGATACCGCTATCCTTTAAAATTATAACACCGTAAAGAAGATATAATACAAATTCGCAAGGAAGGAAAAAGACGTTAGGATATGCAAATAATTAGTATCTAAGCACAGTCTAATAAGGCGAAAAGGAGAACTGCATCAGAAACTCTGTTTAAAAAGATAATAACGTAAATGGTTTCCATTCGAAAATCGTTTTTGAGAGAAGATTGTGTTATACCCGTGTTATGAGTAGAAACGGCTACTAGCACGTGTTGGAATTCAATAGCGGCAGGATCGTGACCTATCGAAAAAGACTTATCATTCCGCGATATTGCTACCTACATTGGTAGGAATCTAACAACTATCCGAATATGCAATAGATGGATTCAGAAGGGTCATACAGAACGTCATGCCTAATTTCAACGACCTCCTGCAACTAACGCTCAGAGGAGAGATATATTATCAGATTGGTCTTGCAGGATTGTACAACCAAATCACCAACTTTGAGTCAGAAATTTGGCTTGTTTACAGCTCTACAAGTATCCGCACGACAGTGTGATAATGTCAAAAGCAGCATGAATTGTCTTCACGGCGACCATCATTACAATTTCCTTGAAACTACAGCAAAGAGACCGGACAGTCACTACTCAATATTCACTATGATTGATGGTATAGACTTGAAGCGATATGGACTTGCCGATATCCAAGCCAGTTCGACTCGATTCCTAGCCGCATTAGAACCATTTTAACTTCAACAGGCGGTAGCTGAATGTACTAATTTTGGACCTATATATCCCCAAACAGCCAACAAATTTAATCTCTATTATCTCTTTCCATGCTGCATACATGTAATAAGTAAGGTTTTGTTGTTTGCTTTCCTTCTTGATATTGAAATTTTGATGACCAACAGTGTATTACAGAACAGGCTTCTAGGATTAGTGCTTAGTCCTTGCTATTATGAAAGCAAGACAATAAAGCTCTTTTTGTCATCAAGTAATTAATGCTTGGAACGTTTTTAATTTTTAGCTTCTTTCTTAAAGTCTGATTATACAAAATGTATTTTAAAAGGTGACGCAATAATTCTTAAAATCTAAATCATAGCAACCTGTTTCCTAAAAGTAATATAGCGGTTTTTTTTTTTTAAAAAAATTATGTGCCCCTTTTTGTATAAACAATTTACACAAATTCTAATAATTTATTTAAAATAATCATAAAAATGCGAGTTTAAATTAAAAATGATATTAAAGTTAGTCTGCAAAATCAATTGAAAAAACATATTCTTTGGTTTCAAATTTGATTTCTCGAATTATGTAGTAACCTGATCGTTTTTTATCAATTTTTTAAAATTTATTCAATTTTCAGAGCCCGTAGCCTAAGAACACCAGCTAATATGTTCGTGATAGGATTAGCTTTAGCAGATTTATTAATGATGGCTAAAACTCCTGTTTTCATCTACAATTCTTTTCAGTTAGGTCCAGCATTTGGAAATTTGGGTAAGTAATTATTACGTTTAGATATATCATTTACAATTCCTTATTGTATTGCTTAATTTATCTAGAACTTGATTATTATTCAGTACAGGTCCTTTTCTAAACTTATATGAACATTATTCTAAAATGAATGAAACAAATTTTTTGTATGAACTAAATTTATGAATATTTCACTTTATGCATGTACATTCAATGTTTTTATTTTTCGTCTCTGGCCATAAAATGTTTCACGTATGGGTAACATCTAATTTAAAATTATAGTCAAGGGTGTACTATTATAAATTAAATTACATACATATAATATATGATTATTCATTTATATTGAAATTAAACGAGAAAAAAATGGATATTATTTAGTATCTTGTTGAATAATATATTATATCAAAAGAAACTTCTAAATTATTAAGAATTTACTTCCATAAAGTGAAAATAAAATAGCATTCAATGAGTACTAATTTGTTTAAATGCCAGACAGTGTTTTCAGTACTATGAATTTGTATTTATATTTAAGGAATAATTATTAAGCCAGTTAAAATAATTATCTATGCAGCCATGGTAATGATTGAAAAAGGATTAATTAATAATAAAAACATTGTTATAAAAATAAATTTACCAAAATAAATTAATCTTTTTCAACCGAATAATGTGGAATAATATCTCATTTCGTTCGAAGAATTATTGTTTACATATTATTCTTAAAGTTTATTTCTTCTCATTACATTACACAAATTATAAAAACAATAAACAAATATTTAACTTTTTGTGTATGTATTTACTTAAGACGATGTAAAACAGTTTTGAAAAATTTGAAAATTGAAATAAGTGACTTTCTTTTACATTTATATTACGTTAATTGCGAATACTATTAAATAGTATTGCTATACATATCTAATGAAGATAAAATATAGTATGTATTTTTGCAATGAATTTTGATTTTAAGTAAATTAATACACAAGGAAAACAGATTTGGATAATATATGTCTAAATTAATTTACAAGTTCATTCAAATTTTTATTTTGAATACGCTTTTCTATACGCTTTTTAGATATATTCTACAATTTATTCTACCTTTGTGTTTCAAAGAGGATGAGTAAACACTTGCGTAAATAAAGTCACCTGACAGCTTACCTTGAAAATCATATGACGCAATTGTATTGATGCTGCAAGAATTTCAAATAATTTAAATCAACAACAAATCTATCTTTTTATTTATTTTTACTTTTTAATGCAAATGCAAAATATTTATTCTTATAGCTGAATTTCCTGACTATGGATTTTGATTCCTTAAATATTCAATTTTAAAGTATCAGTTTTATTTTACATATTCTGAACTTAGTCTATTTAAAATCTCTTCTCAAATTTTTAATTATCTTTTTCAAATTTATTGCATTTTAAATATTTTTACTGACTAATAGAATACAGCTTTTTTAAAAAAAATGAAAGTAAAATATTTTAATAATTTTTTTCAGAATTATGTACAGATATCTATGAATTAAATTGTTGCATAAACTGTAGACGATTTAGTCACAAATAATATATGGAATAAGCAAAATAATTATTTAGAATTAATTCATCCTTTTTAAGAAGACAACTATTTTAGATAGTTAAACTTTTTATTCTTGTTCTTACATCGCGCTTCAAAAATGTCAACAACTTTTTGTTGCCAGATCATGAAATTTAAATTTATAAAAACAAAGATATTATATAAATAGAGATGCAACAAAGCCATTTATATAAAATATATAAAAATTAAAATATTTTAGAATCCATTATTAAAGGATATTTGGAAGCTATATATTTTTTTCAGAAGCATAGAGTTTTCGTGAAATAAAACTAATATTTAAGGGATAAAGACTTATACAATAGGATGAAAGCAGTAATAATCTGTCTAAAAATAAAATACTAAACAGATCACTCATATTATTACTTGAAACATTTTTAAAATTCCATATTACTCTTAATACTTTTAATTGTACTTTTTATTGTATAAATCAACGTAATGTTGTTAAGTTAAAAGATAAAACTTAAATTAACAATAAAGGGAAAATTCAAAAAATTAAAACAATAGAAAATATTGATTTCATTAATACCACAGTAGAATATCTCGACGAGCTATTGGTGACAGATCTCGTAATTTTGGATCATCGATAAGTGACGAGGAGGATATCTTAAAAATCGCATTTTTTCTCTTCTGATTTACACCTGCGGCCGAGGTATTCAAGTGGTCATGGCCGTGTCTTTGTAGCCGGCGTTATTTTCATTGAATTGTGGATTCGAATCCTGATACTATTAAAGGCTGGTCGTGTAGAGAGACCAATTCAAGTTAAATATGTAGAGGCTCAAAGTCTTCACGTTGGCGTGATGTAGAGGTGAGATGGTGCCATCTCAAATGTTCTCATTTATGAATCATTGCTCAAAGTTCCGAGGTTTGTTGTCAATAGCTTCAGTGTTATTTCATAGAGTTATACAATCAGTCATTCTCCTAATTAAACTGCGAGGTTTTGTATTTTATTTACATTCAGAGCGTTTAGCAATTACAGTTGCACTGCGTGAGAGATCTTTTTAACACCCTTTTATAAGATTCACTTGTATATAATAGAATCTTTTAACTCAATTTTTACCCACTTAAATAGGTCAGATTAATTCGAAATTTTGCTCATTTGTCAAGGACCGATAACAATACAATAATTTAATAATTTTGTTCCATTGTCCTCATCAGGATCATCAGGATTAACGATTTCCCATTTTCAGATCCCCTCCCGCATCTAGCGACTAATTTCAGATCCCAGTTCCAGATTTAGTGACTAATTCCAGATTTGGAGACAAAAAGATTAAGTTACAACATAGTTCGATTAACTATAAAAGGGTGTTTTTTTTGGTTTTTTTAATACTATAATTTTTATTTAACACCCTTTTATAAGCTTCATTTATATGTAACGGAATCTTTGAACTCCGTTTTTACCCACTTTAAAAGGTCAGATTAATTCGAAATTTTGCTCACTTGTCAAGGACCGATGGCAATACAATAATTTAATAATTTTGTTCCATTCTCCTGATTAGAGGATCATTAGGACTAACGATTTCCTATTTTCAGATCTTATTTCCAAATTTGGCAAATAAAAGATTAAGTTACAACATAGTTCGATTAACTATAAAAGTGTGTTTTTTAGTTCTTTTTAACTGTAATTTATTTTTTAAATTATGACGAGTCCACAACTGGACCTCACTTACTTGATTGTTTAAATTTTATACAATTTTAGAAAAGTAAGAAGTTTATGTCTATATAATTTTTTTGTTAAGTCCCCTTATGCTTGATTTTGTATATGAAAATTATAGTTTAAAAGAGGCTTTTACTAATTTTTTAACACACATTTCAGGTTGCATCCTCTATGGTGTTGTAGGCGCTTACTCTGGCTTAGGTTCTGCTTTCTGCAATGCTATTATATCATTTGACAGATATCGAGTTATAGTCCATCCTTTTAGTAAGTCTGGAATGACGATGACCAAAGCCATAATCATGCTGCTTCTGATATATGTATACATCACTCCTTTTGCCCTGCTTCCTGCTTTTGAGATCTGGAGCCGTTATGTTCCTGAAGGGTTCCTTACCAGCTGTGCAGCCGACTTCTTTATGCATGACTTCAATGGTAGATCGTACATTGTGGGCACCTGGTTCTTTGGATGGTTCATTCCCATCGGCATTGTCTTGTATTGCTACTTTAGAATATTTCTGGCCGTGAGAAACCATGAAATGCAGATTAAGGAACAGGTGTGTGTGGAAGTTTTAAGAATGATTTAATTTTTATAATTCTTTTAAATATCTATATAAAAAAGGTTTTCTAAAATTTCTTCCTTAAAAACAATTAGCTTTAAGAGTATTTATCGATCAGTTTCGTATTGAACAGATATCATTCATTGAATCTTTGTGAATAAAGTTTGATTCTCTTTTAAAAGATTCAAGCATCATTTGTAATTTGCATTTTTGAATTATTATGATTAATCTTAATATCATAAAATGAACTATAATTATTACAAAATACTTAAATCTCTTTCGTGAAAAAAAATCTCCCAATTTATCCATACAAGCAGTGAAAGAGTACTACATTAATCGTCTGTAGCATAGTGCAGACTGTAGGTAATAACCATTAGATTGTCTGCCAAATTCGTAGAATTGATTTTATAATGTAATCATAATCATACCGTAATCATACCCTTTGGTCAGTGGTCTACATTCTGAGCTGACGAAATGGTACCAAAGGAAACAATCAGACGGCATTACTTGTTGTAATTCGAAATTGGTTATTCGACTATTGGTATTTACGAAAAATGCCAGCTGATTGCGATATCAAAAATAAATAAAATACAATATCGCTTAGAATTGCTTTAAAATTTCTTCAGAAACTTTTATCTTTTGTAACACGGGC
This sequence comes from Trichonephila inaurata madagascariensis, assembly GCA_019973955.1. Classification (NCBI taxonomy): domain Eukaryota; kingdom Metazoa; phylum Arthropoda; class Arachnida; order Araneae; family Nephilidae; genus Trichonephila; species Trichonephila inaurata. Next base: position 66,913 of record BMAV01025220.1, on the reverse strand, counting down.
TACCCCAATATAACTTTATATAGTATCAGTATTACCTCAAACAGCACTGTCAGTTTTAGTGATTTTCTTCATTTATAATAAAAAAAAAAAAATTAAAAACCGAGAAATATATGTGTATTTTTTTTATCTCTAATACAAAAAATCAAATAAATCCATGTTAATGAGTGACAGAGAGTTAATGCACTTTTATTATTATTAAATAAGAGAAATTCATTGTAATAAAGTGGAACATTTATTAATGTTGCCTCATACACTCTTTTGAAAAGAAACACATTCTGAAGTACCATGATGAAAGTGACCTGTTATTGAAACTAAACATCTGTAAAGCTCATACAAAGATAATGAAGTGATTAATGATAGACCCATCAATGATTAGTAATCGCATACTGAGTGTTAAAATCAGTAATTGGTGAAACTACACCTGGCGATGATGCCTATATACGTCAATGTAAGGGGAGGAAAAGATTCATAATTTCATCTTAATATACGAGGAAAAGTAAAAAGTAAAAGGACTTTTGCAATAGCGCTAGTATCCAGCTTTGAATGAGGGGTAGTCAGCAACACTTATGTACAACGCGTCATTCGTCTTTCCTCATAGTCGTTGAAGTGTAGGAGACCGTTCAACAAGGCAGCTCCATTGTTGATTTGCACCAAGGTGGAAGGGAGGGCAGTTATTCGCTTTTTGCGAAAGGTGTGATACCTCCGCTTGATACTAACCATCCCTTTCTTCACTATACCCTCAACGACAACGATCCCTCAGTGGTTGACATCGATGAACTGCCAGATCTTTCGTCATCACATAAAGAAGTTCTTACCTGTTTGAAGCGCTCTATCCATTCGTAGATAGCTGTCACCGTTCTGCACCTGCATGTGAGGAATAATTTCCGCAAATTTCACACCTTCCACAAACAAAAAGTGAGTCACTTTCCTCCTTGAGACAGATCGACAATGGAGTTGCCATGTTGAACGGTCTACGACACCCCAACAACTACGAGGAAAAACAAGTGACACCTTGCATAGAAGTGTTGCCAACAATCCTTCATGCAGCACTGGATACTAGCACTGTAGAAAACTTTGCAAAAAAAATTCAAAAGTCCTTTACTGTTTGACTATCCCTTGTACAATCTGCCAGGTAATCAACTATTGTTGCTCCAGATCTCTTATTTTAGAAAGGCCTAATCTGGCAACATCATGATCGATTGGTCAGAGGTCCGGTAACTTTGCTCTGACTTTGCCAAGGAAAACAGTTCCTAAATAGGCGAGCCGTATGGTATCTTGTTGGAAATTTAATTTCAGAAAAAAGGCCGTAGAGTCATTTTATTACTTAAAGATTTTAACATTAGATTGTTGTATACATCTGAAAATAATTCAAAGATATCGTGTAATATTGTTTAAAATTACATAATTATTTTAAAAATGATTTAAAATCAAATATTACAATCTCAAGGACGAAAAGTTATGGCAGATTAGAAATTTAAACCATTTTCATTTGTGCACTAAAATTGAAATAAATTTTTTTAACTGTTACTCCCAAATATTGTTAGTTGATATAAGGTTTTTTCAAAATAAGTTTTAGTTGCAAGAATAATTCAGTGTGCATGTTAGAAATATCAAAAAATATTGATTCGTACCTATGGTGTAACGGAAAATATTAGCCCCCCCTCTGAAAAGTCAGGTTTAGGGCCTCAAGCCAGATCTTAAAAAGAATTTCAATACCATAACATTAGACTTGGGCCCCTAGAATCCTGCCCCCCTCACGATGTAGAGGTTGAGGTGGTGTACGTTACACCTCTGATTCATAAGAAAAACACACACACATGCTTAGTCATAAACAAATAAATTTAAGAGGAAACTCTTCAAGTTTTTTTTTTAAATGAACATTCAGCATCGTTAAAAACTTTGAATATGTTGCTGAGTTTTTAACTACACAATTTCTAGATGATGAATCGGAAGAGCACCCCTTCTCCTCCTGATAAATCATTGAACCTATTTACTTTATATTGTGGCTTCATAAGATAGTGTTTTCCCTCAAAATGCACTATTTCAATTTAGATAAATTGAAACATTGAATTCTTCTGCAATAAATTTAGAAGACACATACTTCTCAAATAGTAATAAACACTAGATAACAGATTGCTTATCATTTAGAAATATACTGTATCATTATTGATGCTCACATTTAACTTCATTAACAAAAAGAAATTTGAAAAGTTCTCTAAAACGTTTTTGAAATTTATTGCTAATCATGCGTGTTTCGTCCTGAAAAGACTATTGGATTGGTGCATAATTATCACTTCTTGAATACTATTTATTATGAATGAAAGATCAAAATTAAATAGTAAAATTTTTAAAGGATTATAATCCGATCATAGTCATCGTCTACTTCAATAACTGCATTCCATTTTCTTGAAGACGGTCGATTCCATAGGCAAATTCATGGTAAAATAATTTCCCAATGAATGACTCCACTTCTGTCCCGCCAAACACACCACATTGCTTTCTTAATAATGCACGTCCTTCCTTATCCCTTTTGGTGAAACTCCTGGAGAAACGTAGACCTTCTTTCTTTTGAGATTTTTGAAGAGAAGCGATGATTCATCCCCAGTGACAAGATCCTTCAGAAACGGACTCCGCTCGTTTCGTTGTAGCAAATCGGTGAAAAATTAGACTCTTTCGGCTTTATTGCTGTCGCTGAGTTTGTAAGGGACCCATCCAGCCCCAATATCCATACCTTTCTAAACTTTTTAAGAAGACGAACGATGACTGAATGGTCCCTAATGAAGTTGGTGATCTGCACTCAGTTGCTAAGCTTTCGCCTTCTTACACGGCTGATAAAAGTTCCTGATTGTTGAAATTCGATGGTTGACCTCTTCCTGGCTTATCTTCTTAGCTAGTGTCGCCAAATTTGAAAATGGCAAATTATTCCCTGCATCAACTTAGCTGGTTGCACCCTCACCGAAAAGTTCGCAAAATGACTGCTCTGCTTTCCATCCTTTCTTAAAGTGGTAATATGACGAATATGGGTATGATTATCGACAAACATTTTTATAAGTTAAATTACAAAGGATATTTTTTAATTCATAAATTTATAAAATATTGTAAATTTTCATTAAAATATAATTATGCACCAACCCAATAGTACATCTGGATATCTTTATCCTAGACATATTCTGCATTTCATAGAATCTAGAATTAGCACTCAACATGAACGCGTTGATGAATTCTATAAAAGAAAACGGATCGAAAAATTATTTTAAATACCTGAATGTATTGTAGTTCGGCAAATATATTTATGGATCAAGTAGGGAAATATTATTTATGTCATATGTAAGTTTTAAATTGCTGCAACAATTTTTTATTATAGGCAAGAAAAATGAACGTGGACAGCATCCGATCTAATGCTGCCGTCAGTGGATCCTCTGCCGAAATTCGGATCGCCAAGACAGCCTTTTGTGTCATCCTAATGTTCTTGTTCTCCTGGGTTCCCTACATCACGGTGGCCTTCATGGCAGGTTTCTCTCAGCCCAGCTTACGCAGGATTACTCCCGTGGTATCCATGATTCCAGCTATGACCCTGAAGGCTTCTGCTTGCTTTGACCCTTTCTTTATGCTATTAGCCATCCTCGATACCGCATGGAGCTTCAGAAAAGACTACCTTGGTTGTGCATTCACGAGAAAGCAGAGGCGGCTCCAACTGCAAATGGTGACGATGGAATTTCGAAGACCACTGAGCAAGCTTAAATTTTGTGAAGATTACCTAGAAGGAAGAACAACCCAATAAATCGCCTCGCACGACACGTCACTAAAATGCATCTCATTTTTAAAGTGATGCGAAGAAAAATTTGAGTTCATTAGAAAAGGCGATATACGCTAACTATTGAACATTTTACGTACATAACTCATAGACCTTCTGTTTATTCTTGTTGTATTGTTATACGTAACTAGTGTTTTTTTAAAGTTGAGAATTAAGGAAATTATCTGTGTGCTTTAGCACTAAAATTGCTTTTGTGATAGTTTAAAATGAAGCCCTTTTGTTAATCTTCTTTCTAAATTATTCCACAAACTTTGGTCCAGTATAGTTAAGTGTATTAATATATAGAAAATAAAGAGTTAGATTGCCTAATATTTAACAGATAAAAGTACTAGAATGTATGAAGACCTTTATTTCGATGTTAAATAAGGATCGTTATTAAATAAATATATATAAAGATCTTTATATATTTCAGTCCTAAGGTGGAAATAAGGACCTGATCTTAAAACGATTCTTTTCCTGAAACTGAATAAAAGAATTTATTTTTACTTGTAAGAATAGCATTATGGAAGAAATCTTTTAAGGGTTGAATGGATACATTCGGCAAGAAATACGCATATTGATACTTCGTATCTTTCTGCACATGTGATGTAGTAATGGTCAACTGCGATGTATCGATTGAAATAAAATGATTAAAATCTTTCTGGAAATGTTATCTTTTTTTTTTCTTAAAGATTTTTAAGCAAGTGGATACATTTTACAAGATTTAGGAATATGAATGGGTGCTTTTTAACTAGATATAAATGAAAGAAACAAACTTCAATAAAGAATATTCTGAATTTAAAAAATTTTCTCTAAATTTTTTGATTTATAATGGAACTTTATTTTAATTCAAATTACTTTAAGAATTTCGTTAAAATTGTTTCAAAATTTGTTTCTATTCACATTTTAATAAAATATATCTAGAATTTAAAATTAATAGCTAATTTTTCATCTAGCATGTACATTTGATTACTGTAGAATTCCATAGTAATATCCTAAGATTATTAATTTCGATATTATCGGGTTTTTTAATTAAAGAAGTCTGAGATTCAATTTTAATTTAGAGAAGTTTATGCTCCGTCATCAACTTCAACTAACAATATATCGCTTTTATGTTTCGTGTTTAGTATGGGATCATCAATGTAGTGCAATTTAATTTCCTACGAGAAATACAAAAAGAAATATTAACACGAATTAAGTATAAATTTAATAAATGACAATACATATTATTTGAAGATTGCGTTAGATTTTTAAATGTAATATTTAAAAGCTTTGGTAATGATAATTTAAATACAACAATAAATGCTGATAATGTATTTACACACATTTGTTTGATTTTAATTTATATCACTCTCTGAAGCAGAACGAATGTTATTGGTTGGCGACAGACCTTTATGCACACTCTAACGCATGTATACATACATATTCAAGCATAATCTAAGCTAGGATTCTTCAAACTTTCATGCTAGAAGGTAAAATTAATAAATTTACAAATATCTGAGGGCTACATCGATAAATTAACATTGATCCACCGGCCACACGACTGTCATAAAATATTATAGTCAAGAAATTCATATAAAAAAGGAGAGCTTTGTTGTACAAGACTACAACTGATTCTAAGGGAAGATATGGTGCTTACGGATTTGTATATATCTATCTGTTTCAAAAAGTTAAATTAAAGTAATTTGCGCAAACCTGTTAAAACATAAGAGTCTACATTTTTTTACGAAAATTTCGGAGATTTTATGCATAGTCAGATTTTTTTTTATGCTTACAAGTATTTAAGATACAGAGAAATTTTTAAAAAATTGTTCACTTTCAGAAAAAATTTTCACAAGTATATATCAAATATATCAGTGAAATGTTTTAAATCTTAAGAAAAACAGGAAAAAAATGACGTTTTTCACAACAAAAAGCAAACAAGGCAATTCTTTTTTGAAATTGCCTCAAATTTAAATGAAGGGCCACTAAAATGCCCTCAGAGGGCCACGGGGTTAAGACCCCTAATCTAAGCAATCCTTTTCAATTTGATCACTAAATGAAATAAATTCATCTGCTAATTCGTAAGAGTACAACTCGCTTGAATAAAAATCTGTGCTGTTCAAGCTATCCAAAAAATAAATTTGGGATTTTTATAATTTTATTGATTATTAATTGTTATTTTTATTTTTGTGAATGTAGTTTAATAGCTTTTATGAGAAAGAATTTAAAAATCTCTAAAACTTTCCTCAAAATCAAAATAACATCCAGCATTTTTGAACCTCTCTTAAAAAATAGAAAATGATTAAGAAACGAGAAAATTTGTTACAAATAGTAAATAAGTAGTAGTAGTTTGTAGTAGTAACAAATAGTTTGAAGTTTAACCACAAATATTAAGATTTAAATTACGAACGTCTTGTCTTAAAAAGGAGATGCGCATTATTTTGCTATGAATTGAAAATATTTTCTAAATGTGAAAACTTCGCTATTCCTTCTTGGGGTACGTTTTACAGTTTAAAGCTATAAATCTAATTCAAACAACTCTAATCTTGTTTTTAACAATTAAAAAGGTATTATAAATTGCATACAAAAATTTGATCCATTCATTATTAAAAAATAATTACAACTGAAACGAATTTCAATTAGAATAATTACTCATCCAAGTCAATCCATTTCAAATAATTTTCCGTTATTAATTTTTTAAAATATATATGTTGATCGTGTTGTCGTTAAATAGCTTCAGACTATAGCAATAACATCTGCAAAAAAATTCTAAAAATTACTGTAGCATAGAAATTTATATTGATATAATAAAAAAAAAAATTTTTATATATATATATATATATATATATATATATATAAGTTGCATAATGTTATCATAGTCATAAAAAGGATAAATGAAAATGACACATGTAATGTACTCAATATTTAGCTCTCCGTTATAATCCTTTTTTTTACAAACATGAAAACTTTATTATATTTTATATTAAATATAATCAAAAACAGAGGGTGAAGCGTTTTTTCTTTGATTACTTCAGAAATCCACATGAATTTTCAAAGAATCCATTAGAGTTTCGAGCAATTAATTCACAGGGAAAAATTGTATTCAGGGGTCCAAAATATGTGAATCATAGGTTCGCTATAAAATTATTCGTAATTCTCAAAATTATCTGAATGGTTGTTCAACTGTCACAATTTTATACTTTGGTTATTAAATCATTGTTTGACATTCAGTTTTATTTTATCGGTTTCGGTTTTTCTTTCTGAGTAAACGATTTGAATCATATTTTCCTTTTTACTTTCCCTCGCAACTTTCTTCAATAAAATTTTTTTCCCAAAATTTTCCCTTGGGGGAAAAACCTTTGAAATTCTATTACTGGAGTAACACAGGCTACCCCAATATAACTTTATATAGCTATCAGTATTACCTCAAACAGCACTGTCAGTTTTAGTGATTTTCTTCATTTATAATAAAAAAAATTAAAAACCGAGAAATATATGTGTATTTTTTATCTCTAATACAAAAATCAAATAAATCCATGTTAATGAGTGACAAAGGGATTAATGCACTTTATTATTATTAAATAAAGAAATTCATGTAATAAATTAGACATTTATTAATGTTTGCCTCATACACTCTTTTTGAAAACACATTCTGAAGTACCATGATGAAAGTGACCTGTTAGTGAAACTAAACATCTGTAAAAGCTCATACAAAGATAATGGAAGTGATTAATAATAAAACCCATCAATGATTAGTATCGCATACTGAGTGTTAAAATCAGTAATTGGTGAAACACACCTTACAGCATTGATGCCTACTTATACGTCAATGTAAAGAGGAAAAGATTCATAACACAAATATGCTTATGTACGCGTCATTCGTCTTTCCTCATAGTAGTCGTTGAAGTGTAGGAGACAGATTCAGCAAGGCAGCTCCATTGTTGATTTGCACCAAAGGTGGAAGGGAGGCAGTTATTCGCTTTTGCGAAAGGTGTGATACCTCCGCTTGATATAACCATCCTTTCTTCACTATACCCTCAACGACAACGACCCTCAGTGGTTGACATCGATGAACTTTACCAGATCTTTTCGTCATCACATAAAAAGTTCTTACCTGTTTGAAGCGCTCTATCCATTCGTAGATAGCTGTCACCGTTCTGCACCTGCATGTAGGAATAATTTCCGCAAATTTCACACCTTCCCACAAACAAAAGTAGTCCTTTTCCTCCTTGAGACAGATCGACAATGGAGTTGCCATGTTGAACGGTCTACGACACCTAACAACTACGAGGAAAAACAAGTGACACCCCTTGCACGTAGAAGTGTTGCCAACAATCATGCATGCAGCACTTGGATACTAGCACTGTAGAAAAACTTTTGCAAAAATTCAAAAGTCCTTTACTGTTTTGACTATCCCTTGTACAATCCTGCCAGGTAATCAACTATTGTTGCTCCAGATCTCTTATTTTGAAAGGCCTAATCTGGCAACATCATGATCGATTGGTCAGAGGTCCGGTAACTTTGCTCTGACTTTTGCCAAGGAAAACAGTTCCTAAATAGAGCGAGCCGTATGGTATCTTGTTGGAAATTTAATTTCAGAAAAAGGCAAACAGAGTCATTTTATTACTTAAGATTTTTTAACATTGGGTATTTGTATACATCTGAAAATAATTCAAAGATATCGTGTAATATTGTTTAAAGTACATAATTATTTTTAAAAATGATTTAAAATCAAATATTACAATCTCAGGACGAAAAGTTATGGCAGATTAAATTTAAACCATTTTCATTTGTGCACTAAAATTGAAATAAATTTTTTTTAACACAATTTACTCCCAAATATTGTTAGTTGATATAAAGGTTTTTTTCAAAATAAGTTTTTAGTTATAAGAGGAAAATAATTCAGTGTGCATGTTAGAAATATCAAAAAATATTGATTCGTATTACCTATGATTGTAACAGAAAATATTAGCCCCCCTCTGAAAAGTCAGTTTTAGGGCCTCAAGCCAGATCTTAAAAAAATTTCAATACCATAACATTAGACTTTGGGCCCCTAGAATCCTGCCCCCTCACGATGTAGAGGTTGAGGTGGTGTACGTTACACCTCACAGTTCACTCTAGAGAAAAACACACACACACATGTAGTCATAAACAAATAAATTTAAGAGGAAACTCTTCAAGTTTTTTTTAAAATGAACATTCAGCATCATTAAAAACTTTGAATATGTTGCTGAGTTTTAACTACCACACAATTTCTAGATGATGAATCGGAAAAACACCCTTCTCCTCTGATAAATCCCATTGAACCTATTTACTTTATATTGTGGCTTCATATAGATAGTGTTTTCCTCAAAATGCACTATTTCAATTTAGATAAGTGAAACATTGAATTATTTCTGCAATAAATTTAGAAGACACATGCTTCTCAAAATAGTAATAAACACTAGATAACAGATTGCTTATCATTTAGAAATATACTGTATCATTATTGATGCTCATTTGCTTCATTAACACAAAAAATTTGAAAAGTTCTCACAAAACGTTTTGAAATTTATTGCTAATCATGCGTGTTTCGTCCTGAAAGACTATTGGATTGGTGCATAATTATCACTTCTTGAATACTATTTGGCTATTATGAATGAAAGATCAAAATTAAATAGTAAGAATTTTTTTTAAAGTATTAATAATCCTAGATCATGCAGTCATCGTCTACTTCAATAACTGCATTCCATTTTTCTTGGAAGACGGTCTTGATTCCATAGAGCAAATTCATGGTAAATAATTTCCCAATGAATGACTCCACTTCTGTCCCGCCAAACACACCACATTGCTTGCTGCTATAATGTATTGCACGTCCTTCCTTATCCCTTTTGAAGGGTGAAACTCCTGGAGAAACGTAGACAACCTAACTTTCTTTTTGAGATTTTTGAAGAAGCGATGATTCATCCCCAGTGACAAGATCCTTCGAAACGGACTCCGCTCGTTTCGTTGTAGCAAATCGGTGAAAAATTAGACTCTTTCGGCTTTTATTGCTGTCGCTGAGTTTGTAGGGACCCATCAACCCCAATATCCATACCTTTCTAAACTTTTTAAGAAGACGAACGATGACTGAATGGTCCTAATGAAGTTGGTGATCTGCACTCAGTTGCTAGCTTTCGCCTTCTTACACGGCTGACAAAGTTCCTGATTGTTTAAAATTCGATGGTTGACCTCTTCCTGGCTTATCTTCTTAGCTAGTGTCGCCAAATTTGAAAATGGCAAATTATTCCCTGCATCGACTTTCGCTGATTGTGCCCTCACCGAAAAGTTCGCAAATGACTGCGCTGCTTTCCATCCTTTCTTAAAGTGGTACAGCATAATATGACGAATATGAGTATGATTATCGACAAGCATTTTATAAGTTAAATGTCAAAAGGGATATTTTAATTCATAAATTTATAAAACATTGTAAATTTTTAATAAAATATAACACGTTTTTAACTATGCACCAACCAATAGTATCTGGATATCTTTTATCCTAGACATATTCTGCATTTTCATAGAATCTAGAATTAGCACTCAACATGAACGCGTTGATGAATTCTATAAAAGAAAACGGATCGAAAATTATTTTAAATACCTGAATGGTGTAGTTCGGCAAATATGGATCAAGTAGGGAAATATTATTTATGTCGTATGTAAGTTTTAAGTGCTGTAATTTTTATTATAAACAGAAAAATGAACGTGGACAGCATCCGATCTAATGCTGCCGTCAGTGGATCCTCTGCCGAAATTCGAATCGCCAAGACAGCTTTTTGCGTCATCCTAATGTTCTTGTTCTCCTGGGTTCCCTACATCACGGTGGCCTTCGTGGCAGGTTTCTCGCAGCCCAGCTTACGCAGGATTACTCCCGTGGTATCCATGATTCCAGCTATGATGACCCTGAAGGCTTCTGCTTGCTTTTGACCAGCCCTTTCTTTTTATGCTGAAAGTAGCCATCCTCCCGATACCGCATGGAGCTTCAGAAAAGACTACCTTGGTTGTGCATTCACGAGAAAGCAGAGGCGGCTCCAACTGCAAATGGTGACGATGGAATTTCGAAGACCACTGAGCAAGCTTAAATTTTGTGAAGATTACCTAGAAGGAAGAACAACCCAATAAATCGCCTCGCACGACACGTCACTAAAAATGCATCTCATTTTTTAAAGTGATGCGTAATAGAAAAATTTGAGTTCATTAGAAAAGGCGATATTACGCTAACTATTGAAGCCATATTTTACTGTACATAACTCATAGACCTTCTGTTTATTCTTGTTGTATTGTTATACGTAACTAGTGTTTTTTTAAAGTTGAGAATTAAGGAAATTATCTGTGTGCTTTAGCACTAAAATTGCTTTTGTGATAGTTTTAAAAATGGGAAAGCCCTTTTGTTAATCTTCTTTCTAAATTATTCACAAAACTTTGGTCAGTAATAGTTAAGTGTATTAATATATATAGAAAATAAAGAGAGTTAGATTGCCTAATATTTGGCACAGATAAAAGTACTAGGAATGTATGAAGACCTTTATTTCGATGTTAAATAAGGATCGTTATTAAATAAATATATATAAAAGTCTTTATATATTTCAGTCTAAGGTGTTAGTAAGGACCTGATCTTAAAACGATTCTTTTCCTGAACTGAATAAAAGAATTTATTTTTACTTGTAAGAATAGCATTATGGAAGAAATCTTTTAGGGTTGAATGGATACATTCGGCAGAAATACGCATATTATTACTTCGTATCTTTCTGCACATGTGATGTAGTAATGGTCAACTGCGATATCGATTGAAATAAAATGATTAAAATCTTTCACTGGAAATGTTATCTTTTTCTTAAAGATTTTTAAGTGGATACATTTTACAAGATTTAGGGATATGAATGGGTGCTTTTAACTAGATATAAATGGAAAGAAACAAACTTCAATAAAAAGAATATTCTGAATTTAAAAACTTTCTCTAAATTTTGATTTATAATGGAACTTTATTTTAATTCAAATTACTTTAGAATTTCGTTAAAATTGGTACAAAATTTGTTTCTATTCATTTAATAAAATATATCTAGAATTTAAAAATTAATAGCTAATTTTTCATCTAGCATGTACATTTGATTACTATAGTATTCCATAGTAATATCCTAAGATTATTAGGTCCGATATTATCGGGTTTTTTAATTAAAGAAGTCTGAGATTCATTTTTAATAATTTAGAGAAGTTTATGCTCCGTCATCAACTTCAACTAACAATATATCGCTTTTATGTTTCATGTTTAGTATGGGATCGTCAATGTGGTGCAATTTAATTTCCTATGAGAAATACAAAAAGAAATGTTAACACAAATTAAGTATAAATATAATAAATGGCAATACATATTATTTGAAGAATGCGTTAGATTTTTAAATGTAATATTTAAAAGCTATGGTAATGATAATTTAAATACAACAAGAAATGCTGATAATGTATTTACACACATTTGTTTGTTTTTAATTTATATCGCTCTCTGAAGCAGATTGAGTGTTATGGGCTGGTGACAGACCTTTATGCACACTCTACCGCATGTATACATACATATTCAAGCATAATCTAAGCTAGAATTCTTCAACATTTCATGCTAGAAGGTAAAATTAATAAATTTACAAATATCTGAGGGCTACATCAATAAGTTCATTGATCCACGGGCCACGACTGTCATGCATCTTATACATTAAAGAAATTCATATAAAGGAAGGCTTTTTGTTACGTACAAGACTACAACTGATTCTAAGGGAAGATAATGATTGCTTACAGTTTGTATAACCAATCTATCTGTTCAAAAGTTAGATTAAAGTAATTTGCGCAAACCTGTTAAAACATAAGAGTCTACTTTTTTTTTACGAAATTTCGGAGATTTTATGCATAGTCAGATTTTTTTTTATGCTTACAAGTATTTAGAAAAGATACAGAAGAGAATTTTAAAAATTGTTCACTTTCAGAAAATTTTTCTAGTATATATCAAACATATCAGTGAAATGTTTTAAATCTTAAGAAAAACAGAAAAATGACGTTTTCACAACAAAAAAGCAAACAAGGCAATTCTTTTGAAATTGCCTCAGAATTAAATGAAGGAGCCACTGAAATGCCACTCAGAGGCCACGGGGTTAGACCCTAATCTAAATCCCTTTTCAATTTGATCACTAAATGAAATAAATTCATCTGCTAATTCGTAAGAGTACAACTCGCTTGAATAAAAATCTGTGCTGTTCAAGCTATCCAAAAAATAAATTTGGGATTTTTATAATTTTATTGATTATTAATTGTTATTTTTATTTTTGTGAATGTAGTTTAATAGCTTTTATGAGAAAGAATTTAAAAATCTCTAAAACTTTCCTCAAAAATCTAAATAACATCCAGCATTTTTAGAACCTCTAAAAATAGAAAATGATTAGAAACGAAAATTTGTTACAAATAGTAAATAAGTAGTAGTAGTTTGGTAAGTAACAAATAGTTTGAAAGTTTAACCACAAATATTAAGATTTAAATTACGAACGTCTTGTCTTAAAAAGGAAGTGCGCATTATTTTTGCTATGAATTGAAAATATTTTCTAAATAGCCAGAAAACTTCGCTATTCCTTCTTGGGGTACGTTTTACAGTTTAAAGCTATAAATCTAATTCAAACAACTCTAATCTTGTTTTTAACAATTAAAAAGGTATTATAAATTGCATACAAAAGATTTGATCCATTCATTATTAAAAAATAATTACAACTGAAGCAATTTCAATTAGAATAATTACTCATCCAAGTCAATCCATTTCAAATAATTTTCCGTTATTAATTTTTTAAAATATATATGTTGATCGTGTTGTCGTTAAATAGCTTCAGACTATAGCAATAACATCTGCAAAAAATTCTAAAATTATATACAACATAGAAATGATATTGATACTAATATTATATATATATATATATATATATATATATATATATAGTTGCATAATGTTATCATGTAGTCATAAAAGGATAAATGAAAATGACACATGTAATGTACTCAATATTTGGCTCTCCGTTATAATCCTTTTTTACAAACATGAAAACTTTATTATATTTTATGTATAAAATATAATCAAACAGAGATTGAAGTGTTTTTCTTTGATTACTTCAAGAAATCCACATGGATTTTCAAAGAATCCATTAGAGTTTCGAAACAGATGATTAATTCACAGGGGAAAAATTGTATTCAGGGGTCAAAATATGTGAATCATAGGTTCGCTATAAAATTATTCGTAATTCTCAAAATTATCTGAATGGTTGTTCAACTGTCTGCAATTTATACGCACTGGTTATTAAATCATTGTTTGACATTCAGTTTTATTTTATCGGTTTTAGGTTTCTTTCTAGGTAAACGATTTGAATCATATTTTCCTTTTTACTTCCGTCGCAATCTTTCTCTTACAATAAATTTGCTTCTAAAATTTCCTTCCGGGGATAACACATTTGAAATTCTATTACTGCAGAGTAAATAAGTTATTGGAATTCCACATGAAAGGTTAACTTCGAACTGCGGTGTATGTATATTCCGTGATTTAATCGTTAAACTAGTCATGAAGACAAATCATATTTTTCAATCCATAGAAGTTGCAGAAACTCGCCTTTTCATAGTTATATAAAGGAAGAAATAAGATTTTGATTTTTTTTTTTGCAGTTATTATAAATGAGTATAAAGGTGATGTTTTAAACATAATGATACATGACGTATTTATTCTTCTATCATATTCTGAAAAAATTTATCAATGCAATAAAAATAAGTATTGAAAAAATAATCATTATTCTAGGCACTTTAAATTTGTTTATAGTAAATAAGTTAAAATTTGTTTAATACAGCTTAACGTAATTTTTTAAAATTGCAAGAAATATAATTTTTGAGACCATCTGTATAATGGAAAAATATATTTAGAAATCCCCCCCCTTTAATTTTTTCCCATTTCTACTATTAGTTCACTGTCTCCCTATATTTATATATATATATATATATGTATATATATATCTTGTTCAAATTTTCAATTGCTAATAAAGTACTTCCTGTTTATCCATTCAAGTTCAAATAAATTTTTTTAAACATGTAGTAGATGAATTTAAAGTTAATACAGGTTTTTAAAATTTTAATTCAATAATTAAATTTTATTTTAAATTTATTGTGTGTTTTTCTATCGAAGTTACAATTGGCTGCAACAGATGGTGCCAGTACGTTTTTCTAACGTAGTAGGAATAGACTTTTTTTTAAAAAAAATTGTATTACTTGCTATTGTATATGATGTTAAAGAAACTTTTTTTTATGCACATATGAAAGATCCATATTTTTTATTTACAAGATTTCAAATTCCCTTCAAAATTCCAAACCACAGAAAACAAATTTGAAATATACTATGGGAGAAAGATATTCAAAGAATATTGATCGAAAAAATAAATCCATCGGACTACTTAAATAAATTAATTTCATGTGAAAACTGCTTTGTTATTGGTATAAACTGTAAAACCTGTTCTCAAATACGAAATTAAAACTCAAATTTGAGTGAACTCTTGAAAGAATTGAAAAACTGCACATAAAATTATTTCCATAAATAAAATTAAGAAGTTATTACATTGGATTCAGTTAGAAGAATAACGCGATATATAAAACTGGCAGCAAATTCATTGCTATCTTTTTTGACATATTCGAACATATTCTGCACATATAAAAAAAAACACATCGGATTTTTTTTTGTTATTATAGCAGCATATTAAACATAGAGCATTAGAATGACCATATTATTCCATGGACATTTTATACTTTACATACTATACAATAAAATAGAAACATTAATTCTTTGTGTGTGACTTAATTAGAATAAATATGCAAATAAGTTTAAGCTTATGTTGATTAACAGAAAATGTCCCTTTCCAGATATTTATGTGTAATTTCCCGCACACACATACTCAGGAATATAGTTAAAACATTTATTTAACTTTAAGAAAATGGCGAACTTGAGCTAAAATTAAAGAGACTCACTTAAGAATCACTCTTAGAATACTATTTTAATTAAAATGTGTTTAAACAAGCCCATTCTGACAGTTTGATGGATTTAAAAAAGGATCTGAACAAATATCGAAGAAAAGGGGAGGAAACAGGTGTACCAATATAGTGTATTATTTAAATCGTGTGTGTTTCCTTATAAACTTCACTTGAGAAACCAGACGAAGAAAAAGTAAATTGAAGAATTTATTTCTGTAATTCATTCTTCAATTAAGGATTTTCCAGCGAGATTTTCTCAGTTCAAAGAATTATAGGAAACTCTCAAGTTTATTATGTACCCTGATGTGACTTAATTTGATAAACTGAACTTATCCCAATTCGATTGGCTGGAAACTGAAGACTTTGAAATAAAACTGATTGATTTTCAGTCTTGTTCAATATGGATTCAAAAATTTATTTAAACAAGGAAAAGTTGAATTGATTGAAACAGAAAGATTAACAAGCCATATAAGTAAAAATGCCAATAACGAAATTTTGAAAGTATGGATTAGAATTCGATTCGAGAGACATTTAACTGTTTAAAGAATCTGGCTCACATGCTATTTTAATCTATGCCTGCCAGTCATTATTTTCAGAGATGAATGACATTAAAGACTCATTTGGAAACCGTTTGGCAAATGACTCCAATTCAGCATATATTCTGCTAAAAGTAACATCTTACAATCCTAATATAAGTTATTTGTCAAAATCTGCAACAGCAGAAGTCACACTAATGTTACTTTAATCTGAATTACACGTATAAATAAAACATTTACTATTATACAGTGCAAAACGAATGTTTTGTAGTAAAATAAAGGGTTTTGAGTTTTATTATTTTTCCAGATAATCAAGTCAAAAAACATTGAAAGGCTTTACGTGTACCTCATTAAACATTTCTTTTAGAAAAATGGCACGTTGATCCATAAGGGTTCGCCTCCCTGCACTAGAGTCTATGGTTTCTCGATGTTAGGTTGGATTTTACTTTGAACTTGAGGAAAAACAACCTTTGTCCAACTGCTCTTCGAGTCATCGCCTTGTGATCTATCTGTTCATATAAAATTTGTATACTTAGGAAGCCTGTTGTATTTATTGACACATTTGTAAAATACTATAATGAGCATATAAAAGGAAAAAGATCTTTTTTTAGGAAGAGAACTGAAAGATGTAAAAGAATTCATATCTTCTTTGCTGGCTGGTATGAATTACCGCAAGAATTAATAAAGAATAATGATAAAACAATCTCACAAGGTATAAATAAAATCAGTGCTCAAGTGAAATGTAAATAGATTGACATACTTTGATCTAAATTTAGTTAAGAAAACAACTATAAGGAACTATATACAACTATACTTTTTAAAGCAGTTAATAAGATGAATTTTTTAATGTGCATTTTTCTGTGTATAAACAGGGAAGTGGACTATTGCATCGATTTTATTTTAACCAAAAGAGTAAATATTCTATAAGGGTAGCTTGAGTAAAAAGAATAAAAAAGAAATTTGAAAAATAATTGTTCTTAATTAGTTTAATTGTTTCAAAGCATTGTAACGATTGGATTAGCTTTTTCACACAGGTTATAAAATTACAGTTCTAATTCCTTGACTGAAGAACTCTATAAACTATAGTAGACTGATTATAGTTATAAGTAATTATCGATCAAAAAAGAAAAATTCGCATTATTTTGTATTCAATGGATGGACTAAATTGGATAATTTAGTCCTAATTTTGGATAACTAAAAATCAAATTCCAATTAAAAAGTTAAAATGGCATTGCAAGATGATAATATTGAATACTCTCATATGGTTTAAATGAGTACAAATACCTATACAAAATGTACGCTTATATTATCTGTTTAAAAATAAATGTAGTTATTGTCATTAAATTTTTATTTACTTATTTAAAATAAAAAAGGAACATAGGAATGTGATTTGAAAATCATGTAGTTTTAAACATACTTGGAAAATACAAATATTAAATAAAGAACATAACATAAAAAGTAACTTAAACTTTAAACATATAAAAGAATGTACCTAATTAAGTTTTACAAAATCTCTTTCTTTCCGCGGAAACATTTTCATTAAAAATCCTTAATTTTTGGTAAATAATAATTTGAGGCTTTTTAAAACGATCTAAAACTGAGTAATAAGTATTGTGATTTATAAATTATTTTATGATGCATAATATTTTAGTACATTGATTTATCTGGTATTAAATACAACTACATTCACAAAACTACATCAACATTGCATTGAGCAATAGCGTAATTATTCTACTAAATTCTCTTTCTTCTTATGAGCAAATTTCACAATTTGTTTTCTTTTAGAATTCTTAAAGCGATTACTTTAACTTAAGGCGTAGCAGTTTCAGTCAAATTGAAAGATATATTTTATAGAATATTCAAATTTTAATTAGACCCATGTAATCCGAAAACGAAACGTATTTGATTTAATCTTAAAATCAAATTATAGTTTAATTAACAATTATAACTAGCTGCAGCTAATTTGTAAGCATTTGCTTGTAGAGGAATAAATATTGCGTAAAAATAAATTAATGAAAATGAAAAACTTCATTATCTGCCTGTGTAATAAAGCAATTTATTTGCATAATCATTTGTATTAATTCAAGAGCTCATATCTTGGGGCGGTTATAGCCTATACCAGGGGTGGCGAACCTTTATGGATCAACGTGCCATTTTTTCTAAAGAAATGTTTAATGAGGTATAGACATGCCGTCATATAATTTTGACTTGTGATTATTGGGAAAATAATAAAACTAAATACTAACTCAATCAAAAACTATTTATTTTGAAAGAAATACATTTTGCACTTTATAATAGTAAATGTTTTAGTTTTATAAGTGTAATTCAAATTAAAGTAACTTTAGTGTGATTTCTGCTGCTGATAGTTAGATGAAAAATGACTTATATTAGGATTGTAAGATGTTACTGTTAGCAAAAATGCATGCTGAGTTAAGTCATCTGCCAAACAGTTTCTATAAGCGAGTCTTTAATACTTTATCATCTATGATAATAATGACTCACCAGGCATTAAATTGTGAACGAAAATATGGTTAAAATAGCAAGGCCAGCTTTCTTCAAACAGTTCAATGCGTCTGGAATCGAATTCTATGTTTCCAAAATTTCATTATTAGCATTTTTACTTATATTGATTGTTAATCTTTCTATTTCAATCAATTCCAACTTTCTCCTTTTTTCAATAATGTTTGAATCCATATTAAATAGACTATATGCATATTAGACTAGACTGGAAATCAGTCAGTTGCATTTCAAAATTTTCAATTTCCAACTAATCGAATTGGGACAAGTTCAGTTTATTAAATGAAATCACATCAGGGTACATAAAAAAAACTTGAGCATTACTGATAATTCTTTGAACTGAGAAAATCTCGCTGAAAACTGTGACCGATCATTCGCGTTTGGTCGTAATACTTCATATTGAACTTTGTTATTTTGAATTAAAATGCAAACCGTTTCGATCGGTGGCGTGCCCAAAATATTGTGTCACGTGCCATCAATGGCACGTGCCAGTGGTTCGCCATCCGTGGCCTATACATACACACTATAATGCTTTTATTTCATTTTTTTACACTAATCATTATTGTAATTATTATTCATTCAATTTTTGAAGCAGCTATGTCATTAGCAAAGAGCGATTATGATTTTTGAAGCAACGAAAAACTAAAACAAAAACTAATAGTTATTTTCAATGTGTAGAAAAAAGTGTAACTTCTGTTTAAGTGTCAGGGCTCTAAGAATAATTTAAGAAAAATTTTTTTTCTATTTTAGTATTAAATTATCGTGTCGAAAGCTATTTTTTAATTTTAAATTAAATTTAATTATTTTAATTTAATTTTAATTTAAAATTAAATTTTCTTTTAAAAAAATTTAATTTTTTGTTGTTGTTGTATATGACGTTTGTAAATTTAAGTATCCTGTTCCCGTGTTTGAACTTGTCAAAGTAAGCCATAACTGTATAAAAATTCTGATGACCTTAATTTTAAACCAAATTCCAAAATACTATCCGGAATTTATAAATAAGAGTAAGATTATGTGTATCTCGTTTCTTAGCGTTGATAGTAAAGGTCTTCTTTTTCGAAAATTTGGTGAGAGAATTCGTCTCATTTCATTTTAATGTATTTTGCCTTTAAACTTAAATTAATATTCAATTTTTACAAGGAGCTTTGATTTGAAAGCATTTGGAATGATAATATCAACGGGGAAGATTTTCGATTTGTAAGAAGAAAAAAAGAATGAAAGAAATAAAGAAAAGAGAAAGAGAGAGAGAGAGAGAGAGAGAGAGAAATTTCAAAAAAAATTGTTTATTTATTAAATAAAGAGTTTAGTTTGTGGAAAAAATTGATTTGGAGAATAAAAGCCGCAATATGTACATGCAAAGATATATCAGGAGATATTTACTCCATTATTCATCAGGAGATATATATTGTTACGAATTTTGTGTAATGAACGCTTAAATTAGTGAAAAATAATTTATATCTGGCTGTGTAATACATTAATATAACTTTCTGTTGTGTTTATTTTATGCGAAAGTAATACTCGCAACAACGCCGTCCCTTATATTATAATGGCGATTCAATGGAAACTTGACGAAATGTTGGCGATAAAGCCAAGTTAGCATCATTTTTGGCCACTAGTTTGATGACTTGGCAACCCAATGGATACTTCTTGAAATTGCTGGAGAAATCTATTAACATCACGAATGATGCAAGCGGATCTTTCGAGAAAAATCCGTGCAGCCTATAAATAGGAGCCACTCGCTGAAACTGGGTCAGTATTGTTTTAACCATTGAAGAATCACAAGCGACTGGTTGCTACGATCAAACGAGTGTTTGCGAATGATCTTAATAATTACGTATTTGTACTTTTAGACACTGATAGTAGTGTCTTAGCGCTGTAGAAGGTATGATGGCCTTCTGGCATTTATTTTGAGAATTTTGCTATTGTATCCTGTATTTCTAAGAATTGTCTCTCCAACACAAATTACAACACATGAGACTAATAGTATAAAAAATCCTCGAACCCCGATCTACATAACAGTATATATATATATATATATATATATATATATATATATATATATATATATATATATATATATATATATATATATATATATATATATATATAGAAGCCCAGTGGTTGAGTGGTAGCATATCCCGCTTGCATGCCATAAGTCTGGTGTTCAAACCCCGTGCTGGACAAGGCCGACTCAGCCTTTCATTCCTTCAGGGGGTCGATAATTGAGTACAAAGATAGCTTGGGAACTAGACGCTGGGGGTTTCTCATCAGTCTGACAGCCTGACCAGAACATCTGCTCATGCACCTTTGTGCCCAAAGTCATGTAAACTGAGATGGGTGTGGTAGGCCTTGGCCCTCTACGGGCTGTTGCACCATTGAGTTTAGGTAAACCCCACTTTTATATAAATTATTTTATATATAAGCTGTCCTAAGTCAGCAATGTTTATAGTACTGCAGCATCCATATTTTAATTTTTAATTTCGATTGCTCATATGTCCTTCATTGTGCGGTTTTTTTACTGTCTGTAATTTTCGATTGAGATTGGTGGAGGTTCATCTCTCGTTTGTAAGGAATTAAAGACTATATATATATATATACCATATAGGACTAAGTGATACGGTTTCCGTTAAAAGGCAATATCTTTCTTTTTTGTTTTTCTGAACATACTCTCGGTGACTTTATTCATTATTTAAAATGCAATAAATTTTATCTTTTTCCTACCTAAAGAATAACCTCTCGTCATTTAAAAAATGTGAATTTCACTCTAATAAACAGAACAGTCTTACAGAACAAAACTAATTCTGTAACGATATTCTTTGAGATAAATGAAAAGTAGATTAGTTGCCTGAATTTCTCCTTGACCTCTCACTAAGCCACCTTTCTCTTTGCCTTCCGAAGTTCCATTATTTTTTTCATTGTAAATATAATAGAAAACGTGATTTAGAACACCACAAACTCAGTTTTTAAAATTTAGCTCTTTGAACCAACATTTCGAACAGACTATTCCTTTTTCATTGTATTTGGTTGAATTAGTCTCTCTAGAATTGCACAGTAAATAATGATAATCTGATGCTGTTTTTAATAAAATTGCAGTTGAAATTTTTACAGTGATAATTGGAATAATTCTAACAATAATTTTGATAGCACTCAATATTTTAATTTTTGTTGGCATTTTTAAAGAGAACAAGTATTATATATAAAAAATATTAAGTCAATTTCTACTTAGGTCAACAAAGAAAATTTTTGTTTTAATTACTTTTTATTAAATAGTTACAATTAAAATAAATATATATACATAGGACAGAATCACAATATTAAATGACAAAATAGAAAGCGATTTTCCATTTCCCTTTCTATATATAATGTTGGACAATTGTTTTTGTTTGTAACTATTTATTCATAAATTAAGTTTAACTAATGAATTAATATTTGAAAAAACTGTATTAACATCAAAGGAATGCATCCACTCAAGTTTAAAAAATGTATTTGAACTTGAATGGATGAATAAGTATTTTATTCACTATTGAAAAGTTGAACAAGATATATATATATATATATATAGGCTTATTATCTACAAACAAGAGATAACATCCTAACAAACACATTCGAAAAACACATAGACAGTAGGAAAATCACACAATGAAGTACATAAGAGTAACCGAGATTAAAAATTATAAAATGGATATGCTGCAGTGTTAAATTCATCTACCACATGTTTAAAAAAATTTATTTGAACTTGAATGGATAAACAGGAAGTACTTTATTAGCACAATTGAAAATTTGAACAAGATATATATATACATATATATATAGGTCAATTCTCTACTAACAAGAGATCACATCAGAACAATAACACTCGACAAACACCAGACAGCAGGAAAATCACACAATGAAGGACAAAAGAGTAATCGAGATAATAAATATAAAATGGATGCTGCAGTGCTATGATCATTACTGACTTAGAACAGCTAATATATAAAATAATTTATATAAAAGTGGGGTTGAACATGTTTTTGTGGCCAGCCAACCTTCCCCTTTAATAGTAAATAACACTGAGCAAATACCAATAGAAAATAATGGATAGGAATATCTAAATCCATTACAAGATAGAGAGTAATTTACCTAAAATTGTACTTACAAATGCAAAAGCCAATAGGAGCTAGGAGCTGAGTGCAATAAATAAGTTATTGCCAGATTCTGGACCTAATGCGGGTTTAAATCAAGTGAAGGGCTGAAATGTAGCACTTAACAAAAGTATAAGAAGAGTGGAAATAAAATTAATAAGAGTTGCAAATTATAGCATAACTTTAATAACACTAGGTAAATATGAATAAAATAATAAGTAATTTTATCTAATATTAGACTATGGAGATAACTATAATTATGAAATATTTAATTTTTATATTATTAAACTGTATCAATCTCAAAATTTTTTAATCCTAACTATTTTGAATAAAACTTTATTCATATAACTATTAATAAAATTAATTGGGTATTTCTGATTTAAGCAATATTTAGTAAAATATTTTATAGTTATTTATAATGTCTGATTTTTTTATACCAAATTTATTACGTTGTATATAATTAATCTTTTGCTTGTAACACAGGCTACCCCAATATAACTTTATATAGCTATCAGTATTACCTCAAACAGCACTGTCAGTTTTAGTGATTTTCTTCATTTATAATAAAAAAAATTAAAAACCGAGAAATATATGTGTATTTTTTATCTCTAATACAAAAATCAAATAAATCCATGTTAATGAGTGACAAAGGGATTAATGCACTTTATTATTATTAAATAAAGAAATTCATGTAATAAATTAGACATTTATTAATGTTTGCCTCATACACTCTTTTTGAAAACACATTCTGAAGTACCATGATGAAAGTGACCTGTTAGTGAAACTAAACATCTGTAAAAGCTCATACAAAGATAATGGAAGTGATTAATAATAAAACCCATCAATGATTAGTATCGCATACTGAGTGTTAAAATCAGTAATTGGTGAAACACACCTTACAGCATTGATGCCTACTTATACGTCAATGTAAAGAGGAAAAGATTCATAACACAAATATGCTTATGTACGCGTCATTCGTCTTTCCTCATAGTAGTCGTTGAAGTGTAGGAGACAGATTCAGCAAGGCAGCTCCATTGTTGATTTGCACCAAAGGTGGAAGGGAGGCAGTTATTCGCTTTTGCGAAAGGTGTGATACCTCCGCTTGATATAACCATCCTTTCTTCACTATACCTTCAACGACAACGACCCTCAGTGGTTGACATCGATGAACTTTACCAGATCTTTTCGTCATCACATAAAAAGTTCTTACCTGTTTGAAGCGCTCTATCCATTCGTAGATAGCTGTCACCGTTCTGCACCTGCATGTAGGAATAATTTCCGCAAATTTCACACCTTCCCACAAACAAAAGTAGTCCTTTTCCTCCTTGAGACAGATCGACAATGGAGTTGCCATGTTGAACGGTCTACGACACCTAACAACTACGAGGAAAAACAAGTGACACCCCTTGCACGTAGAAGTGTTGCCAACAATCATGCATGCAGCACTTGGATACTAGCACTGTAGAAAAACTTTTGCAAAAATTCAAAAGTCCTTTACTGTTTTGACTATCCCTTGTACAATCCTGCCAGGTAATCAACTATTGTTGCTCCAGATCTCTTATTTTGAAAGGCCTAATCTGGCAACATCATGATCGATTGGTCAGAGGTCCGGTAACTTTGCTCTGACTTTTGCCAAGGAAAACAGTTCCTAAATAGAGCGAGCCGTATGGTATCTTGTTGGAAATTTAATTTCAGAAAAAGGCAAACAGAGTCATTTTATTACTTAAGATTTTTTAACATTGGGTATTTGTATACATCTGAAAATAATTCAAAGATATCGTGTAATATTGTTTAAAGTACATAATTATTTTTAAAAATGATTTAAAATCAAATATTACAATCTCAGGACGAAAAGTTATGGCAGATTAAATTTAAACCATTTTCATTTGTGCACTAAAATTGAAATAAATTTTTTTTAACACAATTTACTCCCAAATATTGTTAGTTGATATAAAGGTTTTTTTCAAAATAAGTTTTTAGTTATAAGAGGAAAATAATTCAGTGTGCATGTTAGAAATATCAAAAAATATTGATTCGTATTACCTATGATTGTAACAGAAAATATTAGCCCCCCTCTGAAAAGTCAGTTTTAGGGCCTCAAGCCAGATCTTAAAAAGAATTTCAATACCATAACATTAGACTTTGGGCCCCTAGAATCCTGCCCCCTCACGATGTAGAGGTTGAGGTGGTGTACGTTACACCTCACAGTTCACTCTAGAGAAAAACACACACACACATGTAGTCATAAACAAATAAATTTAAGAGGAAACTCTTCAAGTTTTTTTTAAAATGAACATTCAGCATCATTAAAAACTTTGAATATGTTGCTGAGTTTTAACTACCACACAATTTCTAGATGATGAATCGGAAAAACACCCTTCTCCTCTGATAAATCCCATTGAACCTATTTACTTTATATTGTGGCTTCATATAGATAGTGTTTTCCTCAAAATGCACTATTTCAATTTAGATAAGTGAAACATTGAATTATTTCTGCAATAAATTTAGAAGACACATGCTTCTCAAAATAGTAATAAACACTAGATAACAGATTGCTTATCATTTAGAAATATACTGTATCATTATTGATGCTCATTTGCTTCATTAACACAAAAAATTTGAAAAGTTCTCACAAAACGTTTTGAAATTTATTGCTAATCATGCGTGTTTCGTCCTGAAAGACTATTGGATTGGTGCATAATTATCACTTCTTGAATACTATTTGGCTATTATGAATGAAAGATCAAAATTAAATAGTAAGAATTTTTTTTAAAGTATTAATAATCCTAGATCATGCAGTCATCGTCTACTTCAATAACTGCATTCCATTTTTCTTGGAAGACGGTCTTGATTCCATAGAGCAAATTCATGGTAAATAATTTCCCAATGAATGACTCCACTTCTGTCCCGCCAAACACACCACATTGCTTGCTGCTATAATGTATTGCACGTCCTTCCTTATCCCTTTTGAAGGGTGAAACTCCTGGAGAAACGTAGACAACCTAACTTTCTTTTTGAGATTTTTGAAGAAGCGATGATTCATCCCCAGTGACAAGATCCTTCGAAACGGACTCCGCTCGTTTCGTTGTAGCAAATCGGTGAAAAATTAGACTCTTTCGGCTTTTATTGCTGTCGCTGAGTTTGTAGGGACCCATCAACCCCAATATCCATACCTTTCTAAACTTTTTAAGACGACGAACGATGACTGAATGGTCCTAATGAAGTTGGTGATCTGCACTCAGTTGCTAGCTTTCGCCTTCTTACACGGCTGACAAAGTTCCTGATTGTTTAAAATTCGATGGTTGACCTCTTCCTGGCTTATCTTCTTAGCTAGTGTCGCCAAATTTGAAAATGGCAAATTATTCCCTGCATCGACTTTCGCTGATTGTGCCCTCACCGAAAAGTTCGCAAAATGACTGCGCTGCTTTCCATCCTTTCTTAAAGTGGTACAGCATAATATGACGAATATGAGTATGATTATCGACAAGCATTTTTATAAGTTAAATGTCAAAGGATATTTTAATTCATAAATTTATAAAACATTGTAAATTTTTAATAAAATATAGCACGTTTTTAACTATGCACCAACCAATAGTATCTGGATATCTTTTATCCTAGACATATTCTGCATTTTCATAGAATCTAGAATTAGCACTCAACATGAACGCGTTGATGAATTCTATAAAAGAAAACGGATCGAAAATTATTTTAAATACCTGAATGGTGTAGTTCGGCAAATATGGATCAAGTAGGGAAATATTATTTATGTCGTATGTAAGTTTTAAGTGCTGTAATTTTTATTATAAACAGAAAAATGAACGTGGACAGCATCCGATCTAATGCTGCCGTCAGTGGATCCTCTGCCGAAATTCGGATCGCCAAGACAGCCTTTTGTGTCATCCTAATGTTCTTGTTCTCCTGGGTTTCCTACATCACGGTGGCCTTCGCAGCAGGGTTTCTCTCAGCCCAGCTTACGCAGGATTACTCCCGTGGTATCCATGATTCCAGCTATGATGACCCTGAAGGCTTCTGCTTGCTTTTGACCAGCCCTTTCTTTTTATGCTGAAAGTAGCCATCCTCCCGATACCGCATGGAGCTTCAGAAAGACTACCTTGGTTGTGCATTCACGAGAAAGCAGAGGCGGCTCCAACTGCAAATGGCGACGATGGAATGTCGAAGACCACTGAGCAAGCTTAAATTTTGTGGAGATCACCTAGAAGGAAGAACAACCCATATATGCATTGCAAACAGAATAAATCGCCTCGCACGATACGTCACTAAAAATGCATCTCATTTTTTAAAGTGACTCGTAATAGAAAAATTTAAGTTCATTAGAAAAGGCGATATTACGCTAACTATTGAAGCCATGTTTTACTGTACATAACTCATAGACCTTCTGTTTATTCTTGTTGTATTGTTACATACGTAACTAGTGTTTTTAAGTTGAGAATTAAGGAAATTATCTGTGTGCTTTAGCACTAAAATTGCTTTTGTGATAGTTTTAAAAATGGGAAAGCCCTTTTGTTAATCTTCTTTCTAAATTATTCACAAAACTTTGGTCAGTAATAGTTAAGTGTATTAATATATATAGAAAATAAAGAGAGTTAGATTGCCTAATATTTGGCACAGATAAAAGTACTAGGAATGTATGAAGACCTTTATTTCGATGTTAAATAAGGATCGTTATTAAATAAATATATATAAAAGTCTTTATATATTTCAGTCTAAGGTGTTAGTAAGGACCTGATCTTAAAACGATTCTTTTCCTGAACTGAATAAAAGAATTTATTTTTACTTGTAAGAATAGCATTATGGAAGAAATCTTTTAGGGTTGAATGGATACATTCGGCAGAAATACGCATATTATTACTTCGTATCTTTCTGCACATGTGATGTAGTAATGGTCAACTGCGATATCGATTGAAATAAAATGATTAAAATCTTTCACTGGAAATGTTATCTTTTTCTTAAAGATTTTTAAGTGGATACATTTTACAAGATTTAGGGATATGAATGGGTGCTTTTAACTAGATATAAATGGAAAGAAACAAACTTCAATAAAAAGAATATTCTGAATTTAAAAAACTTTCTCTAAATTTTGATTTATAATGGAACTTTATTTTAATTCAAATTACTTTAGAATTTCGTTAAAATTGGTACAAAATTTGTTTCTATTCATTTAATAAAATATATCTAGAATTTAAAAATTAATAGCTAATTTTTCATCTAGCATGTACATTTGATTACTATAGTATTCCATAGTAATATCCTAAGATTATTAGGTCCGATATTATCGGGTTTTTTAATTAAAGAAGTCTGAGATTCATTTTTAATAATTTAGAGAAGTTTATGCTCCGTCATCAACTTCAACTAACAATATATCGCTTTTATGTTTCATGTTTAGTATGGGATCGTCAATGTGGTGCAATTTAATTTCTATGAGAAATACAAAAGAAAATGTTAACACAGAGTAAAGCTATAAATATAATAAATGGCAATACATATTATTTGAAGAATGCGTTAGATTTTTAAATGTAATATTTAAAAGCTATGGTAATGATAATTTAAATACAACAAGAAATGCTGATAATGTATTTACACACATTTGTTTGATTTTAATTTATATCGCTCTCTGAAGCAGAATGAGTGTTATTGGCTGGTGACAGACCTTTATGCACACTCTAACGCATGTATACATACATATTCAAGCATAATCTAAGCTAGAATTCTTCAACATTTCATGCTAGAGGGTAAAATTAATAAATTTACAAATATCTGAGGGCTACATCAATAAATTCACATTGATCCACGGGCCACACGACTGTCATGCATCTTATACATTAAAGAAATTCATATAAAGGAAGGCTTTTTGTTACGTACAAGACTACAACTGATTCTAAGGGAAGATAATGATTGCTTACAGTTTGTATAACCAATCTATCTGTTCAAAAGTTAGATTAAAGTAATTTGCGCAAACCTGTTAAAACATAAGAGTCTACTTTTTTTTACGAAAATTTCGGAGATTTTATGCATAGTCAGATTTTTTTTTATGCTTACAAGTATTTAGAAAAGATACAGAAGAGAATTTTAAAAATTGTTCACTTTCAGAAAATTTTTCTAGTATATATCAAACATATCAGTGAAATGTTTTAAATCTTAAGAAAAACAGAAAAATGACGTTTTCACAACAAAAAAGCAAACAAGGCAATTCTTTTGAAATTGCCTCAGAATTAAATGAAGGAGCCACTGAAATGCCACTCAGAGGCCACGGGGTTAGACCCTAATCTAAATCCCTTTTCAATTTTGATCACTAAAAATGAAATAAATTCATCTGCTAATTCGTAAGAGTACAACTCGCTTGAATAAAAATCTGTGCTGTTCAAGCTATCCAAAAAATAAATTTGGGATTTTTATAATTTTATTGATTATTAATTGTTATTTTTATTTTTGTGAATGTAGTTTAATAGCTTTTATGAGAAAGAATTTAAAAATCTCTAAAACTTTCCTCAAAATCTAAATAACATCCAGCATTTTTAGAACCTCTAAAAATAGAAAATGATTAGAAACGAAAATTTGTTACAAATAGTAAATAAGTAGTAGTAGTTTGGTAAGTAACAAATAGTTTGAAAGTTTAACCACAAATATTAAGATTTAAATTACGAACGTCTTGTCTTAAAAAGGAAGTGCGCATTATTTTGCTATGAATTGAAAATATTTTCTAAATGTGAAAACTTCGCTATTCCTTCTTGGGGTACGTTTTACAGTTTAAAGCTATAAATCTAATTCAAACAACTCTAATCTTGTTTTTAACAATTAAAAAAGTATTATAAATTGCATACAAAAATTTGATCCATTCATTATTAAAAAATAATTACAACTGAAACGAATTTCAATTAGAATAATTACTCATCCAAGTCAATCCATTTCAAATAATTTTCCGTTATTAATTTTTTAAAATATATATGTTGATCGTGTTGTCGTTAAATAGCTTCAGACTATAGCAATAACATCTGCAAAAAAATTCTAAAAATTACTGTAGCATAGAAATGATATTGATACTAATGTTATATATATATATATATATATATATATATATATATAGTTGCATAATGTTATCATGTAGTCATAAAAGGATAAATGAAAATGACACATGTAATGTACTCAATATTTAGCTCTCCGTTATAATCCTTTTTTTACAAACATGAAAACTTTATTATATTTTATGTATAAATATAATCAAAAACAGAGGGTGAAGTGTTTTTTCTTTGATTACTTCAGAAATCCACATGGATTTTCAAAGAATCCATTAGAGTTTCGAAACAGATGATTAATTCACAGGGGAAAAATTGTATTCAGGGGTCAAAATATGTGAATCATAGGTTCGCTATAAAATTATTCGTAATTCTCAAAATTATCTGAATGGTTGTTCAACTGTCTGCAATTTATACGCACTGGTTATTAAATCATTGTTTGACATTCAGTTTTATTTTATCGGTTTCGGTTTTTCTTTCTGAGTAAACGATTTGAATCATATTTTCCTTTTTACTTCCGTCGCAATCTTTCTCTTACAATAAATTTGCTTCTAAAATTTCCTTCCGGGGATAACACATTTGAAATTCTATTACTGCAGAGTAAATAAGTTATTGGAATTCCACATGAAAGGTTAACTTCGAACTGCGGTGTATGTATATTCCGTGATTTAATCGTTAAACTAGTCATGAAGACAAATCATATTTTTCAATCCATAGAAGTTGCAGAAACTCGCCTTTTCATAGTTATATAAAGGAAGAAATAAGATTTTGATTTTTTTTTTGCAGTTATTATAAATGAGTATAAAGGTGATGTTTTAAACATAGCTTGATACATGACGTATTTATTCTTCTATCATATTCTGAAAAAATTTATCAATGCAATAAAAATAAGTATTGAAAAAATAATCATTATTCTAGGCACTTTAAATTTGTTTATAGTAAATAAGTTAAAATTTGTTTAATACGTAATTTTTTAAAATTGCAAGAAATATAATTTTTGAGACCATCTGTATAATGGAAAAATATATTTAGAAATCCCCCCCCTTTAATTTTTTCCCATTTCTACTATTAGTTCTCTGTCTCCCTATATTTATATATATATATATATATGTATGTATGTATGTATATATATATATCTTGTTCAAATTTTCAATTGCTAATAAAGTACTTCCTGTTTATCCATTCAAGTTCAAATAAATTTTTTTAAACATGTAGTAGATGAATTTAAAGTTAATACAGGTTTTTAAAATTTTAATTCAATAATTAAATTTTATTTTAAATTTATTGTGTGTTTTTTCTATCGAAGTTACAATTGGCTGCAACAGATGGTGCCAGTACGTTTTTCTAACGTAGTAGGAATAGACTTTTTAAAAAAAAAATTGTATTACTTGCTATTGTGTATGATGTTAAAGAAACTTTTTTTTTATGCACATATGAAAGATCCATATTTTTTATTTACAAGATTTCAAATTCCCTTCAAAATTCCAAACCACAGAAAACAAATTTGAAATATACTGTGGGAGAAAGATATTCAAAGAATATTGATCGAAAAAATAAATCCATCGGACTACTTAAATAAATTAATTTCATGTGAAAACTGCTTTGTTATTGGTATAAACTGTAAAACCTGTTCTCAAATACGAAATTAAAACTCAAATTTGAGTGAACTCTTGAAAGAATTGAAAAACTGCACATAAAATTATTTCCATAAATAAAATTAAGAAGTTATTACATTGGATTCAGTTAGAAGAATAACGCGATATATAAAACTGGCAGCAAATTCATTGCTATCTTTTTTGACATATTCGAACATATTCTGCACATATAAAAAAAAACACATCGGATTTTTTGTTTGTTATTATAGCAGCATATTAAACATAGAGCATTAGAATGACCATATTATTCCATGACATTTTATACTTTACATACTATACAATAAAATAGAAACATTAATTCTTTGTGTGTGACTTAATTAGAATAAATATGCAAATAAGTTTAAGCTTATGTTGATTAACAGAAAATGTCCCTTTCCAGATATTTATGTGTAATTTCCCGCACACACATACTCAGGAATATAGTTAAAACATTTATTTAACTTTAAGAAAATGGCGAACTTGAGCTAAAATTAAAGAGACTCACTTAAGAATCACTCTTAGAATACTATTTTAATTAAAAATGTGTTTAAACAAGCCCATTCTGACAGTTTGATGGATTTAAAAAAGGATCTGAACAAATATCGAAGAAAAGGGGAGGAAACAGGTGTACCAATATAGTGTATTATTTAAATCGTGTGTGTTTCCTTATAAACTTCATGAGAAACCAGACGAAGAAAAAGTAAATTGAAGAATTTATTTCTGTAATTCATTCTTCAATTAAGGATTTTCCAGCGAGATTTTCTCAGTTCAAAGAATTATAGGAAACTCTCAAGTTTATTATGTACCCTGATGTGACTTAATTTGATAAACTGAACTTATCCCAATTCGATTGGCTGGAAACTGAAGACTTTGAAATAAAACTGATTGATTTTCAGTCTTGTTCAATATGGATTCAAAATTTATTTAAACAAGAAAAAGTTGGAATTGATTGAAACAGAAAGATTAACAAGCCATATAAGTAAAAATGCCAATAACGAAATTTTGAAAGTATGGATTAGAATTCGATTCGAGAGACATTTAACTGTTTAAAGAATCTGGCTCACATGCTATTTTAATCTATGCCTGCCAGTCATTATTTTCAGAGATGAATGACATTAAAGACTCATTTGGAAACCGTTTGGCAAATGACTCCAATTCAGCATATATTCTGCTAAAAGTAACATCTTACAATCCTAATATAAGTTATTTGTCAAAATCTGCAACAGCAGAAGTCACACTAATGTTACTTTAATCTGAATTACACGTATAAATAAAACATTTACTATTATACAGTGCAAAACGAATGTTTTTGTAGTAAATAAAGGGTTTTGAGTTTTTATTATTTTCCAGATAATCAAAAGTCAAAAATATTTGAAGGCACGTGTGTACCTCATTAAACATTTCTTTAGAAAAAATGGCACGTTGATCCATAAAGGTTCGCCTCCCCTGCACTAGAGTCTATGGTTCTCGATGTTAGGTTGGATTTTACTTTGAACTTGAGGAAAAACAACCTTTGTCCAACTGCTCTTCGAGTCATCGCCTTGTGATCTATCTGTTCATATAAAATTTGTATACTTAGGAAGCCTGTTGTATTTATTGACACATTTGTAAAATACTATAATGAGCATATAAAAGGAAAAAGATCTTTTTTTAGGAAGAGAACTGAAAGATGTAAAAGAATTCATATCTTCTTTGCTGGCTGGTATGAATTACCGCAAGAATTAATAAAGAATAATGAGGAAACAATCTCACAAGGTATAGATAAAATCAGTGCTCAAGTGAAATGTAAATAGATTGACATACTTTGATCTAAATTTAGTTAAGAAACAACTATAAGGAACTATATACAACTATACTTTTTAAAGCAGTTAATAAGATGAATTTTTTAATGTTGTGCATTTTTCTGTCTATAAACAGGGAAGTGGACTATTGCATCGATTTTATTTTAACCAAAAGAGTAAATATTCTATAAGGGTAGCTTGAGTAAAAAGAATAAAGAAGAAATTTGAAAAATAATTGTTCTTAATTAGTTTAATTGTTTCAAAGCATTGTAACGATTGGATTAGATTTTTCAGGTTATAAAATTACAGTTCTAATTCCTTGACTGAAGAACTCTATAAACTATAGTAGACTGATTATAGTTATAAGTAATTATCGATCAAAAAAGAAAAATTCGCATTATGTTGTATTCAATTGATGGACTAAATTGTTTTGGATAACTAAAAATCAAATTCTAATTAAAAAGTTAAAATGGCATTGCAAGATGATATTATTGAATACTCTCATATGGTTTAAATGAGTACAAATACCTATACAAAATGTACGCTTATATTATCTGTTTAAAAATAAATGTAGTTATTGTCATTAAATTTTTATTTACTTATTTAAAATAAAAGGAACACCAAGATAATGATTTGAAAATCATAGTTTAAACATGCGGAAAATACAAATATTAAATAAAGAACATAACATAAAAAGTAACTTAAACTTTAAACATATAAAAGAATGTACCTAATTAAGTTTTACAAAATCTCTTTCTTTCCGCGGAAACATTTTCATTAAAAATCCTTAATTTTTGGTAAATAATAATTTGAGGCTTTTTAAAACGATCTAAAACTGAGTAATAAGTATTGTGATTTATAAATTATTTTATGATGCATAATATTTTAGTACATTGATTTATCTGGTATTAAATACAACTACATTCACAAAACTACATCAACATTGCATTGAGCAATAGCGTAATTATTCTACTAAATTCTCTTTCTTCTTATGAGCAAATTTCACAATTTGTTTTCTTTTAGAATTCTTAAAGCGATTACTTTAACTTAAGGCGTAGCAGTTTCAGTCAAATTGAAAGATATATTTTATAGAATATTCAAATTTTAATTAGACCCATGTAATCCGAAACCGAAACGTATCTGATTTAATCTTAAAATCAAATTATAGTTTAATTAACAATTATAACTAGCTGCAGCTAATTTGTAAGCATTTGCTTGTAGAGGAATAAAGATTGCGTAAAAATAAATTAATGAAAATGAAAAACTTCATTACTTGCCTGCGTAATAAAGCAATTTATTTGCATAATCATTTGTATTAATTCAAGAGCTCATATCTTGGGGCGGTTATAGCCTATACCAGGGGTGGCGAACCTTTATGGATCAACGTGCCATTTTTTTTAAAGAAATGTTTAATGAGGTATAGACATGCCGTCATATAATTTTGACTTGTGATTATTGGGAAAATAATAAAACTAAATACTAACTCAATCAAAAACTATTTATTTTGAAAGAAATACATTTTGCACTTTATAATAGTAAATGTTTTAGTTTTATAAGTGTAATTCAAATTAAAGTAACTTTAGTGTGATTTCTGCTGCTGATGATTAGATGAAAAATGACTTATATTAGGATTGTAAGATGTTACTGTTAGCAAAATGCATGCTGAGTTAGAGTCATCTGCCAAACAGTTTCTATAAGCGAGTCTTTAATACTTTATCATCTATGATAATAATGACTCACCAGGCATTAAATTGTGAACGAAAATATGGTTAAAATAGCAAGGCCAGCTTTCTTCAAACAGTTCAATGCGTCTGGAATCGAATTCTATGTTTCCAAAATTTCATTATTAGCATTTTTACTTATATTGATTGATTAATCTTTCTATTTCAATCAATTCCAACACCTACTCCTTTTCAATAATGTTTGAATCCATATTAAATAGACTATATGCATATTAGACTAGACTGGAAATCAGTCAGTTGCATTTCAAAATTTTCAATTTCCAACTAATCGAATTGGGACAAGTTCAGTTTATTAAATGAAATCACATCAGGGTACATAAAAAAAACTTGAGCATTACTGATAATTCTTTGAACTGAGAAAATCTCGCTGAAAACTGTGACCGATCATTCGCGTTTGGTCGTAATACTTCATATTGAACTTTGTTATTTTGAATTAAAATGCAAACCGTTTCGATCGGTGGCGTGCCCAAAATATTGTGTCACGTGCCATCAATGGCACGCGTGCCAGTGGTTCGCCATCCGTGGCCTATACATACACACTATAATCATTTTATTTCATTTTTTTACACTAATCATTATTGTAATTATTATTCATTCAATTTTTGAAGCAGCTATTTCATTAGAAAAGAGCGATTATGATTTTTGAAGCAACGAAAAACTAAAACAAAAACTAATAGTTATTTTCAATGTGTAGAAAAAAGTGTAACTTCTGTTTAAGTGTCAGGGCTCTAAGAATAATTTAAGAAAAAAAAATTTTCTATTTTAGTATTAAATTATCGTGTCGAAAGCTATTTTTTAATTTTAAATTAAATTTAATTATTTTAATTTAATTTTAATTTTAAATTAAATTTTCTTTTAAAAAAATTTAATTTTTTGTTGTTGTTGTATATGACGTTTGTAAATTTAAGTATCCTGTTCCCGTGTTTGAACTTGTCAAAGTAAGCCATAACTGTATAAAAATTCTGATGACCTTAATTTTAAACCAAATTCCAAAATACTATCCGGAATTTATAAATAAGAGTAAGATTATGTGTATCTCGTTTCTTAGCTTTGATAGTAAAGGTCTTTTTTTTTTCGAATATTTGGCGTGAGAATTAGTCTCATTTCGTTTTAATGTATTTTGACTTTAAACTTAAATTAATATTCAATTTTTACAACGAGCTTTGATTTGAAAGCATTTGGAATGATAATATCAACGGGGAAGATTTTCGATTTGTAAGAAGAAAAAAAGAATGAAAGAAATAAAGAAAAGAGAAAGAGAGAGAGAGAGAAATTTCAAAAAAAAAATGTTTATTTATTAAATAAAGAGTTTAGTTTGGAAAAAATTGATTTGGAGTATAAAAGCCGCAATATGTACATGCAAAGATATATCAGGAGATATTTACTCCATTATTCATCAGGAGATATATATTGTTACGAATTTTGTGTAATGAACGCTTAAATTAGTGAAAAATAATTTATATCTGGCTGTGTAATACATTAATATAACTTTCTGTTGTGTTTATTTTATGCGAAAGTAATACTCGCAACAACGCCGTCCCTTATATTATAATGGCGATTCAATGGAAACTTGACGAAATGTTGGCGATAAAGCCAAGTTAGCATCATTTTTGGCCACTAGTTTGATGACTTGGTAACCCAATGGATGCTTCTTGAAATTGCTGGAGAAATCTATTAACATCACGAATGATGCAAGCGGATCTTTCGAGAAAAATCCGTGCAGCCTATAAATAGGAGCCACTCGCTGAAACTGGGTCAGTATTGTTTTAACCATTGAAGAATCACAAGCGACTGGTTGCTACGATCAAGCGAATGTTTGCGAATGATCTTAATCATTACGTATTTGTACTTTTAGACACTGATAGTAGTGTCTTAGTGCTGTAGAAGGTATGATGGCCTTCTGGCATTTATTTTGAGAATTTTGCTGTTGTATCCTGTATTTCTAAGAATTGTCTCTCCAACACAAATTACAACACATGAGACTAATAGTATAAAAAATCCTCGAACCCCGATCTACATAACAGTATATATATATATATATATATATATATATATATATACTCTTATATATATATATATATATATATATATATATATATATATATATATATATATATAGAAGCCAATGGTTAGTGGTAGCATATCCCGCTTGCCCGCCATAAGTCTGGTGTTCAAACCCCATGCTGGACAAGGCCGACTCAGCCTTTCATTCCTTCAGGAGGTCGATAATTGAGTACAAAGATAGCTTGGGAACTAGACGCTGGGGGTTTCTCATCAGTCTGACAGCCTGACCAGAACATCTGCTCATGCACCTTTGTGCCCAAAGTCATGTAAACTGAGATGGGTGTGGTAGGCCTTGGCCCTCTACGGGCTGTTGCACCATTGAGTTTAGGTAAACCCCACTTTTATATAAATTATTTTATATATAAGCTGTCCTAAGTCAGCAATGTTTATAGTACTGCAGCATCCATATTTTAATTTTTAATTTCGATTGCTCATATGTCCTTCATTGTGCGGTTTTTTTACTGTCTGTAATTTTCGATTGAGATTGGTGGAGGTTCATCTCTCGTTTGTAGAGAATTAGACTATATATATATATATACCATATAGGACTAAGTGATACGGTTTCGTTAAAAAGGCAATATCTTTCTTTTTTGTTTTTCTGAACATACTCTCGGTGACTTTATTCATTATTTAAAATGCAATAGATTTTATATTTTTCCTACCTAAAGAATAACCTCTCGTCATTTAAAAAATGTGAATTTCACTCTAATAAACAGAACAGTCTTACAGAACAAAACTAATTCTGTAATGATATTCTTTGAGATAAATTAAAAGTAGATTAGTTGCCTGAATTTCTCCTTGACCTCTCACTAAATACAACTTCTCTCTTTGCCTTCCGAAGTTCCATTATTTTTTTCATTATAAATATAATAGAAAACGTGATTTAGAACACCACAAACTCAGTTTTTAAAATTTAGCTCTTTGAACCAACATTTCGAACAGACTATTCCTTTTTCATTGTATTTGGTTGAATTAGTCTCTCTAGAATTGCACAGTAAATAATGATAATCTGATGCTGTTTTTAATAAAATTGCAGTTGAAATTTTACAGTGATAATTGGAATAATTCTAACAATAATTTTCGATAGCACTCAATATTTTAATTTTTGTTGGCATTTTTAAAGAGAACAAGTAATATATATAAAAAATATTAAGTCAATTCCTACTTAGGTCAACAAAGAAAATTTTTATTTTAATTACTTTTTATTAAATAGTTACAATTAAAATAAATATATATACATAGGACAGAATCACAATATTAAATGACAAAATAGAAAGAGATTTTCCATTTCCCTTTCTATATATAATGTTGGACAATTGTTTTTGTTTATAACTATTTATTCATAAATTAAGTTTAACTAATGAATTAATATTTGAAAAAACTGTATTAACATCAAGGGTCATCCACTACAAGTTTAAAAAAATGTATTTGAACTTGAATGGATGAATAGAAAGTATTTTATTCACTATTGAAAAGTTGAACAAGATATATATATATATATATATAGGCTTATTATCTACAAACAAGAGATAACATCCTAACAAACACATTCGAAAAACACATAGACAGTAGGAAAATCACACAATGAAGTACATAAGAGTAACCGAGATTAAAAATTATAAAATGGATATGCTGCAGTGTTAAATTCATCTACAACATGTTTAAAAAAATTTATTTGAACTTGAGTGGATAAACAGGAGGAAGTACTTTATTAGCACAATTGAAAATTTGAACAGATATATATATACATATATATATATAGGTCAGTCTCTACTAACAAGAGATCATCAGAACAATAACACTCGACAAACACCAGACAGCAGGAGAAAATCACACAATGAAGGACAAAGAGTAATCGAGATAATAAATATAAAATGGATGCTGCAGTGCTATGATCATTACTGACTTAGAACAGCTAATATATAAAATAATTTATATAAAAGTGGGGTTGAACATGTTTTTGTGGCCAGCCAACCTTCCCCCTTTATGTAAATAACACTGAGCAAATACCAATAGAAAATAATGGATAGGAATATCTAAATCCATTACAAGATAGAGGTAATTTACCTAAAATTGTACTTACAAATGCAAAGCCGGGCTAAGGCTGAGTGCAATAAATAAGTTATTGCCAGATTCTGGACCCTAATGCAGATTTAAATCAAGTGAAGGGCTGAAATGTAGCACTTAACAAAAGTATAAGAAGAGTGGAAATAAAAATTAATAAGAGTTGCAAATTATGGCATAACTTTAATAACACTAGAGTAAATATGAATAAAATAATAAGTAATTTTATCTAATATTAGACTATGGAGATAACTATAATTATGAAATATTTAATTTTATAGTAATAAACTATTATCAATCTCAAAATTTTTAATCCTAACTATTTTGAATAGCTTTATTCATATAACTATTAATAAAATTAATTGGGTATTTCTGATTTAAGCAATATTTAGTAAAATGTTTATAGTTATTTATAATGTCTGATTTTTTTATACCAGAAATTTATTACGTTGTATATAATTAATAACAATATTTCTAAATATAGAAACATGTACAATACTCTCCCAATGAGGAATTTTTATAATATTGAAATTAAATTCTTCTCTTTTATCATAAATATTAGAAACTATTGCATTATCATTTAATTTGACATGTATTGCAAGAAAATTTGCTTCATTGTTGTGATTATTTGTCTGTATTAAATTAAGATATTGTGGATAAAAATTAATGTTAGGTATAAAATTGGCTTGTTTGCCAAAAATGATTATGTCATCTATATAACGATAAATATAATATTTAGAATTATAAATGTAACTACTTTCATATATATATATATATGTGTGTGTGTGTGTGTTGTGTGTGTGTGTATATATAGGGAGAGAGTGAACTAATAGTAGGAATTGAAAAATAGCATTAAATATTTAACAGCATATATGTTCTATAAAAATTTTCAATCGCGTGCGTTTTTGTTGGAGTGATATTTCATTTACTAAAACTGTAGTACTGTTGATTTTCTATGGTTAAAATCAGTATTAATGCTTTCGAATGTCCAAATGAAGTACAGTGAAAATCGTTTAACACGAAATTGTGATGACTGAAATATTATTTCGTGTTAAACGATATTGCAAAAAATAAATAAATAGCATATTTCAACAAAAGCAAGTTTATTAGAGTATATTTTATTTTCATAGATATGTATATATACATATATTTAATAAAAATCAATGAAACAAAAACATTCACAAACACAAGATCTTAATGAAATTTAAAACAATTTTCAAGTTTGTTTTTTTAAACATAATCTAAAATAATTCGATATTTTCTTTGCATTTCTTTTTTTAGCATCAAATTGTCAACAAATTATTTGATGTCATCCATTTTGTTATTCATTTCACCTTTGGAATGTGCATTTAAATAACTGAATACACTTCTTATGATGTTCCGCGTTTCAGGAAAGCCCTCGTGTAGCTGAACAGTGTGACGTTAATATTCACTCACTCACTCACTCCGCGGTTCAGATTATGTGGAAGAAGGAGTTGTATTATTCATTTCATTTTCGTCGTCGGAATCTGCATCAATGATATTTTTTTAGCTTTGACCAAACTTCAAAATGTCTTTGTCCACTATAATTGAGGCTATACCCACATTATCATCATCTGGTGCAGTGATACTCAACCTGCGGCCCACGGGCCGCATGTGGCCCGGTCATAACCCATTGCGCTATGAAATTCAATTATTTGAGAACAATGTACTAAAAATTCCATCAATAAAGCAATCAAAACCATGAATTTGCTTTTTAAATAATAGAATGTAAACAAGAAGCAATGTTATACTATAGTATTAAAGTAAAAGCGAAAAAAATGAATTTTAACATTTTGATTAATGGTACTTGTCCAATGTTGCTTTGGTCTAATAGTGTCCCCCTATCCTCATGGAGCGGCCCGTGTGAAATACCTGTCATATGTTTGGCTTAGTACCCCTGATCTAGCGCATCCAATGATACAAGTAGGACAGTCCAATCTGGCTGGTATTACAAATTTCATTCATTCCAAGAAAGAATTTTCCTGTTAAGTGATTTTTGTTTCGTGTTAAGAGAAAAAATATATGAAAACACATAGTAGTTTGTCGGGGCCGTTGTATTATTTCTTGTTAACCGATATTTTGTCTTAAGGTATCCGACTACGTTCGGAACCTTTTGTTTTTAAAAAAGGCGCATAAATGGATAATTTTTCATGATATTTAGTTTTACTTAGTTTGGGGAAACATGTATAAAATTGTTTTAAGGACTTTTTGGGAAAAAAAAATTATTTAAATACAATATTTCGGAAAAAATTAAATTTTTGGGTAACCTTTTAAAAATTTTTCTCCTTTTGTGAAAAATGCTTCTATTTAATAATATTTTGCCTTATATACTAAGACATTTTTAAAGGGGCCAACTATGTTTTTTAAAAATTCCATTATTTTAAAGGTTAAACTTTTTTGAAAAAATTTTTTATCGGCTTTTTTATCTTAAAATTTTTTTTTCTTTTGTTGTAAAACATGGAAAAACCCCAAAACCAATTTTTATATATTTAAAAAATTCCCAAGTTGAGCCCCCTGTACGGAGGTCTGAGCTTTTCCCAGGAAAATATTATTAAAACAAACTTTTTTTTCCAAAAAAAAAATTTTTTTAAAAGGGGTCTTTTCTATGTTATTTTTTGTCAAAATAATATAAAAAAATTTTTTTTTGTAATACTAAAAACAATTTTTATTTTTTCAATTTGACACAAAATATCAAAAAATATTCCATTTTTTTTTTAAAAAAAATCACTTTCCCAACCAAATGGGAAAAAAAAGGGAAATTAGGGTTATCCCCGGGGTAAAAAAACGATAGCTTTAAAAAAGTAACAAAAGAGATGAGCATAAAAAGAATTTTAGTTGTTCACACACATTGAAATTATGTTTATTTGAGAAAAATGACATGCCTTATGAACTAAAAGCGTTGTAGATCTAGAAGTATATTATTTTTTCAAAAGTCTGGGATAATACCTCGAATAAGTGACTTCAAATCATAAGAGGCCTTTGTATACTAACATAACATACTAACATTTCTTTGTAAAAAAGGGGGTGCGCATTATACGACAAATATAACTAAAAATTAAAAAATACAGTTTTAAAGTAGGGGTGAGTATTATAAGCCGGATTTTTCGATAGGTCTATAAGATAATTTCTTAAATCTTTTGGTTTTATTGAAACAACTATGTTTGAGAAAATTAAGATTCGAACAAGTCATTCGATTCGTTCAATGTTGGCAACAAAACTAGTGACCTTAATTATTGGGGGGGTGGGGTACTCCTTTTTACTTTTTTTCTTCTCCTTATATGGGCATTTCAGCTACTTTTCAAGCTTTACTCTATGTAATTATAATGAAACAAATTAAAACAATTTATAGTATTTTACAACAATTGTAATAGAGGCATATAGCATTTAACACTTTTATAACAGCATGCATATATCGCCGACTTGTTTTTTTATTACGGTAAATAACTCAGCATTTGAAAAGATTGAATCTTTTGGAGCATTTCTATTTTTTAGACGGATCAAAAAACTCAGTAAGCTCATAACTACTGCAATGCTATTTTAAATTCTATATCTTCCATCAAAATTTTCAAAAAAAAAATTTTACTTCATAGAGTGCAAGAGTTTTTGAAGTAAGAACGGTGAACTCTCTTTATCGAACTAAAGAGATTACAAATCTCTGAAAATATTTAATTTAATCCCCTTGAAAAAAGAAATTTAAAATTCTAAAAACTTGGAAACTAAAAAAAA
Organism: Trichonephila inaurata madagascariensis; assembly: GCA_019973955.1. Taxonomy (NCBI): domain Eukaryota; kingdom Metazoa; phylum Arthropoda; class Arachnida; order Araneae; family Nephilidae; genus Trichonephila; species Trichonephila inaurata. The sequence continues at coordinate 23,856 of BMAV01025220.1, read as the reverse complement.
TGAAGAAAAAGACTCCTATCATGCGTATTTGAAGTATAACATCTCGTTTCTTTCTCTTTCCCGAAAATAGAAAAATAAACATAATATATTTTTCCATTCCTAAATAACTTGTAATACATTTTATAATTTATTAGCCTTTCGCAGTTTCTCAAACAGTTTTCAAAAAATTTCAAAAGCAAAAATTCAGTTCACGATAGATAGCCTAGCGATTCTCAATTCACATAAAACATTAATAGATTTGCAAATTCTATCTTCCGTGACTCAACCATCACGATTCAATGCGCTTCATCTATTATATTGCTAATTATACTCTAGATCAGGGGGCTTCTTTTTAAAATCTACGGACCCCGGGATCCTCAGGTTCCCTCTCTAGGGGTCCACAAAAATCTATATTCAATTTGGGGGAAAATTTCCCCCTTTTTTCAGACTCTGAAAAGCCTCGCGGAAAAACTGGGGAAAAAAAGGCCAACCCAAAAAAGGCCCAGTTTACTAAATTTTCCCCTTATGAAAAAATTTATTTAAATGGATTTTTTACCAAGAATATTGATTGAGGTTTTTTTAATTATATAGCCATTACTATGCCATAATATTTTCAAAAAATAGCAGAAACTTATAGAAGTGTTAAAAAAGTCTGTATACGTAGCAGAGAGAGCCTTGGGATAATTGAGGAACCTTTATATTACTCAGGGCCCTTTTTGGGGGGTCAGGCAAAAGGGGGTTCCCAAAAAAGGGGGTCTGCGATGTCTGGCGAGTGGGGAGTGAATATTAACTCCCTGTTCAGCTGCCAGGGGCTTTTTGGGGGGACCAATTTTTTGGAACCATGGGCAAGTGACGGGACGACACCTGAGCTGGCACCCCCTCTCCTAATTTCCACCCCACCCACCAAGGAAGGACGTTTTCCCGCTCTCAAAAAGATTTAAAAGTGCATCGTTTCCCCCCAACCGGGTCTTTAGTGGAACTGGGGTCGAACTAAAGACATGCCCGCCGATCCCTCCCCCTTTACCCACTGGGCTGCCCCGCCCCCCCGCGATGTCGGGAGATAAAAAAGGAAGCGGCGATCGAAAAATTTAAGAGCCGGTTCTTTGGTGTATTCCACCTTCCTGTGTTGCATCAATGTAAACTTAAACGTTCTTAAATCGAATAGGGACAAGTATCAAGCAAATCTAATCTTATTTTAGAATTTTTTCCAAATTGTATCCATATTTCGTCATATTCTCGAATTCATATGTAGGAAAATATTCTTTATTAGGTGGCATATTAATGGATCACGTTCTTTGAATGCTTCTGAAATTTTTTAAAAAAAATTAGTAAAAATATATTATTCACACAAAGTTAATTATTCAGCTGAATTTTTAATTTGTTTTTCCTCTTATCCACACACACATTGTTATTTTGCAGTTTATTTATGTTTTGTGTCCCTTTGATATCTTTTCACACGTGACCGCAGTAGCCTGGTGATTACGGGCACGAACTCTTAACCAGTGTGTCATGGGTTCGCGTCCTGGTGCCTCTGAAGATACGCGATGTAGATGGGGCTGCTGCACGTTAAATCTGTGGAGTACAAAGTATTACAAAGTTGGTGGGTATTATAGTTTGGAGAGGGATGTCAGCTGAGGTCACTTGGCCGAGGCTCAAAATTACGAGGTCCGTCGTCAATAGCTTTCGTGTTGTTTTATAGTGTGACGTAAATTAACACACATTCACCTCTCTTGACACGACAGCCATGAGGCCGTGACAGAGACCACAGGGGTACCACTGCCACGTGATGGATCTCGTTCCTTTTAACCACAGTCAAATAACGATGAGGTATTTGAGCTCGCATCCTACTCTCCAAACTTTAATGCTGCGCCAACGTGAGGACCTCGAGCCCCGGTAGCCTAGTGGTCAAGGTATCGGATCGTGGCTGGCATGTCACGAGTTCGAGCCCAGTACCACTAAAGACCCGCCGTGTAGGGGAGCGATGCACGTTAAATCTGTCGAGAGCTCAAACGCCCTCCCGTTGGTGTGGTGTGGTAGTTAGGAGAGGGGGAGTGCCAGCTCAGGTGTCGTCCTTGTCACTTGACCATGGTTCAAAATTACGAGGTTCGTCGCCAAAAGCCCTCGTGTAGTTGAAGCGACAGTGCGACGTTAATATTCAATCACTCACTCGAGCCCCGACAGATTTCAGCACCATTTCATGAGGGTCCTTAGTATATACCTGTAAAAAGTAATATAACTGAGGGACAACATAAGAAAAACTTTGAGAGCTGCTAAAATAAATAAATAGAACAAAACATTTTTTTAAAAAAATTATTATTCAAGAAGTGTGATAAAAGATTTTCTTTTATATGGGATTTTGCATGTATAAGATTCTAAAATATATATCGAAGACTGAAAAATACTCTGTTTAAAATGTAATATCGCACATTTTAGTAAAAATAACTACTAAAAATAATACATAACATATAATTCAAAATAATTATTGCATAACCAATATGCGTATACGCACGTTAATTCCGCAGAATTTTGTTTCGTACGGCTAAGTTCTCTGAACTTTTATTGCTTTTAAATAAAAAGAAAATATCTTCCACATTCCTTTACTTGATAACGGCTCGAAATATTCTTGGCGAGTTTCTTGGCATCCACTGAACGGTTGGCGTCGAACCTGCCCTTTAAACCTCACGTAAAGAAAAAAAAACCTTCCCGCCCAACCTTTCCTTTCCCCTCTTTGATCACCGGTTGATGTCAAAGTTGCTGCTTTGGGTTTGGGCCTGCGAAGTTCCCCAGGAATTCATTATAAGAATCCGGTAAATACATTTTATCTAACTTTTAATCCTAGCTTATTATTCTGATGTTTTTTTTGGAATTTTCCCGGTAGGGGTTTTTTGGGAGTTATATTTGGGAATTTTGGACATGTGTGTGTTGTCTTCCCGGCCCATTTTGACGTGGGGTCCTGTTTTAAAATGATGGGTGTAGCAAATTCTTGATTAGTTTAACTTTGTTTGAATGTTATGAGAGCTGTGTAAATTTTAAAAACTTAACTTTAAAAAAAAAGTTCGAGACTTTGTGAATTATTTTTAAATCACTATAATAAATTTTAACGGTGAATTTTTAATATAATTTTTTTAAAAATTTGTAAATTTTAAAAAGGGGGTTTAAACTTTAAAATTTAAAATTTTAAAACCCAGATTTTAAAAAAAAATTTTTAAACGAGCGGTGCGCCCTTAATTAAATTACATGTTTTAAAATTTAACAATTCTATAAATGTACAATTTTTTTTTTAAACTTGATTCTTTTTAAGAAAAAAAAATTCATTCGACTTTGGGAAAATTTAGAGAACATTAAAAAAGTTTGGGAACAAAAGATAGTTGGTATTAAATTGCGTTGACGTTTGCACGTCAGCATGGAATGTTCTCTTGAACACCCCGGGAAGAAAAATGAGAATTTCGAGACAATGAAATGAATGTTGTTTAAATACGTCAAATGTTGGTATTCTTACGTTGAAATTTTTCCCTTTTAAATTTTAAAAAGATAAAAAGTTTCATTTGGGTTTTCTTATTTTAAATTTTTTTCCACCCCATTTTATTTATAAAATTCATTATAGGATTACTTCAGTTTAAGGGTGTTTTCGCCATCTTTACGAGAGCGTGAACTTGTGTGACGCGAAGCACATTTTCGAACAGAAAAAATTAATTTTTTATAAAATTTGTGACTTTTAAAACTCGGCCCATTTCTTTTTATGGTTTTTTTAAAATTTCAAAAATATTTCATAAATAATTGGGTTTTTTTTAAATTAAAAGGGATGGGCTCTTTTAACATTCGGTAAAAGGAGAAAAATGAAACCCATTTTTTTAAAAGAAAAAAAAGGGAACTCGGAAAAAAATAGTAGATGATAAAATAAGTGATTCTCTCGGACGGGCCCAGAATAAAATTTGTTTTATCTGATGTATTATATCTGAAAAATATTCGAATTGGCCCCTAATCTTTTACATTAGCCGAAAAAAACCCTTAATAAGAGCAAATAGGAAAAAAAATTTAAAATTTGGGAAATTTTTTTGGAAATTTGTAACTTTGCCACATTTTTATAATTTTATCTAAATTTATTGTACTTAATACGTTTTGGTGGTTCAAATTGAAAAAAGGGCCTTCCCCTAAACAGATTGGGGTGTGTATATAAAAACAAAGTATTCTGTTATCGCCCGAAAATTTTTTCTGATAACATAAATGACTTAATCCACTTTTCTTCCCTCTACGGCATTACAAAACTGTGGGTTGCATTTTTTCATATACCAGTTTTATTAAGTTATGACTCATCAGGTAACCGCCCCCCATACCCCTCTTGAGCAGAAAAATACTGGACAATTGCCCATTGGCTTTCTTCTTTCTTTTCTTGATATATCGCCAAGTTTGATCTAGTTGTATTAAAAGATAAAAATGAAGTTTCTGTTTCCTTTTAATTTATGAAGATATCTATATGTAATATACAGAGCTATACAAACAATAGTTTAAATTATTTGATATCTTATAAAATTTAGTAACAGCTTTATATAATTACTATTGCAGATACTAGCTTTAGTCCAATTTAATGGGGTATAATTGTTCATTTGAAGGACACAAGAAACATTGTTATTTGACTCTGATCATTATCGATTTGCGATGTGGCTTTCATTTTGCCGAATCGATCAAAAACTCGATTTGATCGAACATTTGCTTACTTCATACAGATAATTTTTGTAATATTAGTTGAAGCGTAACACATTTGTTGCAAATTTCGTCTAATAAATTCTTTTGATCAGTTACTGCCTCGTAAGTAAAATAGGTTTTTTTAGTCAAAACGACTGTCTGATAAGCTCTTAAAGTTCAAAAAATTCGAATAGTAATTGATTTTATTGTTTTAACTTGTTCCATTTTTAATTCTGTAGATATGAAACGGTATATTTGATTGTAGTTTGAACTGATGCATCAGTTCAAACTCCTACGGCTGAAAGAATTCTGATTAAATAACCAAATCGCATTGGCGTTTATTTGAAGGGAAAATAGAATTTTGGTTAGTGGCTTTTTAAAAAATTATACCAATACTTAACAATACCAAGTCTACAGTAAACACAACTCAAACTTCGAAATAGGTTTTTATGAAATTGTGTAATAATTACACAAGACCTCAAAGCTTAAATTCAGATTTCTTTTACACATGTTTGGAACTGTTCAAACCTTCTATAGAAGACATTAATATTTCTCAACTTTTAAAAGATCGCGATAGCTGAATGGTTTTAAGGTCCCGAACTCGTAGACAACGTTGCTGAGTCGCGGGTTGAAAACCCGTGCCCAAAAAACTTTATCGTGTTGGGGAAACTGATGAACGTTAAAAACTGTTTGGGGGTTCCGGTTTTGGAGGGTGGGGGTTTTAATAATTTTTCTTCGTCTTTTAACCATGGTTCCCAAAAAAGAGAATTTTTTTAAAACCCTCGTGTTTTTTTCAAAAAGGGGTTAAAAAATTTAAAACGAAAGGGTTTTCCCAATTTTTTTTTTTTTTTTGGGGGGATTTTTTTTAAAATAAATGGTTTGGTAAAAAACGGTCAAAATTTTGGACTTGGGAAAATTTTTTTAAAACTTAAAATTTTTTGGCCGTTTTTCCAAAGATGGATGTATAAATTTGGTTCAAAATTTTTGTAACATTTTTAAATTAAAAAATTTTTTCAGGGGCCCATGCCGATGCCCCCTGTCTTTTACAGTGGCGTAACGTAAAAATGCATTGCGGGGGGGGAAGGGGTTTTAAGGGGAAAAGCCCCGACTGCCGTCATGTATATCCCCTTTGTAAAATCTAACTTGGGGGCCCCAAAACCTGACTTTGTAGGGGGGCAAATGTTCGCCGTTACGCCACCGCGTATTCATTTAGTTTTGCTTAATATTTTAATCCCCTTTCCATTTTAAGGAGATTTTATTAAGCTTTTTAAAATGTTAAAAGCAGTTTTTAAAATGAAATTGATGTAAAATCTATGCACCACATTCGTATTTAATATTCATCTTGACAAGCTTTTATTAACTTGATTATAGATTAGACATAACGTAGCGAATAAATTTAATGTAAACTTTTGTTCATATAGTTTACATTATATAAACAGATTTTAGTTATAAAATTGCATTTTACTTGAACCTCTACTTCATTCACACACTTTAGAGGAACATAAACCTACTCATCCAAGAAAATTTCTTGTGGTTTGACAAATTAAAAAGAAAGCGTGCATTAAATTTGTTACACAAATCTTCTATTTAAATCGCATAGACCATCACACACAACAGAGCACATATAAAATTCCTATACAACACTACTAGAAATCCAAAATTAAATCTAATCGTATAGAATTGATCGTTCATAATTCTATCGGATGTTTCACTCTGTTCGGTGGGCCTGCTTTTCTGTAATGGCAGCGGTAGCGCAGTGGTCATGGTCACGAACTCGTGGTCGTCGTGTCATGAGATCGATTCCTTGTGCCGCTGAAGACCCGCCGTGTGGAGGGAATATTGCGTGTTAAATCCATCGTGGCTTTGGCATGGTGAGAAATTTAGGAGTGGAGTGTCGGTTCGGGTGTCGACCTCGTCACTTTACCGTGGTTCATAATTTCGTGGTTCGTCACCAATAGCCCTCGTTAGTACGATTTCAAATTCGCTTACTGTTTCACTATTCATGCTGTATAAATATCAGCGAAATCTAAAATGCCGAATTATAAAAACTTTTGTAGGGGAAAAATTCCTTCAAATATGTAGAATTTTTTTATTAGGGCTCGGCGACAGTGAAACACAAGAAATTGAAATGAAATATGTCGTCGGTGCAGTATTTACGTATAAGCTATTAAAGTAATAGATTAAGGGCCCCCACTTTTTTTCGGGGAGGGCAATTAAAGTGTCGGAGTGAGCAATTGGCATATATACTTAAATATACTGCAGCATTCTTTTTCTCAACGGCGCACGTCCGGGACGTTCCATACTCTTCACCCAATTTTTTTTTGTCTCTTCTCGAAGAACAACTCTATTGTGCAGCCTCAAACTGTGGGCGCGTCCCCCAGGGGGCGTATGTGGGGGCGAGAGCGTATTGAAAAGACGAAAATAAGATTTAAAATGCGTATTAATTTACTGAAAGGAAGCAAAATAAAATGCACTGCCAAAATAATAATTAAGTGCTCATTTACTCTGATGTAATATACTCGTAAATGTATCATTACTGCACAATGTTTTGGGTAATTAATTTATAAAACTAAATTTTAAAAAGTTAATTATAACCAGTGCTTCCCATGGACTTGCCATACAAAATTTAATTCTTACCTTGATAATTTGTACGATTTATAATTAAAATTTTGGGGAATTAGCTTTGCGAAAAAAGTACCTTTTATTGCATTAATACATTGTTATTGTAAAAGGGGGGTGGAAAAAAATGATTAAAAATTGGGTCATAAATATTGGTTTTGGGAAGCGCCTGGGTTTACAACCATAACCGGTACTTTCGACAATTACGACTACCGAAGTTATTGATTAATTTCGACAACCAATGCCAGTAATTTCGAAATTTTAAAAAAAAGCGGAATAATTTTAGAATAGAAATGGAACATTTTTAAAAATATCTGGAATGAGATATTAATATAAAAAAAATACGAGGGGGCTTTACCAAATAAAAGTAAACGGTTTTTTTGTAAATGCTTAAAATTCAAAATTTTAAAAAGCCAAGCCTTTTAAAGAATTTTCCTCTGATAAAGAAAGGATATAACCTTTTTGGTGAAGGTCTGTTGTGTTAAGCTTTTTGGTTTTTCATCAGCGAAAGAATAACGCTATTAATCGTGATTAATCATACGTTATGAAATGTTTTAGCTGTTTGACGCTCCTATCATCCAACATAATTGTCATACGCCACCGGACACCAATGAGTCGAATAAAAGTGAAACACGACCTTCATCTTGGAATAGATGAGTCACTGCATTTGATCACAGGGCGTGGTTGATCCTTTAGAGACGACAAGGGATGAGATCTGATTGTGTTCTTTTCCACTCGTTTTACGACCTACATTTTTGTCTACGGGTTTATTCTTTTGGCTCGTAGCCAGTGATCATTTTCAAAGGACCCGTTCGCGCATGGGACGGGTTGCGTGCCTACGTTCAAGAGAAGCGGGTTTTCGCTATTTTTTTATTATTGCATTGTCACGAGACCGGCCTTCAACTCTTATTAATTTCTTTTTACGCAATGCCAAAAACCACGAATGTTTTTGTTTTGTTTCTCTGTACTCTCACTGTTACGTTATTCCCACGCGTAGTCAAATAACCTAAAGCGGTGGGGCTGGGGGTTTTTTAATGCCCGTTGTCGGAGTGTGTAAAGGAAAAACTGTTTAAAACCTTGTGTATGAGTCACTAGCAATTGAATATCGTTTTCTGGGTAATTGAATTGATGGCGAAATCCCCGGGAAATTGGTGTAAGCGTCCTTTTCTTTTGGGTGTAGTTTTCCGGTATAGTATCGGGAAGTTTTTAAACGATTGTCATTGTATTTTTAACAAAGAATATTCAAAAAGACAAAAAGGTTAAATATGAAATTTTGATAAAAATTCCTTCTTTATAAAAAATTTTTTCTTGAATTACCATTAAAGGAAAAGACTTGAATCTGTTGGATATTATAATCTAAAAGAACAAGGATTTGGCATTTTTGTTCCAAGTGGTCAAAGTATGAAAACGGGGTTGCTGTCCGGGTCGAGCCCCGTACCAAAGAAACCCCCCTTTTTGGGGGGCATTTTAAGGTGGAGCTCAAACGTCCTCCCTTTTGGTATTGGAGGGGGGGCAACTCGGTTTTCGTTCGCCCGACCATTTTAAGGGTCCGTCGCCAAAAGCCCTCTTGTAGCTGAACAGTGCGACACGAAGAAAAAAGGGGAAATTTGGTTTTTTTACTTTAGAAATGAATGAAAAAAATTATTTAAGAATAGGAAAAGAAAGAAAATGATTTTCTTAAAATAAAAACCAATCAAATTTTTTTAATTACCAAAAGGAATGGAAATTTTTGTATGCCAATGGGAAAAAAAAAAAATAAAAAGTAATTTAAAAACACTGAAAAAAAAAGATGCGGGTTAAATTTGATACATGAAAACACGTTAATAATATTGGAATCTGTATGCTATAAAATAACTAGGATTAAAGGGAAAAAAATTTTGGGTTTTTTTTTCCCATTACATGTGGTGTTTAACAATTTAAATCGGGTGGAGGGGGGGACTTTGATAGATATCGCTTCTTTTAAAAATTAATAAAAAAGCCATAAGTTTACTAGTTCCGGGGAGACGAGAAACATTAAAGTGAACAAATTGATATAATTCTTGTATGAGATTTTTAATTCCTGTTTTATGTAAACCTTTCAAAATTTTACTGTTTCTTTGGTTTTTGTGGGTGGTGTTTCTTCCCCGGGAAATCCAAAGTTTCTACAAAACCCCCTTAAAATTGTTGATGCACATTTAAACTTCAGGCTCGGTCCCCGGTCGTGGGGGTGAAGTTTGGAGGCGTTCCGGGTTTAGGATTGTTCCCCTTCACCCCTAGTGCTTTAAAGTGAGTGATTGAAATTATATGTACTATTAAAAAAAAAAAATAAAATGATACTAGATGCTTTAGTAGTATTAATGGATTTTTTTTTATATGTAAAAAAATACATAGGGATGGAAAACTCTTGCAATATCTTACCTGATTCAGCATATCTGTTTCTGATTTCTCGAAACTTTTAATTTCTTTGTACTTCCTAAATTTTTGGAAATGTGAAGCAAGAAACTTCATTGGCGGCTATAGATGTCTTTTTTTATTAAATGTTATTTCGAAGAATTTGTTCCTATGAGGCAAACTCATTTACTGACGAAATTATTTGTACAAATAGATTAAATATGCATTTCAATCAATAATTGCTAAATATTCTGGAATTGTCTTGCACATATTTTTTTATCGATTGATATTAGCGTTGATGAACTAGATCACTGTTTATCCCTTTTTACCAAAATTAACTTTGTGAGGAGACAGCTTTCCGTTATGAACGAAAGTAAACTGTCAGTGATTGCTCCTCTTGGAAGAAAAACATTGTCGGCGAATGCGGTGTATTTGCTCCCCTGCGCCTCTTTCGGCGTCTGGGGTTGACTGACATCGTCATCCTGTCTGCAGCAGAACAGAGGGTAACCAGACGCTTGCCTGCCCCCTTTTTTTAAATGTTTTTATTTCTCCTTTTGTTACGAGTTCGGTAACGCTTTGAAGTGGATAAAAAGAGCATATCAGAGTGTTTATTTAGAGGATACACAGTCGGTAACTTTAATGAAAGCTAATAAAATTTCTTCTACCTTGGATTAAAATGACCCAACTCATTAGATAACTTTGGAGAATTTTGAATTTATCCCAATTTTCTTGTATAATGTTGCGATGTAGCACCTACAAAGCTAAGCGGCACTTTCCTTTAGGATTTATTTTCCAAAAAATTTCTTTGCTTTACAAACCAGCTTAATAACCTATTTTAGCACCCTTTTATAACTTCCCTTGATGTAATGGAATTTTTTGAATTCAATTTTTACCCACTTTAAAAAGGTCAGGATTAATTCAAAGTTTTGCTCAACTTGCCCAGGACCGATGACAATACAATAATTTTAAATTTGTCCATTGTCCTGATCAAGATATCGGGACTAACATTTCCCATTTCAGATCCCGCATCTCAACTAATTCCAGATTTGGCGACTAAAAGATTAAGTTGCAACTTAGTTCGATTAACTATAAAAGGGTGTTTTTAGTTTTTTTTAAACTGTAATTTTTTGTAAATGAGAGTATCAAAGTCAACTACAGCTTCGAGCGAAAGAATATTGTTTTTGCTTCCAAATGTAGAGTGATAAGTAGAAGATTTAGTATGAACAATATTATTCTACACTGTAGATTCTGAATCGGATAATGAATAAAAATGTAACGAGAGAGAACCAAATGTCGGTTTGCATGAATGTCATTTCAGTTTGTTGCGCGGTGTGGAAATTAAGAGATAGAATTACCAGATTGGCTTAGTCCTAGCATTTTGACCATGGTTCAAAATTGCCTGAGCTGCGGTACATAGTTATCACGAGCTTGTGACGTGAGTTGCTGAGACTTGATGTCACTGAAGACCCGCTGTGTAAAGAAACTGCAGTTAATTCTATCGTGGCTCAAAGCCCTTGCGTTGGCGTGGTGAGTGGAGTGCAAGCTCGGGTATAGTCATTTGACCGTGTTGTTGTGACCTTGTGTTGCTTTAAGTGTGATATTAATAAACACTGCTCAACATCAAGAGGTGTAATGCAAATAAAATTTTGTGTGGATGTAATTTCATTTCGAATATGTTGGGACTTCTCATCAGACATAGATCTGGGGGGTATTGGGGGCAACATTAAAGGCTGAGCATTTAGAAAGAAATGAGGGGCTGCGGTAGCCCAGTGGTCAAGGTGTTGTATCATGGCAGGTATGTCATGAGTTCTAGCCCAGTACCACTAAAGACCCGCCGTGTAGGGGAGCGATACACATTAAATCTGTCGAGAGCTCAAAAGTCCTTCCGTTGGTGTGGTAGTTAGGAGAGGAGGGGGTGCCAGCTTAGGTGTCGTTCTCGTCACTTGACCATGGTTCAAAATTACGAGGTCCGTCGCCCGAAAACCCTCGTGTAGCTGAACAGTGCGACATTAATATTCATTCAGAAGTGGTCGGCGTGTCATGAGTTCAAACCCTAGTGCCACTGAAGTTCCCGCCATGTAGAGAGGCTGATATACTTTTATTCTGTCGAGGCTCAAAGTCCTGTCGTTGGCTTGATGTAGTAGTTTGGGGAGGGGATGCATTCGTCCTCGATACTTCATCGTGGTTAAAAATTACGAGATCTGTCAATTAAATGTTGCAAATTAACTAACTTTGGGGTGGGGGTGACGAAACGTGCAAATCTTGCTCAGAATTCGAGCCAAATCATGACTGTATTTCATGGAGAAATTTTGTGTTGGGGGTATACGCAATGGAAATAAACATTCGTCAGATAAATTTTTAACTTGTACGTTCACATTCTACCTCTCTGAATCCGATATCCCAAACTCCCTTTCATCCAATCTGGAATGCAATGACGCTCATCCATACAAATAAAGGATTTCATGCAATGACTGTAAAAATATTTTTTCCCTCCCACATATTTTATAGGTTTCGCGCGTCTGCTGAAACAAATGCCTACAAAAAATATCTCGGAACTGGTTTTAGAGTGAGGTAACATGTACCGCTGAGTTGCTTTGTTTTGTTGTAACCGCTGTACATGTTTCAGGTTGTGTATTTTGTCTCGGTATCTCTTCACTTGAAATACAATAGCGTGCATACCTTCCGATGAGACAGCTGTTAAATAATGAACGTAGAATTCGATAGCTATCTGTCTATCGCGTATCGAGAAATATGCGAATATTGCACGCTAAGCACCTGTTTAGAAGCACGGATTCGTGTAAGAAAATTGGCAAGTGCCATGTAGCCCAAAGTGATGCTGCTTTCCTATCCTACGAGAAATATATTATAGCTTTTTGGCATGAAAAATCAATTAGGGTTTATCTTATCACCCAGGGCTACATTAGGAATTTTATAATAAAGTAAATGTGTTGGCTGTTCCTCCGTAATTGAGACCGTGGTTTCACGAAGTAACTATTTGTAAATATTGGTGATGCGTGCGACTTTTCAATTTTCTATGGATAACGTTTATTTTTCACGATTTATTGCTTTGATTGACGTTGCTAAATTTAGATGGTTCCTGTTAACTAAGCCATTTCTAAGATTAAGAGATAAAAACTTTTTCCGTGACATGAAATTTGTTACGCAAAAGTATGAAAAGAACTTTTTTTTCCCGTTTTCTCTAACACGGTTGATATATTTCGCAGAATACCAAGATTGGGAAAAATAATTAAATGACGTATGTATTTGATTTGTGTACAAGTATTGCATAATTTTACGAAGCTTTAATCTAGTGGGTTTTAAACACGATAAAAAAAATTTAATTCTATTGTAAAAAGTTCAAGCATTTGAATGAATTTAATGGAACAGATGAAGAATCTGACGGTAAATCATGTTCATTCGATTAAGATCTTAATTCGATATTTCGATTGCTTAAATAGCAAAGATTTATTATAAATTTACAGGAGACATTTCAATTCTTTAAATGAGCAGTTTTTATTCCATCGCTTTTTTTGACAAAATAATTGTCTACCTTTTTAATCTTTTCAATATTTAAATTGTTTCTAGCTTTTCCAGTATTTAATGTTTTATTGTTTTGAGAAGGTAATTAAATCTCGCTTTCGCTTAGTTGAATTTTAGTCCAAAAGAAACTTTATTTCGAATTTGGATAAAAGCCTACATTCATATCCAAGTCAGACGTAGTACATTTCTGGCCGCTCTTAACCTTTAGATTCCTGTAAAATGACAATTTTTATAACTTTCTACCTCTACTGTATTTATTCTGGGTTAGACTAAAGTCGTTTTTGACTCAATCATTGATATGTTCGATGGTAGGCGTTTTTATGGAGCCTTTAAGAATGCAGAGTTGGCATCCTGCCTTACATTAAATTGCCAAGACCTGTCGGATATGATCAAATTGTTTTGTGAAGTATTGGAGGGAAATAGATTTTTATTGTACAACTAAAAATTTATGGCTGTGTGAAAACAAGACGGATTACTAATGTTTCCTTGGTATTTGCTTCCCTTGTTTAGTTTAAATTTCTATTCGGAAACTATTTTGACTCGAATGTATTAAAGTAATGAAACTCTTGTGTTATGATTATTGACAAGTCTTTTGTCGATAGCTAAACAAATAATTGGAATAAATTAAATTCTACTTAGGTTTTTATCTTTTCGTCATTAATATTTTAAACAAGAATTACTATTTAAAATTGAAATTCGATGACTTTGTGTCGGTCTATTTAGTGAACAACCTAATCCAAAAAAGTCATGCTTCAATTTTGTGTAGTGAATTATCGTCTAAGGAAACGGATGCGTTATAAGTGTATAAATTTGAAGAATCTTTATACTTTAACGCTGCGTAGTCGTCACCAAAATCATTTTTAATAAATTGAGAATTTTTTCACGTGACTTTTTCTTATTGATGCTGAATGATTAAAAGAAAATGGTCTTCCTTTTGCATCACGTGGAATTTTCTTAAAATTGAATTTTTAATTGACTACAGATCTGGTAAAAGCACGCGTTTTCTACTTGTCACATTTATAATTTTTTTTAATCGGTTATAAACATTCATTTTTCAATGTCGGCATTTTTTCGCATTGCTTCCATAATTTTTTTGGGAAGTGCTTGAAGATCTTTTAAAGTTTTCAATAACGGATCTCTTGATAACTTAAAAGGAACATTTTTTCCTTTTCATTCTTTAATGCGTTTCAGGTCCCAATGGCCTTGTTTGAATGGTTTCTATGAACAAAAATTTCCTTGACTCTTTCGGTTGTTAAAAAGGATATTGCCATTACTCATTCTTGGTTCATTATTTACTTGCCCCTCGGAGGGAGGTTAAAGTTTAGGACGTGACACTGAAGTAAATCTCTAGGAAATTTATCCTCATTAAATATACGGCTATTGTATGAATAATTGGAAGTCTAACTTTTATGTTTAGCCTCAACGTTAACAGCTTTGATATTAGTGTAAACTATAAGTGATACATTGCGGTGAGATCTCTTGATGTCATGTATTGCAACCAAAATACAAAATATTGGTTAAATTTAAAACGTCTTCTGATGTACTTATTTTTGAAATGAAAATAACATTTTTTCCCTTTTAATCGTTGCCTGCTGTCTAATTTTTCCACTTAAATATCAAAAATTCACTTATTTTTGTAGCTGACATTTTCTACTCTTGGTAGTAACTTTTGTGTTCGAAATGATTAAACTGACAAATTTATGATTTTGACCTATAAGGAATGGTATTACCTTCGATCCGTCTTGGGAATCTTTCATTCTGTATTGTCATTTTATTGCCACATAGTCCGGCGTATAACGCGCAACTTTAAACACAAAATTAAGATGGAAATTTAGGGTGCACGTCATACGCCAGTTATAAAATCGAAGGCTTTAAAATATGAAGGACTAGATGAGTCTTAAAGAAGACGTCTACGTATATCTAAACTATTTTAAAAAATACCTTGTTAATTCTAATTTTGTAAAACATGAAAGTCCGTCATATGTCTTCCGTTATATTTCATCACATCTAACTTTAGTTTCATCTTGACCATTGCTGTTATTGTTACTGATTCACAAAGTCTTCCTTTTCATCTAGAACGTTAAATATGCTGCGATTAAAACTTTGATGTCGGGCTTAATTTCAATGATTTTGTCTGTTTTTTTGACTGGACACTGTTTCTAGATTTCGAGAGATAGGAGTATAGAACATGTTCATTTCAGGTTTCTTCGTAAAAAAGTGTGCGTTATAAGGCGAATATACCCAAAATAATTGTAGTTTAAAAGTAAAGGAGCGCGTAATATACGGCCACTGCTAACACAAATCCTGAAGCTTTAAAGTCATGAATTTCTAATGCATTTTTGCTTGTCTCATTCAGTTCATTAAATCGGATTTATAAAAGAACGCATCTCTAGCGTTTTTATTATTCAGTATATTTCTCCGAAGTGTTCTACATTATTTTCAGTTATACATCAGTCTTATACCGGATTAATATTCTTATTTCCATATCACTTGAAAGCAAAATTACAGTAAATAATATTCAGAAACCACATCAAAAAAGGAAAACTATTTCATTGATTGCATTGAAATTTGAATTTTCATATCCGTGAAGGGGAAGTTAACGCAATCTATCCTTTAGTTGATATAACTTGCTCTTTACCTTAGGTAATAACATTTTGGAGTTGTGTGGGGGAACTCATTAATGAATGTTGTATATTTCTCACGGGCGACTTGTTAAAATGGCTTCAGTAGGGGAAACATTTTCTCGGGTTAAAGGGGTCAAAGAAAATTGTTACTCAAAGCGGATGTGATGTCATAAAGCGTTTGACCTTAACGTCGTTGGAATGATAATAAGTTGCACAAAATTGTTTCTTTCCGTACTATAGTGACATCATCTACTACTCGCAAAATATTACGCATTGCGATGCAATTTATATGAATCTTAAAGCAGTATGACCGTATGAACCGCGCGCTTTCTTTTGAACGGAAATTAATTACTTATATTCTTGCCTTCGTAAAATATAAAAGCTCTCGCGTACTTCGGTCGTTATGATAAATTTATCAACCCTAATTTTACCATCACTTTCATGTGAATAATTATAGGTGTCTTTAATTTGTTTCACAGTAAATAAAAACCCTTTAGCTGGATGGTGAAACATTTTTATAAAAGAATTACAAACGGACATTGAATGAATATGAGTTTTATCACAGAATACTTGTTAAATCCTTCATATTTTAATTTTTGGGATATTTGAATAAACCTTTCTTGAAATCCTTGGAGGCATTGTGCGAAATGTTAAATACATTACGAACAGTGTCGATTTCTTTACTTAAAATTTATCAATTTTTTTCAATGGTCAAAAAATTTTAGTTTTACTTAATTCAAATATATTAAATTAAAAAATTTTAACTAGAGTTCATGAAATTCAAAGATATTATTCTAATATTTTTCAAGTTGCTAAATGTAGTACTATTTGAACAGATTGAATGCAATACATGCAGTGGCGCACACACAAGGGGTCCTGGGGTCGGACCCCAAAGCCCTTGATTTTTTCCCAATTGATTATAATTCTAAGTATATAGTAGGTAAAATTTAACTAAGTATTTGTTATTAATGATTAATTTTATTAATTAATGCTATTTATTCAATAATTAGTTTTTTACTGTGTTCCCGAAAATCGAAAAAATCAAAAGAAGCATGATACAAGAATGGTGAACTTTCGACCCCGGACCCTCCCCCCTGGGAAAAATTCCTGTGTGCGCTACTTGAATACATGAATGCATGCTTTTTATTACTAAACTAACATTATATTTTAGACTATGTACAAATTTTTAACATGTAATAAATTTCTGAACTTTTATTTCAGAGATTCCCTTTAAATATTAAGTTGCCCGATAACTTGGAATGTGGCTCAAAAATTTATATTCATGGATGTGCAGCTGCCGAACCCAATAGGTAAATTTGTTCGAATCTTATTCAATCTTTTGATATTTTAAATGTTCATTATATGTGCTTTTATTTTATCAAAATTTAACAAATTTTGTAATGTGTTCAATAAGACTTGGAAATAGACGTCAATATTAGAATTTCAATGCTAGAGGCTTATGAAAAAATAAAATCTCATTGCCTTTATTTTTTAACTGGCTTGTTATGCATATTTCCAAATAAAAATTATGAAAGAATATATATAATCAAAATAGAATGATTCATATTATCTTCGCACATTGACTGTAAAAAAGTTTGCTTACGAACGTATTTATGTAAGAATTTGTTTGTCGTAAATGAGAACATTAAACTGACTGCGAGTTTTCTTGCAGATCGATACAAATTACTGTGTTGTAATTTATTTCAAACAAAAAATGGTGGTATCTGAAAATATTTTTTTATCACACTTCGTCATCGTATATCTGGCATGGCCCCCTTGTAGGCTAATGCCTTCTTTTGAAGATTCCTCCATAATGACGTCTTGTTTACTTTTGTTCTCAAAGTTTTCTCGTTTATAATCCTAAATGTCTGATTCCACCGAGATCTGTCCATCTCGGCCTTGGTCTTCCGAATTCTAGTGGCTTTCGAACTGCAGTACCTTTTTAATTGCATTATCATCTGGCATTCAAATTATATGGTCTATCCAATTCCTTCTATTTATGTTTGTTTAATGATTTCAGATCACGCTTTATAAATTCTCAATTAAAGATCTTTGTTCTAGATTCATGTAACGAACAAGATCTAGTAGTCTAGTGATACTTAAGTTGTAGTGTGTTCAAATTTTATTTCCACCTAGAGACATTTTAGAATATAATGAAGCAGACCACAAATTCTATTGAGTCGCGTAATAGAGGAAGATATCGCCCTTTTATAATAACTTTCTGGTATGTAATTACAGAATGTCTTTCTGTTATAATTCTAGATCAAAGTTAATTAAAATCGATGTACACATAGAATTTGAATGTTTTTAATTACAGTGTAGGACGCTCTTTGATCGGTACATATATCATACCTTTACTTTGAAAAAAATCTATTTCTTTTTGCCTCTTTAATTTTAAGTCTTTTATAATTTTAAATTTCTAAATTATTTTTGGAAGGCTCATTTAAAAGTGCTTTAAAATCCTTGATATATATGCTAATCGGATGTAATTTGAGTTTTTGTCATTGATTTATTGGTTTATGATGCTAAAAAAAAATTCAATATCTTAAAAATACAATTTGGGAATTTGATTTTAAATTATTTTGTTTGTTTCAAACTTGGTTTAAAATTTTTTGTCAATTATGCAAATAATGGTAATTTTTTTAGATTTCCTTTAAAGCATCAATCTAGACTGTAGTCCCTTTTTTTGGGGTATGGATCTAGGGGGAAAAAAGACTAGAACTCTTTAAAAGTGGATAAGTTCATGAATCGTATTCGATAACCTATAAAATTAATTCATAAAATGTGCTTTTTTGAAACTTTTATTCAATTTTAAATTTCCCCGTTCTTCCCCAAAATTGTTTTTAAAAGCGGCACGGTTCTAAAAAGGGTTATTTTTTTTAACGCGGGTTTGTAGAATGGTTCAGGCATTTTGCCAAGTTTAGATCTTGATTTGCGGAAAAAAGAAATTTTGGGAGAAAAAATACTCTGAAAAGAGCGTGTTCTCTGAACTAAAATTTGGAAATGTATTACTCAATGATCGGTACGCAATCCTACCTCATAATTAAGTCGGTTTAAACTGTCATCAAAACCACCGTTTAGAACTTTCAAACTCCGAAAAACTCTTGAAAACCCTTTATCTCCGCTTATGATTTACTGCAGTTTTTGGGGTTTTTTTCATTGGGAAATCGAAAACCCCAAAAACTTTTGAAAAAACCCTTTAGGCAAAAAAAAGTATTCACTTAAAATTTTATATACACTGTTCACTTAAAATCATAATGTTTTCTGGTTTCTTCAAACATCCCAAAAAAGACCTTAAATTTTACTTTAAATCTTTTCGGAAAAAAAAGACCCAATCTTTTTAAAAGAAAACGGAAAATGAAATTTCTGCAAAAACTATTCTTCCTATAAAATACTCATTTTAAACCCCCCCTTTTTATTTGGGAAGGGATTTAAAAAGAATATTTTAAAAAAGTATCGTCGAATATTGAAAATTTATTCTTTTGGGTTTTTTAAAGCGGGGGGGAAAAAAACGGGGGTAAAAAGGATTAAAGTAAGGTTTTTAAAAATGAATATTAGAAAAACTTTCTTTTTTATATATTTTTAAACATAAAAATGGTTAAGTTTATTTAATTTTAAATTTACTAACTATCGGTTTTTTTATCAAATTATTTGATGGTGTTTTTAAAACCAAAATTAAACCCAAAATGAACTCTTGATTTTCAAAAGCCCTAAATTAAAAGGGAATTTTTTTGTGTATTTTGTCTTTAAAACTCAAAGGGTTTTTCAAATTCCCGGGTTCTTTTATTTTCTTGTCAAGCTACAAACAAAAAAAATTTTTAAAAAACTGTTTTTTAAATTTTTTTTTTTTCAAAAAACGAAAAATTGTTTTTTAAAATTTTTACAACAACAATAAATTTACGGGAAAAAATTTGTATATCTCTTCCGTTTTATTTTTTTTTGTTGAACTTCTCCTGAAAAAATTAAAACCTTCTCTCAAATAAGTTCTCTAGATTAAAAAATGTAGTTTCCTGTTTCTTTTTTGAATTGATAATGGTTTTCAATTTGTTCTCGTATTATAATAGCTAAACTATTTCATTGCTAGTTCAAACTTTTTAAAATTAAAAATTTTATGTAAAAATTTGGGGAAAAAAATACTTTTTTTAAACTGTCTAAAAAAAATTTAAAAAATAACTGTCTGGTTCTTGGTAGTTATAAATATTCTGCAAGAAAACGTGTAGAACTCGTAAAAGCAAACATTCCTTTCAATAATTTGTACAGTCCTCTTAAACTCATGATTTTTTTAAAAAAAATTTTCTACGGGTTTTAAAGTTTCTTGGTTTAAAAAAAGTATTTTTAAATCTTTGTTATTTTGTTGGGGATTCCCCTCTCCCCTCCTTCAAAAGAACAGGTTTTTTTAGGTTCTAAAACAATTTTTTAAGGGTTTTTTTTTAAAATGCAATTTCTACTTCACTACATCCCCAAATGCTTTTGATGAAAAATGAAAACAAGAATTCTTTGACAAAGGGCATTTGTGACCATTCATCTAAAAGAATATAAAGACCCCCCCAAAGTATCGTTTGGCAATATTCGGACCCCATGCAAAATTTTTTATTTTTTTATGGTATTTTTCAAGCAATAACCTTCAAAGGAAAAGTTTGGTTTGAATAAAAAAACTTTAAAATTAGACTTGGGCGTTTTCGTTTTTTAAAATTTAACATTTGAATCGGCATTGTAAGTTTAATTTACTTGTTTTAAATGAGAATTTAAGAGCATTTCCAGCAATGATTTCTTACTAGTAAAATACCTTATTTTCTGTATTTTGGAAAAATATGAAGGTTTCTCATTCTTATGAGGGCTTAATTTATATAACATAATTATTGTAATGAATTTGTTATGTCAAATTCATGAAAACTTTACCCATGTCTTCCAAACGGAATAGGGGCACATTGAATCTGTACCATGTCAATCGAGGTTTTAATATGAAAATTGAGAGAATGATTGAAATTGTTATATTAAAATCCATTCTTTCATTTATAATTTTTAGCATGTAGCTCTGGTGTATCATAATTTCTCACAAATTCTATGTGCTGGTTAGATCGAAATTACTTATAGCGTTAGTTTTAAGTTTTTTGTGTTCGATCTTCAAATACAATTTACTAAGTGTATCAAGAATATTTATGAACCATTTTTTTTCTCTAAAAATTGCAGCTTTTTGTAATTGATATAAGTGAACGGAATTTTCTAAGAACTTTAGTTATACGGCAAAAGATGGAATGTTTTGTTTTTGATGTCCTAAAATTCCAGGTTAGTTTCAAAAATCTGGAAAGTGGCTTAAGCGACTTTCTCTAATACATGAAAAATGTATAAAGCTAAAACTTAAAATGTGACATTTAGAAAACGAAGTCTTATTGTATAAGGAAATCAACTTGAAGTAATTTATTAAAGTTTTTATATTTTTGAATCTAATTAAGCTTGTTTTTTTTCCCTCTTTAATAGACACAATTTTTTGGCTTTAATTTTTAAAAACCATGAAAAATATTTAAATATCAACTCGATTAAGGAAAGAGTACGGTAAGCTCTTAAACTCCAAACACAAAACTATTTTTCTAACAGTATTTGTATAAAAAAAAATTTTGTATTAAAGGTATTGGACTCTTTTTTTTTGGGCGAAGTTCAGTACTTTCTATTACTAGCCTTTTAATCTTCAATTATCAGAAAATTGAAATAAAAGCAGAAATCTGTTCGAATATTCCTAACTAGACTTAAGACCAGTGGCGTAACGGAGAATATTTGGGCTCCAAGCTTATATATAAGTACTTAGAGTCGGTCAAGCTTGAAATCTCCTAGAGTCTCTTGGGCAGGGATGGCGAACCAATAGCACGCGACACAATATTTTGGGCACTCTACTGATCAAAATGATTTTCATTTTAGTTCAAAGTAACGAAGTTTACTGTGAAGTAATCGTCATGAGTGATCTTATTCGCACTTTTGCCGCTAAACTGCATGTTTTCATAAACGATATTATTACAAAAAACTACAAATACTTCCCAAACTTGAAAAAAAATATCAAAGATTAGGTGTGCATGAGAAACCAGGCAAAGATATTGAAGAATTTATTCCCGTAATTCTTCAATCAAGGAATTTTCAGCCTTATTTTCTTAGTTCAAAGAATTGTCGGAAACTCAAGTTTATGATGTACCCTGATGTGACTTCATCTGATAAACTAAACTTGTCCCAATTCGATTAATTGGAAGTTGAAGAACTTCACAAGAAATTCTCATTGATTTCCAATCTAGTTTAATATGGATTAAAAAGTTATTGGGAAAAGTGTTAATCGATTGAAACAAAAAGATTAATGAGCACAATATAAGTAAAAATGCTAATCACGAAATGTTGGAAACGTGGAATTAGATTCCAGACACATTTAACTGTTTGAAGAAGTCGACTCTTGCTATTATAACAACATTTTCATGTACCTATGCCTACGAGTAACTATTTTCAGAAATAAATGACATTAAAGACTAGCTTAGAAACCGTTTTACAGATTACTCTAATTCAGCTTGCATTCTACTAAAAGTAATATCTTGTAACTTTAGGATAAGTTATTTGTTAGAAGTCACACTGTTACTTTAACTTGAATTACACTAATAACTAAAATATTTACTACTGTACAGTGCAAAATGTATTTTTTCGTATTAAATAAAGTCTTGAGTTAGTATTTAGTTTCTCATTATTTTCCCAATAATCACAAGTCAAAATTATTCGACGGCACGTCTGTACCTCATTTAACATTTCTTAAGGAAAAAATGGCACGTTGATTCATAAAGGTTCGCCACCCCTGCTCTAGGGTCCCCGCAATGCGGGGGTGTACCCGTTCCGCCACTGCTTTAGGCTCTGTTAAAGATTTTTCCTAAGAGGGTCTCTTTAATTTACCTCCCTAGACTTGACAAATTGCTTAAAAATGTAATTTTTAACAATTTGTTGTAAATAATGTAACCCCTCCCCATAAATGGAAGAAATCAATGAACAATATTCGCTTTTAAGCTTTACAAAACATTTTGTTGGTTAAAGGTTACAAGGAACAAGCTATTAGGCCAATTATCCAAGTCAGCGAAGAATTTGAAAAAATACAAAAAATCCTTTTTTGCTCTTTGATGCAATCAGTAACGTTAAAAAGCATCCAAAATATTTTACAAACCGAATTTTGAAGTGATCCGGTTAAAATTTACTTCTCAGTTTAGTTTATTTTGTCAAAAATAAGTTAATATTGCAGTATAATCAAACTTTCTCTAATAGAATACTACAAACTAATGTCTAACTCGGGGACATTTAACCTGCGGGCCGCTGGGCCACGCAACACAAGTGGCCCCTTCAGTGCCCGTTGCTGAAAAATTCACTTATTTAAGAACAATATATCAAATTTGGTGTCGAATCAAATATATCAATTTTGCTTTTTGCTGTCGATGTCGTACGAGTGCGAATTGATATTCTTTTATTTGTAACGGTTACGGCTAGTGATAACAGACAACAGTGGAGTAGTGACAATTTTAAGGGTGGAACTAATTTTTAACTATCTTTCATATTTTGCAAGCAAAAAATATTCGAAAAAAATATATCGTTTCAAGACGATTGGGTGGTTGACTGTTTTGTGTGGTGAAAAACGAATATGGATCAGTAATTCGTTGATTTGTCACGAAAGAGCTGTATTTAAAAAAAAAAATACCAATGAGAGAGCCGGAATCATTCAATGACTCTTTTCCTCGAAGATTTCTTTCAAGAGGTAATAAATAGAATTTCTTGAATAATCTTTGTTGCTGTTGCAAAGTGTTTTGTCGGTGGTAATGTCACAGCGGTAACGAAGATATCTTATGAAGTTTGTTTTACATGATTGATAACCATATGAAACCGTTTACTGATGCAGAAACTGTGAAGGAGTGTTTATTAAATGCTTCTAATTTAGCATTAGTGACAAATATAAAAAAATAGTAATTAAAAAGCAAACCATGAGCTGTATGTTTGATCAGTTTTCCCATTTTTCCCCTCTTTTCCTCAAGGGGGT